>OX454415.1:78585400-78727811 GCA_949715475.1 Microchrysa polita
CCGGGCTGGTTTTTGTTTAATTACTCCTGCGTCCTTGCGTTTTCAGGATGCACAAACGCAAAAATCAATGCACAAACGATTTCCGATCGATTGATGCTAAATTCATACTTATACGACCTTATTTAAAAAATGGCGGCCAACTTCACATTCGAAGTTTTTCGAAGTGCTATAAATAATTAATTAGCGATGCACAAACGAAAATTATTGTTGCACAATCATGCACAAACGTAGCCACCTCCACACAAATGGTTTCCGAAGCGATTCGAAGAATTAGGCGGCTAACTTCACATGAGTCCAATATTATTTAATTATAGCTCTTCGGAGGCTGTGTGAAGTTAGCCAGTCATTTTTTTGAAATTAGGTCCTTTTGCTCGGTGAACCGTTTGTTCTACAGCGGCTACGTTTGTTCTTGATTGTTCGCCAATTAATATCGTTTGTTCTTCTCTAATTATTTAATTATAGCAACTTTAAAATTGTGAGTGTGAACTTAGCCAGTCATTTTTAAATATGGGTCGGAAAGGTATAGTTTTGGTATCAATCGAAAGCCAGACGTTTGTTCATTTTGTAGGGCGTTTGTTCATCCTGGAAACGGAAGGATACAGGAATTATTAAGGAAAAAGAGATTAGTTGTGACGTCATCTTCACTCAACCAGCGCCATCTACTCAGTTCAGCTGTACGTGCAACCCGTGTCCCGCGAACAATTTATGCAAGATCCACACCATCATCGTACAGCTGAGCTGAGTAGATGGCGTTGGTTGAGTGAAGATGACGTCACAACTAATCTATTTTTCCTTAATAATTCCTGTATCCTTCCGTTTCCAGGATGAACAAACGCCCTACAAAATGAACAAACGTCTGGCTTTCGATTGATACCAAACCTATACCTTTCCGACCCATATTTAAAAATGACTGGCTAAGTTCACACTCACAATTTTAAAGTTGCTATAATTAAATAATTAGAGAAGAACAAACGATATTAATTGGCGAACAATGAAGAACAAACGTAGCCGCAGTCGAACAAACGGTTCACCGAGCAAAAGGGCGTAATTAAAAAAAATGACTGGCTAACTTCACACAGCCCTCTTCGGAAAGGCTATGTGAAGTTAGCCAGTCATGTTTTTGAAATTAGGTCCTTTTGCTCGGTGAACCGTTTGTTCTACAGCGGCTACGTTTGTTCTTGATTGTTAACCAATTAATATCGTTTGTGCTTCTCTAATAATTTAATTATAGCAACTTTAAAATTGTGAGTGTGAAGTTAGCCAGTCATTTTTAAATATGGGTCGGAAAGGTATAGGTTTGGTATCAATCGAAAGCCAGACGTTTGTTCATTTTGTAGGGCGTTTGTTCATCCTGGAAACGGAAGGATACAGGAATTATTAAGGAAAAAGAGATTAGTTGTGACGTCATCTTCACTCAACCAACGCCATCTACTCAGCTCAGCTGTACAATGATGGTGTGGATCTTGCATAAATTGTTCGCGGGACACGGGTTACCCGTACAGCTGAGCTGAGTAGATGGCGTTGGTTGAGTGAAAATGACGTCACAACTAATCTCTTTTTCCTTAATAATTCCTGTATTCTTCCGTTTCCAGGATGAACAAACGCCCTACAAAATGAACAAACGTCTGGCTTTCGATTGATACCAAACCTATACCTTTCCGACCCATATTTAAAAATGACTGGCTAACTTCACACTCACAATTTTAAAGTTGCTATAATTAAATTATTAGAGAAGCACAAACGATATTAATTGGTTAACAATCAAGAACAAACGTAGCCGCTGTAGAACAAACGGTTCACCGAGCAAAAGGACCTAATTTCAAAAAAATTACTGGCTAACTTCACACAGCCCTTCGGAAAACTTTTTAAACCCGCCTGGTTTGAATCTTAGCTAAGAGCGATATATTGTGAATACCAGATGTGAACCATTAAGCTCCATCCAAACTGGCTGCTGTTCAAACTGACTGCCATTTGGTTGGCCGTCTTGTTTTGATATCAATACGGCAACTCAATCATATGCCAGCTAACGCTTTGTGTGAAATTGAATAATTCTTCAGAAATAAAGTTTGGTTTTCGACCTCCATTTGGTAGCTAATGTAAATGCTAAGTAGTTAGAAAATCCCATTTAGGGTAAAACTAGACAAAACGCCCCAGTTGACAAAACGCCCCATGCGTATATTTCAAACGTAGAGCATAGTCTAGACGCGGCAGTGCCAAACTGTATCTCCAAAAACTTGTTTTTCTTCACTGCAAGATTTGGTAATTGATATGTGCATCATTTCCAGGTCACATAAAATTTTGTGTTTTTTACATCTGAAGATACTGCGATGAGTACTATATAAATTTTCGTCCACTGGGAAGAGCTTGGAACTTCGGGAAAGCAAGCAAAATGTTGAAATAAAAACTAAATAATCTTTAAGATTGTATGATACACACACATTTTTATAAAGCGTTGTTGCAAATTCAAGGTGGGACATTTTATACACCAAACTTGACAAAACGCCCCAACATGCTAATGTAATATGCCCCACTTTTATTATAAGGAAAAAAATAAATATTAATTTAATTTTAACAAAAACTTTAAAAAGCTATAATGCAAAATAAGTATTTTGATCGAAGAAATATGAAAAACAATTCAAAACTAAAACGTTAAACAAAAAAATAAAATTCTACCCTTAGCAACGGGCACATCTGATTAGAAGAAAATATTTGAGACATTTGTTTCAACTTATATTTCTTACTCCTACATTTAATTGAATGCAAAAACTTTATATTTTGCAATGTGTGTGACAATTGAACGCATCTATTTAAAAAGAAGTGTGGTTTATTGGTGGGGCATTTTGTAACACGTTCTGGGGCATATTACCTATATCTCATTTACAAAACGCCCCATCGTTGGCTCAAGGAAAACGACGGATTACCGTTAGTTGCTTATTTTTTTCCAAAATATTGCCAAGATAATTTTATTACCAACATTTTAAACTACCATCCTGTAAAATATCTTAATGAAATCTATTAAGGTTTTCGATTTACATTCATTTGAAAAAAAGTGGGGCATATTCCATATTGTATAGTTTTACCATAGAAGACAGTTTAGATGAGATGTCAAATGTCGTACAGATCGTGTCATTACCGAGATCGATGCGTTGTTTTTTCATGTGGCACATGTACGTTTGCGAAAAATAAAATGAAATGAAGTAATAGCATGTTCACACTGCGGTTAATGCGATGAGAAGCGAAAAGCTTCCAACGCAAGAAAGAAATCTTAGTATTAAAATTGAGAGATTGGTTTCGTGTTGTTTGATGCTGTTTATTGTTTGCTTTCATATCGGCACTTATGTTGATAATGATTATCAACACGTTATAGTGTTATAGATTTGTAAATATTATTTCCACGAGAAAACAGGGGTGCCATTCTGGGTGGGCAACCCCAATTTATTTTTCTCATTTTTGACCTCAAATTCGGAATCAGCGCGCCAAATTTACCCAGTGTTTCTGCCACGCCGATAGGACAAGTACCAATTTGGGGCGGGGAAGCCGAATTTTTTTTTGTTTTTGACCTCAAATTCGGAATCAGCGCGCCAAATTTACCTAGTGTTTCTGCCACGCCGATTGGACGAGTATTTCCCCGAGAAAACAGGGGTACCAATTTGGGGAGGGGAGGCCTAAAGTTTCTTTTCTTGTTTTTGACCTTAAATTCGGAATTAGCGAGCCAAATTTACCTAACATAATATTAACCCAAACACCAAATTTGTTTTCACGTGGAAATAATATTTACATATCTATAACACTATAACGTGTTGATAATCATTTTCAACATAAATATCCTTATATAAATCGGAGCCGATATGAAAACAAACAATAATCAAACAACACAAAACCAATCTCTCACACTCAAAAAAAAAATATATCTGTAGCAGATATAAAAAGACGGAGATATAATATTTTCAGGTTTTATCCGTAGCAGATATTTTAAATCATATGAGGCCATATTATATCTAATATTATATGTGCTAATATAGCTATGAGAATCAAAATTTAGCTCTACTGAAATAAGTTTATGATATGTTTATGCCTTTCACAGCTATACTGTAATATCCATAAGAGATATTGGTTATCCATGAGAGATATAATTATATCTGTTCTATTCATATTGAAAATGAGTATGCATGTTATAGCTAATATCGATATATAATATCGTATTGGTCTTAAATTGTCCTTTTAAGCCAAAAATAATACAAATTCATTATACCCTTCGCTCGTAGAGTCAACGAAGGGTATATTAACTTTGTCATGAAGTTTGTAACGCATTGAAGGAAGCATCTCCGACCATATAATAAGTATACATATATGATCAGCATAGCATGGGGAGTCGATTGGGCGATGTCCGTCTGTCTGTCTGTCCGTCTGTCCGTCTGTTGCTACGCGTTTTACTCGGCCAATTTAAAAGCTATGAAGCTGAAATTTTGCACAAATGCTTCTTTCTGCTGCATGCAGTTTGTATATTTGAATCGGTAAAATCGGACCATGGGGTCATGGGGCTGCCATACAACCCTAACCCCCCAAATTAGGTTCTTCTATGAAAAACTTTTTTATTTGTGCACCAATTTCAACCAAATTTCACACAAATGTGTTTTTTTTTATGACACTTAACATATCTAAGAATGGATCAAATCGGATAATGATGTCATGGGGCTGCCATACAAACCTAACCCCCCAAATTAGGTTCTTCTAAGAAAAACTTTTTTATTTGTCAACCATTTTCAACAAAATTACACACAAACGTGTTTCTCTTGATGACACAAAACATATCTAAGAATTGATCAAATCTGACTATGGGGTCATGGGGTGGCCATACAAACCCAACCCCCATTTTGGTTCTTCTAGGAAACATTTTTTGCACCAATTTCACAAAACCTTGAATTAATGTGTCTTTACCAAAGCAACAAAAAAGTTAAAAACAAATGGAATCGTACTGTGGGGTCATGCTTCCGCAACCCCAATAAAATTTTCATTTTCATTTCAACGAAACCTAAAACTTTTGTCAAGACGGAAGAAAAAGAATGAGGAGGGGGATTAAATACAAGTCATAGGTACGCCCGGAAAAACCTTTAGCCCAAGGAGAGCGAAGGGTATCCAAATTTCGACCGCGCCCGAAATTAGCCTCGGCCCCCGGGGGTTGGCGAGCGTAGCGAGCAGGGGGCGAAGCCCCCTAGTTTTTACATTTAAGATTGTTGTTTATTTTTCATAAAATAATTTGTACTAAAAATTACAGCTGTATATTAACAAAATGTGTTTTTGTGTGCTTTAAAAAACCTATTAGAATACTTGGTATGGATATCTTACAAATTGTACAGTTTAACATGTTCAATCTCTTTTGACAGAGTTTCGACTATAGCTGATGGACGGTCGGACTGTGTCGTTATTTTAAATATTTATTTTTGTACAAAATGCCATACGTGTTGACATTGACAATGGATATTGCGAATTCAATGCTAAAAAGAATTTGAAGCATGTCTCAAATGCGACCAGCGGATTGTATAACGTATAGATTTTCTCAATAATTTCATTCAACATACGCAGTGGGGTTGTTTAAACCAACTAGATAGATCCTCGGTTGGGCTGGATTATTTTCCAATTTCTACTGGATGTTATTCTAAAAAATAATGGAATTGTTAGAAAAAGAAGGAATAATCTCTTAGTTCTTACCTGGAGATGTGGCATAAAACTGTTAGCCACTTCTAATTTGACGAAATGACAGTTTATGCATTAATTTATTTCACAGCTCACTTAATTACTTGTACTTACATTATGCTCCAACAAAGATTCTAACCGCCACAGATATAATATAACTAAGATAGATAAATACATAAAATAGTACCTATACATAGATATAATTTAGCCTGGCCTGGGCAATTTATGTCTGTGAAGGATATTTTTTACTTGTCTGGAAATAGTACTAGCTCCGACAACAATAACTTTATTTTGTGAGCTACAATTAATTTCATATAGCCGTATGTGATATATTTTTATTGTCTTAGAAATAATATTTCCATAGCAGAATTAGTTGGCTAAAATAGCATTTTATAAGCCACATTAGGTAGAAATCTAACTACTTCAGCTATTTTCGATGAATTATTTTTTTCGGTACAATTTTAATACTAAGATTTCTTTCTTGTGGTGGAAGCTTTTCGCTTCTCATCGCATTAACCGCAGTTCAAACATGCTGTTATTCCATTTCATTATATTTTTCGCAAACATACATGTCATCATCATCAATGTGACACGATAGCCCGACGTCGGGCCTTGGCCGGCTGAATCGTTGACCTCCAATTGTCGCGGTTACGTGACCTTGTCCTCCAGTTTCGGAAGCCCAGCAGCTGGTGGGCGTCTTCACCTACGGAGTTCTCCCAACGAGCTCTCGGTCGTCCACGCAACCTCGCTCCGTCAATTTGTTGTGCGTTCATCACTTTCTTTGGCATGCGATTATCGTCCATCCGTTCTACATGCCCCGCCCATTGTAAACGTTGAAGCTTCACGATTTTCCATACTTCCAGCTCATCGTACAATTGATACAACTCATAGTTGTACCGGATACGCCATTAGTCTCGCTAACGAACGGCCCCGAAAATTCGCCGGAGGACCTTTCGTTCGAATCGGTCTAGCAACATTTCGGAGGCTTGGGTGAGGGTCCATGTTTCGCAGCCATAACATAGCACGGGCCGAATGATCGTTTTGTACACGCGAAGCTTCGTGTTTCTGTGCGCAAGTTTCGAATTAATTATAGGGAGGACTGAGAAATATGTCTTATTAGCTAGTTGTATCCGTCGCTTAATTTGGTCGGTTTCGTTGGCGTCCTCTGATAAGTTACAACCCAGATAGTTGAAGTTATCTACATACTCGATATCAAGGTCCCCCACTGTGATGCTTGAATTTGCGGGCGTCCTTGTTTTCGAGTGCATCATGGCCTTTGTTTTGCTTTCATTGATATGTAGTTCAACTTCCTTTGCGGCGAGACAACCTTCGAGACATGATGTTCATATCGTCGGCGTACGCTACTAAATGAGTCGACTTGATAAGTAGCGTTCCGCTGCTGTCCATATTCATGGCTCGAATTACATACTCCAAAGCAAGGTTGAAGAGTGTCGGCGCCAGCCCATCGCCCTGCTTGAGTCCAGTACGAGTTTCAAATAGGTCAGTGAGTCGGTTCTGCACTCTGACCTGCGAGACGGTATTAGTCATCGTTATCCTTGTGAGTCGCACTAACTTTGCCGGTATACCAAAATACAGCATAATGTTGTACAGTACACTTCGATCGATACTTAGTCTAAGAAAAATGGCATATTTGGTCGGCAAAAATCCTACATCGGAAATTTTTTTGGATTATGGTTGGGAATTCCCCAGATTATGGCATTAAAAGTCCCAACCGATCGGGGGTCCGCAACCTTTAAAAAAGGGGGGAAAGGGGAACATTTTTTCGGTTTTCAGCGATTATTTTAAAAACGGTAAGAGATACAGAAAAATGGTCTGAGGACGAAAAAAACTACATAAAATTATCTTTGCAATGATATATAACACATTAGAGTTCAATTGAATATTTCGGCGTTAGAATAGAACATAAATTAGAATATTTTCATTTTAGACCTTTTTTAAAAGCTCCATAACTTTTGAAAGAACGCTAGTTCAGCCGTAAAATTTTGTATAAGTATTTACAACAAGTTTAAGATAATTTTAACGTAAACATTGAGTCGCTCCGGGCAGGGACCTCCATTATCCCCCATTTAAATTTTTCAAAACGGCATATCCATAACTCCCCCCAAAATTGGAGGAGAGTGCTAAATTTTGGTTTGTTGCGATTGGAGGTCATAGTCACCCCACTTACCAAAAATCAGCTCATTCGGATAAAAACTAAGGGTATCTCCCATACAAAGTGACCCATCAGGAGTTTGTTCTACGTACTACTCATTTTATAAACTGTAGAACAAAGTTGTCATGGGTCACTTTGTATGGGAGGTACCCTTAGTTTTTATCCGAATGAGCTAATTTTTGGTGGGTGGGGTGACTATGACCTCCAATCGCAACGAACCAAAATTTAGCACTCTGCCCCAATTTTGGGGGGAGTTATGGACATGCCGTTTTGACAAATTTAAATGGGGGGATAATGGGGGTCCTTGACCGGAGCGACTCAGAGTTTACGTTAAAAACTTGTTGTTTATATGTACAAAATTTTATTCTTTCAAAAGTTATGGAGCTTTTAAAAAAGGTCTAAAATGAAAATATTCTAATTTATGTTCTATTCTAACGCCGAAATATTCAATTGAACTCTAATGTGTTATATATCATTGCAAAGATAATTTTATGTAGTTTTTTTCGTCCTCAGACCATTTTTCTGTATCTCTTACCGATTTTGAAATAATCGCAAAAACCGAAAAAATGTCCCCCCTTTCCCCCCTTTTTTAAGGTTGCGGACCCCCGATCGGTTGGGACTTTCTATGCCATCATCTCGGGACCATCTCCAACCATAATAAAAAAAAAATTTCCGATGTAGGACTTTTGCCGTTCGATGGCCATATGTATTTTGGTCCAATTTTCTTAGACTAACTGTCGTATGCCTGCTTGAAGTCGACAAAGATTTGGTTTACGTTGATGTTATATTCCCAGCACTTTTGGAGTAGTAGCTTCACTGTGAAAAGCTGATCGGTCGTTGAGCGACCTGGTCTGAAGCCACCTTGATACTCGCCAATGATTCGTCCTGCGTACGGATTAATTCTCTTTTCAAGAATTTTAGATAATATCTTATAGGCCGTACAAACTAATGATCATCATCATCATCAATGTGGCACGATAGCCCGACGTCGGGCCTTGGCCGTCGGAATCGTTGACCTCCAATTGTCCCGGTTACGTGACCTTGTCCTCCAGTTTCGGAACCCCAGCAGCTGGTGGGCGTCTTCACCTACGGAGTTCTCCCAGCGAGCTCTCGGTCGTCCACGCAACCTCGCTCCGTCAATTCGTTGTGCGTTCATCACTTTCTTTGGCATGCGATTATCGTCCATCCGTTGTACATGCCCCGCCCATTGCAAACGTTGAAGCTTCACGATTTTCGATACTTCCAGCTCATCGTACAATTGATACAACTCATGGTTGTACCGGATACGCCATTGGTCTCGCTCGCGAAGGCCCCGAAAATTCGCCGAAGGACCTTTCGTTCGAATCGGTCTAGCAAAATTTCGGAGGCTTGGGTGAGGGTCCATATTTCGCAGCCATAACATAGCACGGGTCGGATGATGGTTTTGTACACGCGGAGCTTCGTGTTCCTGTGCGCAAGTTTCGAATTAATTATAGGGAGGACCAAGAAATATGTCTTATTGGCTAGTTGTATCCGTCGCTTAATTTCGTCGGTTTCGTTGACTTGGTTTCGTTGGCGTCCTTTGATAAGTTACAACCCAGATAGTTGAAGTTGTCTACATACTCGATACTAAGGTCCCCCACTGTGATGCTTGAATTTGCTGGCGTCCTTGTTTTCGATTGCATCATGGCCTTTGCTTTGCTTTCGTTGATATGTAGTCCAACTTCCTTTGCGGCGTTATTGAGGTTGTGCAGAAGGCTTTCTGCATCACCCAACCTTCGAGACATGATGTTGATATCGTGGGCGTACGCTACTAATTGAGTCGACTTGATGAGTAGCGTTCCGCTGCTGTCCATATTCATGGCTCGAATTACATACTCCAAAGCAAGGTTGAAGAGCGTCGGCGCCAGCCCGTCGCCCTGCTTGAGTCCAGTACGAGTTTCAAATAGGTCAGTGAGTCGATTCTGCACTCTGACCTGCGAGACGGTATTAGTCATCGTCATCCTTGTGAGTCGCACTAACTTTGCCCGTATACCAAAATTCAGCATAATGTTGTACAGTACACTTCGATCGATACTGTCGTATGCCTGCTTGAAATTGACAAAGATTTGGTATACGTCGATGTTATATTCCCAGCACTTTTGGAGTAGTAGCTTCACTGTGAAAAGCTGATCGGTCGTTGAGCGACCAGGTCTGAAGCCGCCTTGATACTCGCCAATGATTCGTTCTGCGTACGGATTAATTCTCTTTTCAAGAATTTTCGATAAAATCTTATAGGCCGTACAAACTAATGATATGCTCCTGTAATTCTCACACTTCAGCTTGTTACCCTTTTTGTGGATTGGGCAGATTATGCTTCTGCGCCAATCTTCGGGGATTTCCTCGTCGTTCCATATTTTCAGCAGTAGCACATGTATAGCGTTGGTCAGGCACGTTCCACCATGCTTCAGCAGTTCTGCTGGGATCTCGTCAGCGCCGGGCGCTTTATTATTCTGAAGCGACTGTATGGCAAGGCTCACCTCCTCTACTGTTGGGGGTAGAACGGGAGGGCCTGGTTCGGCTAACTGCTCAAGAGCTGGCTCCGCGGGGGATGTTGATGGTGCATTGAGGAGCTCTTCAAAATGCGAGGCCCATCGTTTGTTGACGCTTTCGATGTCGCTGATGATGTTACCATCCTTGTCCTTACATAGGCTTGTCCTGGGTTGATATCCATTCTTAACATTATTTATAAGTTTGTACGCCTGTCTAATGTTCTTACTGGCTAATCTTTGGTTTATTTGCTGTAACTGCTCGTCAAAATGTTTGCGTTTCTTACGTCTAATTAACCTATTAGATACTCGCCGAAGTTCGTTGTATTTTTCTTTCTTGGTTTGGGATGCACGTTGTGTGTATTGGCGCTAGGCTTCATTTTTCGCCTCAATCGAGGCCCTGCATTCGTCGTCGAACCAGTCTGCTCGTCTGCGCCGGTCTTTATAGCCCACGACCTCTTCTGCGACCCCCTTGATGCTGTCTTTGAGCTCCTCCCAGAACTCATGCCTAAATGCCTAAATTGTTGATGTCATCAAGCATGGGCGACAGTTTTTCCTCTAGTGCTGGAGTATACGCAGCCGCCGTGGCATCATCAATCAAATTGTCTACCTCGAAGATCTTGGCAGGGTTGATTCTCGTTAGGTGCACCGAAGAGATTCTGCACCTCTAGGTCGTCTTCACCAAATAGTGATCGGTGTCGCAGTTGGCTCCTCGATAGGATCGAACATCTTGGACATTAGAAGCCCATCTCTTGCTAATCAGTACGTGGTCGATCTGGTTCACGGTGCATTCATCTGGAGACTTCCAGGTCTGCTTATGGATTCGTCGATGAGGGAAGCATGTAGGGCTTATTACCAGGTTTCTGCCGCTCGCGAAGTCGATAAGTCGCTGACCGTTGTTGTTGTTTTCGTCGTGGAGGCTATGACCTCCAGTAGTTCCCCTATGCCAGCTTTCATTTCCGACTTTGGCGTTAAAGTCTCCTAGCAGCAGCTTGACGTTGTTTGATGGAAGTGAGTCGAAGAGTGTTTCTAGGTCGTTGTAAAACTCGTCCTTAATCGCGTCTTCTTTTACTTCTGTAGGGGCATGCGCTTTAACGAGCCAGAGATTAGCGAAACGGGTCTTAATGCGGATCGCACATAGCCGCTCGTTGATGGGTTTGAAGCCGATAACGTGGTCCTTGAGCTGCTTATTCACGATGAAAGCTACTCCAAACTCCTTGTTGCCCTCCTCTTTACCACTCGTAAAAATAGTGTGCGAATTGAGGTCGTTAATCTCGCTTTTGAGAGATTTAGTTTCCTGGATTGCAACTATGCTCAGCTTGTATTGTTCTACCTGATCCAGGAGGGCCCTTAAGGCCCCCGGTCTATTCAGGGAGCGTACATTCCAGGATCCGAAAGAGTAATCAGTTGTTCGTTTGCGGGGTCGTCGTTGTTTTGTATCCGTCCAATCCGAGGCTTTTGTTTCAGGTTTCTTAAAAGTCACGTAAAAATGTAAAAATGTGGTAATAGTGTAAAAAACGTAAAAATCGTCTTCTTCTTCATTGGAACTGTCAACTTGTCTTGCAGTTTCATTTGAAATTTTCCTCAGTGAAGTGCGTAGTGGTAATTGGGCAAATATTAGCGGAGGAAGACCGTCAACCACAAAGTTTGACGAATTAAACTTCACCCTCAAAATCGAAGGAAAAAAATACCTGGCTCTATGCAACATTTGCCATAAAGTGCTACAAAATACAGCAAGCGCTCGGTTGTCGGGACATAGGTAAAGTTCTTTCATTTTTTTTTTACCTCAAAAAGCAAACGTGTAATATTTCTTCAGAAATCGTTGTATTAACGCAGAAGCAAACGAGGGCGACCGGAATATTGAAAATACAAATGAAAACATTGTGGAAAGTGTGGATGCTGAATTGATCCCGGTAATTGTTTATTATATACTTATACACACTTCGTTCAGGCATGAAGGTATACATTATGTGCATAGACGACGGTGAAAATAGTTCAAATGCATTATTGATAATCGTAAATTCAACTGATTGATTCAACTTGCTCGGAGATCCAATTTGCGTCTTGATAGATAATTGCTAAAACAGCAATATGACAAAGCTTTTATCAGCACGACTCAATATAAATATAAATTTCCTTTTAAAAAACCTGAATGCATCTGGGCTTTGTAACGTTTATCTGTCTGAGACAAGCTCAGCGGAGGATGGAGGCCGAAGACTGAATTGTGACCCAAAGGTCGAAACCTCCTCAGTCAATGACCTCTGGACGCGCGCTGGATAGCTAGCTCGGCTACCGGTAGTAAGGTGTGGGTGCAATGAAGGGTGCGTCACTACTGCCTCCTATATCGTTAACAAAAAAAATTTCATCGCGCGTCTGCCCGAATGCCTAAACTCGACTGTGAGAAAAACAAAAAAAAAACTCCCTCAACCACGACGTCGCCTCCTCATCTGACTAATGAGTCCTTGATGAAATGGACCCAGGCTCCCTCCCCTAACCGCGGACCAACGAACCTCATTTTACTGGTCCCCTGAAAACGCGAGAACCCTGTTTCTAAGTGGAGTGGAGACCTGTAGGGAAGCCGGAAGCAAAACGCGTTTTCTACTCAATCATGTTTTATTTTTTTTTTAATATATGTATATACAGTATAATGCGTTTTATATTACAAATGGAACCACACAAAAGAAAAAAAAAACTTAATAATTCATTTTACTATTTCGCGTTTTCATAAAGAGTTGTTAGATTTTAAAAATATAAACTAAATACTTTGAAGCTTTCGTATGTATGCATATGAAGTGTGTGTATGAGAGGGAATGTCTCGTAACCTAGTCTCTAATTTAATTACTTCAGGCCATTTTGAACGTATTCCATAAAAATCCTAATTACCTTATTGGCGTACATATCTATATCTTATAAATTATGCTCATACAAGCAGACTTCTCTTTTTTTATATATAATAAACCTCTTCATAAACTTTACCTACATGCATTAACATCTTGAGTGTTGTTACATATCGACATTTTTCCGTTGTATTTTATTTTGTGCTACACTAATGCATTCATTACATAAATAAACGTCTTTTTAGATATTTTTTCTTTTTTCTTTTTTTTTAGGATTGTATACTGAATAAAAAAAAACAACATGATTGCGCATTTGTTTCGAGGCGTTTGTTTCTCCTTACTGATACTAAGTAGCTATTAAAACATCTTACGGAAACAAAATTAGGAGAATGAAGTTTGGTTACAATCCGATAGTACTAATGCCCTCGTATTGCGGCATTGGTCGTAATATGCATGATTATATGACTAGTGCGACTAGAAGTCACTGAGACACGAATAAAGAATAGTGAGCTTGCATTCTATATCTATGCCGAACTTGGCCCACCATGCGTACATACTAAATGCATTTACTGCTTACCGTACCAATTGCTGCTGCCTCCTGAAGCACCGCCGAGCCACGCACTTATGTCGGCAAGCTTGTTGACCCTTGTGCCCATGCCACATGTGCAGATACTCTGCATTGCCGTTGTTGGTGATTTCGTAAAGCGGGACAGCTACACGCTCCGCACACTCCTCAATTCTGTGTTGAGCAGCACCAATTTGTGCAAGTCGCTTTCGTAAAGCGGGGACAGCTACACGCTCCGCACACTCCACAATTCTGTCTTGAGCAGCACAAATTGTGCAAGTCTTCCTCCTTTAATTTTTTTTATTTTTAGGGCGTATTTCTTGGGACCGCGGCGCGGTGCCGTAGACGCGACCGCGTGCTTAACCTATCGTGAATACAGTAAAGTCTCAGTATTTTTTGTTTTCTATTTATTATGCAATTCTATTATTGGGAATTATCTTTACCTGCTTTATGCAGCACAACAATTGTGCTAAATCCTCTTTATATCCTCCGTTTCGTTTTTCCTTGTATCGCACACCACCGCCATCTTGATAGACAGGCCGGACTGTCGAAATTCGATTTCGAAAATTTGGTACCTTAGCGCCTGTGGTTGTTGCTATTGCTATTGTTGTAAATAAGGTTCCTTAGCCACATGACAGCTAATTTTATCAGCTGATAATCTGGCTTGTATATCTAGATGGCGTTGCGCACACCCGCCGCGGTCACTGGATTTTCGCAAAATGGCGAACTGTCATCCGAACTTCCAATTTCCGCCGCTCGTCGCATCGTCGGACCATGGAAGTTCGAATGATAGTTCGCAACTTTTCGAAAACCCAGTGACCCTCAAACTGTGCGACCATGGAATATTACAAGGCAGATTCTTTTACTATTTACTTTTATGAGCAGAGCGGAGGAGAAGTAAGAACCGAGCAGATTTCGAAGTGCGGGATAATAGGAAAAGAAGCTGAGGCTTTAGATTTATTTCGCTTGCTGCGCCTTAAGACTATCGCCGCAAATCTTTGGCATGGTAGATTCCTACTTGTTTGCCACCCCAAATCCGACAACAGGTACCTTCCGTTACCGACTTTCTTGACAACCCGGCTTTTGAGAAACTAGAAGTCCAACTTGGAATTATATCGTGCAGCGGCGTTGCTTTGCGCAAAATTTCGTCGAAACACTTCGTCTCCTGGTTGGAATTCAGTTGATCGAGAGCGCAGGTTGTAGTGGCTGGAATACTGGCAGAAAGCCGATGTCAGGTGTTGCTGTACCTGCTCTCTGAGGAGGGTGAATTTATCTTCCGGTGTTAATGGGGTAACGTCCTCTCCCAGCAGGTGAATGCTTCGAAGTAGAGCATAGGTGCTACCGTGACTGACCATGGGCTGTCCGAAAACGACGAAATAGGGGGACGCTTTGATTGAAGTATGATGAGATGATCGGAGTGCAGAGTTTATATGGGATATACGACTATCCCATTCCTGTTGCGAAGTTCGTAAATAAACCCTTATGGCGGCCACTATAGATCGATTAACTCGCTCGGACGCATTGGCCTGAGGTGAGTAGACGGCCGTATATAAATGCTGCACTCCGTATCTCTCTAACAATGAATTAAAGACGTTCGCCTTGAATTGCTGTCCATTGTCAGTCACGATAGACTCGGGGACTCCAAAAACGTGGAAGACTCTTGTCTCGAGCCAACTGGTCAGAATCTCTGCCGTGAACTTCCTGATAGGCTCGACGAATGTGAATTTCGATAGGTGATCGACTAGGACGATTGCCCCTATATTGCTTGACTTGGACCGAGGGAACGGACCCAACTGGAAGACGCGTTCAGAAACGAAGCGGTTTTCAATGGGTGGCCGGAGACATTGGTTAGGAGCTTTCGACTGCTTGCATAAGTTGCAGGTTGAAACAACTTCGTTGACGTCTTTAGCCATTTTCGGCCAGAAGTATAGGACCCTGAGACGCCGTAATGTCTTTGCTACTCCACCATGCGCACAAAGCGGGTGTTCGTGGGCGCGTTTAATAAGATCGTTTGAAAGCTCCTCTGGGACCCAAAGTTTCCATGCCGACTGCTCCTGCACTTCGTTTCCGGTGGCGTACTCACTGCGCCTGTACACGTATCCGTCGAGCGTTTTCAGATCCGGCAACTGATTTTTGTTGGCGTCGATTCGATCTATCAATTCTTGGTATTTCGAGGAGCGAAAATGCGGGGAGTTCAGGTCGAGTTCCGCTGAGCTCTCGAAAGGCTCCTGTGGCGACAGAGATTCCGCACAGTAAACTCGAGACAGAGTGTCGGGGACGATGTGCTGGGAACCCTTGCGATGGAGGATTGTGCCTTGCAGTTTCAGTGCCCATCGGGCTAATTTGCCATGCAGGTCGGACTGAGTCATCAGCCACTTAAGTTAAGACGCATGATCGGTAATTATGGAAAACTCCTGTCCTTCCACGTAGGCTCTGAACTTTTTCACTGCTGTCACCGCTGCCAGACATTCTTGTTCGGTCACTGTGTAATTTCGTTGGGCCGAATTGAGCTTCCTGGACATATAGGCGATGGGGACTTCGGACCCGTCCTCGAGTGTCTGTGTTAACACAGCGCCAATGCCCTGTTGACTAGCGTCACATTGGATGGCGAATGGCTGCGAAAAATCGGGGCTGTGTAACACCGGAGCCCTTGTCAGACAGTCCTTTAATTCCTTAAATGCCAGGGAGCCCTCTTCGGTCCAAACGAAACCGCGGCCTTTCCGTAACATGTCTGTCAGCGGGGACGAAACGGAAGCGTAATTCGGGACAAATCTATGATACCATCCGCACATCCCTAAAAATCGGCGAAGTTGTTTGGCTGTAGATGGTTGCGGGAAATTAGTTATTGCTTCCACTTTGCTGGAATCAGTCATGATGGTACCGTTGTCAATTATGTGTCCTAAGTATTTAACATGGGTCATGACAAATTTGCTCTTCTCAACATTTATCGTCAATCCGGCCTTGCGGAGACATAGTGCAACTTCTTGAAGCAGCAACAGATGCGCGACGAAGGTTGGCGAGATCAACAGAAGGTCGTCAAGATAGACAAACACCTGGTTTTGGAGTTGAGGTGGAATCACACGGTCCATTAGGCGTTGCATGGTCTGGGGCGCGTTGCAGAGGCCGAAGGGCATGGTAACGAATTGATATAACGGTCTGCCGGGGACAGTGAAGGCTGTCTTATCCTTTGACGCTGCATCGAGGGGAATTTGCCAAAACGCATCCTTAAGGTCCAAGCTAGTAATAAACTCAGCCTTTGGGAGACGACTCAAAATCCCATGGATGAGCGGCAAGGGATAGGCATCCTTCACTGTCACCGCGTTTACCTTGCGCGCGTCCAGACACATGCGAACCTTGTTGGGTTTTACTACTAACGTTACCGGCGAGGACCACGGACTCAGTGATTCCTCGATAACCCCCGATTCCAGCATGCGATCCACCTTCTTTGGCGAATGACGGAAACAACGAAATGGTTGTATTGAGCCGCTTCTGTTGATCTTCTGACAGAGAATGATGGCTGTTTTTATTACAAGAATCATCACCCGATAATTCTGACACATGTTGAGGAAGAGCAAATAAATCAGGAGCCAAGTCAAAACTTCGGACGAAATTGACTCCTAGATATAGGTTTTGACTGAGAGTGGGCATTAGGAGAAACTCCAAGGTCTTAGTACGTCCCCGGAAGGTAACGTCACATACAAGTTTGCCTTTTGTATCGTGGCGAGTGCCATCGGCGGTTGTCACTCCCAGTCGAAACTTGTCCCAATGATAACGGTCGTCCTTCATGACCGCTTCCGTAAAGTCCGAAGCAATAACAGAACATGTCGCGCCTGCGTCTACCAACAAACTCACGGTTCGACCCAGAAGGGTGATTGACGCATAAGGCCTAATGTCGCCTTTAGGGCTATCAGGTAAGACCACTTCACAGTACCGGCGACGGTTGGCTAAGACTGTTTTCCAGAAGCGGCGACAAAGTAGGGTAGAACGCTTCGGACGACGAGTCTGAAGTTCGTCAGCTTGGAAAATTCTGTCCCTAGCAGCGAGGTAGTCTCTCTGCCGAGCGTGCAGTGGAGTGAAGCTATAGTGAGGGGTGTACGACTTTGGTATCATAGAATTTGTTGCTACTGGAAGAGGTGTAGGAGAGGAACGACGCAAGATTTGAACTGGTGCTGCCTCTCGGGCTGCTGGTTCAGTCGACCTGCACGGCACTTGCTCGCGTGTTCTGCCTGGGTGGCTGCGTCAGTGTGAAAATCCGATGTGCTACCCGACTTCGGAGAAGAAGGAAAATCCGTTGTGGGTGAATTAGCACTTATCTCGTATAAGTCCGGTGACAATGACGTATCAGATTTGAAAGATGAATCCGGTGAAGAAGACATGTCAGGTGCATGAGATGAGTCCGGTGGGGATGACGAGTCAGGTTGTGAAGACATAGCAGGTATAAGAGATAAGTCCGGTGACAATGACGTATCAAGTTTGAAAGATGAATCAGATGAAAAGGACAATTCCGGTTTGTATGACGAGTCAGGGTTGAACGACGTAGCAGGTGTAATCGACGAATCAGGTTTGAAAGACAAATCCGGTGAAGAAGACATGTCAGGTGCAAGAGATGAGTCCGGTGGGGATGACGAGTCAGGTTGTGAAGACATAGCCGGTACATAAGTAAGGCGGCATTCCGACCCGGACTGTGCGAGAGGCACATCGGGCATCCTTTTTGGAACGGGACTCCAGGTTTCTCGCTGTTTTAATGGGTCGGAGGGTTAACCGTATCGGTCTGCACCTCTTTGGAGGACCTCTGATGTTGCTCAGGCCTCCTGCGTAGCGAGTTTTTTTGTAATGCGCAACGGTCGCATTGGGGCTTTACAACGCCCGGAGCTCCGCATCCAAAGCAGAACACCTTTAGTTCCTCCCGACAGTCCGCGTACGGATGACCGGGTTTACGGCAATTCCAACACATGGAAGGCGAATTCAGTGCCGCTATTGCAGTTTGTTCATCGAACGTTGTGCAAGTAGGAGATATATCCAACTCGGAAACTCGCGGGCGCGAGGGTTGACGGGCATGGTGAGATGAGCGTCGGGCTTCCATGCGTTCAGCATAATTTTCGTGGTCACGTACGAATTCCCTCAAATCCAACATGCTATCAAATGACACACGAAGGGCTGGTTTACCCAGATCTTCCCTCAAGTTCCTCTTCACCTTGTCCGTCAACTCTCGCTCCGACAAGGGGTAACGCATGCGATTACTGAGCTTACGGATTTCTTTGAAGAAATCGTCGAAAGATTCGCCTGGTCGTTGCACACGATTACGGATCATCTCCCGGATGTCCTCGTCATCGTACTTATCGGCGTATTGTTGCCTTAGTGCATTACTCAGCGTACTCCACGTATATTGGTTCCGTGAGCTGCTGACGAACTGGCGAAACCACTCTGCCGTTTCCCCGGCGAAAAATAAGTGTGCGTAGAGACAAATCGTATCGTAATCTCCACCAAGGGCGCGATCGGTGAACATTTCCACCTGACGAATGAATTCGTCGACCGCCGTGCCGTGGAATTTGAGTCCCCAGTCCATGATAGTCCTTTGCGGAGGATACGAGTAATGGGTCGCTGGGGTAACAGCCGAGCGGTTTCGGCGATCTGTCGGGCCAGCTCGCGGAATCGATGCACGCAGGGTATCATTCAAACCTAACGCTGATAGGCGTTTCGTTATTTCAGTCTCGACCATTTGTTGGACCGATGGTTGAAGGCTGGTGTTCAGGGACGTGTCCGGTGCTGTACGTTGAGGTGCAGCTGATGGTGTCATCGGTAGTTGAGCTGGCGGTGGTGGTTGTTCGGGCCACCAGGCCGGTGGTGGTTGATTCCACCAAGGCGGAGGCTGTGATCCCCACCACGTTGGTGCCGGTTGATGAGCCGACGGTGTTTTTTCAGCAGCGTGCGTGGTATCGTAGGACTGTGGAAAACCCCATCCTGGATACGACGGATGCCCTTGACTAAAAGTGGACGGTTGATCCGGCAGGGAAGCAGCTTGCTGCTCCTGTGTTCTTATTGGTTGGTTGGGGAGCGGTCCGCGCGACGTATGCGGTGATGACGCCGCCGGGGCTCCTTTCGTAACATCCACACTCCCGGTTCCCTCTACGGACGACGGGGGAAAGTCCATCGCTTCAGGGTTTAAATGAACTTGCGACATGGAGCGTGTTACCATTTGCGTTGGTTTTGGGATCGCCCCTCTACCGTGCCCTATGGGTTGAGCTGGGGGTGAGTGGTTGAGCGGCATTTTTGTATGTAGTGAAGAAAATATATATTAGGATACTTATAATACGTAACCGAACGAAGTGCGTCGCGATAATAACCGAAACGCGAAAGTCAATGTATACGGAATCGTAATTAATTTTTTTTTTTATATTTTATTATAGTATATAGTATTCGAATGTTATAGTAGGTTTTAGTGCGCAATCGAATTTTATAGGAATAAGAATTTTTTTTTTCTATGCTTCCGGTTTCCCTTTGGGTCTCTTTACTCCAGTTAGAAAAACAATGTCAGATGAGAAAAAGACGACTTCGCATTTGAGGGAAAGAAAAAAAACATAAGTCATCAATATGGGGCTTTAGTCAGGATTCATCCCCCATCAAAGTACTACACACCCTGTTCCTTAGCCTGGGAAATAAGAGTCAGTTGACAGGCGTAAACCCCTAACAACTGCGATTCTCAGATTTCTTTCAACCAGAAGCGGGATGCGCAGACAATGACGAGTTCCGAATCCGACTTGTAAACAGTGAGCTATAAAAAAGGTCAGTTCATACACAAGAAGGCGATAGACGCTCGAGGAGTCTGGATAAGAGAACGGAAGTAAACTCCCGGCTCCAGTAATTCCGAGGGAATCCTTGAGTCAAGCGTTTTACCGCGATGCAAAAGCATCCGATGAACACAAAACAAGTATGCACTGCCTGTCTGGGATCGGAGGGGATAGGAAATGCTACTCTACAAGGATGGGAAATCTACAAGGATGGGATAAGGATGAAAGCAATTAATTGCGAAGAAAAAATATATGAGCCGGAGTTGTAAAGTCCCTGTGTGCGTGAAGCACTAAGATGAAGAGAAAATCTGAAAAGCTGCCAACTCCGGCGGTGGGACCTATATTGGACCTCGAGGTGGTATGAGGTCCTAGAGTGAACTTAACCGACCCTATCGATAAACTAATAGGCCCCACGTTGGGCGCCATTGTAACGTTTATCTGTCTGAGACAAGATCAGCGGAGGATGGAGGCCGAAGACTCAGTCGTTAAGACTGAAGGTCGAAACCTCCTCAGTCAGTGACCTCTGGACGCGCGCTGGATAGCTAGCTCGGCTACCGGTAGTAAGGTGTGGGTGCAATGAAGGGTGCGTCACTACTGCCTCCTATATCGTTAACAAAAAAAAATTCATCGCGCGTCTGCCCGAATGCTTAAACTCGACTGTGAGAAAAACAAAAAAAAAACTCCCTCAACCACGACGTCGCCTCCTTATCTGACTAATGAGTCCTTGATGAAATGGACCCAGGCTCCCTCCCCTAACCGCGGACCAGCGAACCTCATTTTACTGGTCCCCTGAAAACGCGAGAACCCTGTTTCTAAGTGGAGTGGAGACCTGTAGGGAAGCCGGAAGCAAAACGCGTTTTCTACTCAATCATGTTTTATTTTTTTTTTTTTAATATATGTACATATATACAGTATAATGCGTTTCATATTACAAATGGAACCACGCAAAAGAAAAAAAACTTAATAATTCACTTTACTATTTCGCGTTTTCATAAAGAGTTGTTAGATTTTAAAAATATAAACTAAATACTTTGAAGCTTTCGTATGTATGCATATAAAGCGTGTGTATGAGAGGGAATGTCTCGTAACCTAGTCTCTAATTTAATTACTTCAGGCCATTTTGAACGTATTCCATAAAAATCCTTATTACCTTATTGGCGTACATATCTATATCTTATAAATTATGCTCATACAAGCAGACTTCTCTTTTTTTTATATATATAATAAACCTCTTCATAAACTTTACCTACATGCATTAACATCTTGAGTGTTGTTACATATCGACATTTTTCCGTTGTATTTTATTTTGTGCTACACTAATGCATTACATATGTATAAACGTCTTTTTATATATTTTTTCTTTTTTCTTTTTTTACGATTGTATACTAAATAAAAAAAACAACATGATTGCGCATTTGTTTCGAGGCGTTTGTTTCTCCTTACTGATACTAAGTAGCAATTAAAACATCTTACGGAAACAAAATTAGGAGAATGAAGTTTGGTTACAATCCGATAGTACTAATGCCCTCGTATCGCGGCATTGGTCGTAATATGCATGATTATATGACTAGTGCGACTAGAAGTCACTGAGACACGAATAAAAAATAGTGAGCTTGCATTCCATATCTATGCCGAACTTGGCCCACCATGCGTACATACTAAATGCATTTACTGCTTACCGTACCAATTGCTGCTGCCTCCTGAAGCACCGCCGAGCCACGCACTTATGTCGGCAAGCTTGTTGACCCTTGTGCCCATGCCACATGTGCAGATACTCTGCATTGCCGTTGTTGGTGATTTCGTAAAGCGGGACAGCTACACGCTCCGCACACTCCTCAATTCTGTGTTGAGCAGCACCAATTTGTGCAAGTCGCTTTCGTAAAGCGGGGACAGCTACACGCTCCGCACACTCCACAATTCTGTCTTGAGCAGCACAAATTGTGCAAGTCTTCCTCCTTTAATTTTTTTTATTTTTAGGGTGTATTTCGTGGGACCGCGGCGCGGTGCCGTAGACGCGACCGCGTGCTTAACCTATCGTGAATACAGTAAAGTCTCAGTATTTTTTTTCTATTTATTATGCAATTCTATTATTGGGAATTATCTTTACCTGTTTTATGCAGCACAATTGTGCTAAATCCTCTTTATATCCTCCGTTTCGTTTTTCCTTGTATCGCACACCCGCCGCGGTCACTGGATTTTCGCAAAATGGCGAACTGTCATCCGAACTTCCAATTTCCGCCGCTCGTCGCATCGTCGGACCATGGAAGTTCGAATGATAGTTCGCAACTTTTCGAAAACCCAGTAACCCTCAAACTGTGCGACCATGGAATATTACAGCTTGAAGACCTCCATCACTTCAGAGAAAAGAGTGGAGTATTTGAAACGCTATATACAAAGGACATAAAAAACCACAAGTACTTTGGAGTACGGCCAAATTCCAGCATCCTAATTTGGCCGAATTAGCATTAAAGCTATTGAATATACCAGCCTCTTCAGCCCAACTAGAGAGGGTCTTCTCAAGTTGGAACAATATTCACACTCCGCTAAGAAACCGGCTCACATTCGAATGTTCTAAAAAGTTCGACTATAATGACGCGGATGATTGATTATAAAACAGTAATATCATTTTTATAACGGAAATATTTAATTTTGCTTCGAATGCTGCAAGGTTTTTCTTTTTTTTTATAAATACGGATTGTAATATTTAATTTATAAGATTACGTATTTGGTTTACTTTTGATTTGATTGGACCTGTAGTAAGAATTATTTACTGCTATACACGAACTTCATTTTTTTTTATTTTATTTAATGTTGTATTTTGTTATTTATTTCTTTATTTTTTTTTAAGAAGATACGTTTAATTTGTACTGAGTCGCAATATATAATGTTACTAAATAACTCACATGTTACTGAATTTCCACTGCATTATGAATGAATTCCACTATAAATCGGTGTTGGCTATTGACCCATTCAGGATGAGTAAATGTTTACTTTGAAAATGATTTTTATCTGTATTTTCAATTTTTACTGAAAATGTTGAACAAATGCATATCAAAGAAAAAAAACAAATCAATAACCATTATAAATTGTTCGATGCAATTTTTTACATTTTAGTTTTTTACATAACGCAAAAAACTCATCATGTAAAAAACTGAGTTTTTTACATGTAAAAAACGTAAAGTAAAAAACTGAAACAACTCTGAATGCTTCAGCAGTTCTGCTGGAATCTCGTCAGCGCCGGGCGCTTTATTATTTTGAAGCGACAGTATGGCAAGACTCACCTCCTCTATTGTTGGGGGTAGAACGGGAGGGCCTGGTTCGGCTAACTGCTCAAGAGCTGGCTCCGCGGGGGTTGTTGATGGTGCATTGAGGAGCTCTTCAAAATGCGAGGCCCATCGTTTGTTGACGCTTTCGATGTCGCTGATGATGTTACCATCCTTGTCCTTACATAGGCTTGTTTTGGGTTGAAATCCGTTCTTGATATTATTTATAAGTTTGTACGCCTGTCTAATGTTCTTACTGGCTAATCTTTAGTTTATTTGCTGTAACTGCTCGTCAAAATTTTTGCGTTTCTTACGTCTAATTAACCTATTAGATACTCGCCGAAGTTCGTTGTATCTTTAATACCCTATACCCATAAGATGGTAT
Source organism: Microchrysa polita (assembly GCA_949715475.1). Lineage (NCBI taxonomy): Eukaryota > Metazoa > Arthropoda > Insecta > Diptera > Stratiomyidae > Microchrysa > Microchrysa polita. The sequence continues at coordinate 78,609,613 of OX454415.1, forward strand.
AGGTTATATTGTTTTTGTTACGCCGACATTATGTAACACCTCAAAGGAGCCACCGGAGGTATGGCAAAGTATATATATAAATGATCAGGGTAGGTCCCTGAATCGAATAAGCCATGTCTGTCTGTCTGTCGGTGTGTCTGTGTGTTTAGCAACATAACTCCCGAAATAATGAAGCTAGAGGTTTGAAATTTTGGTCGAATGTTTGTTTTGCTAAAATCTTGGACGGTGGGCGAAATCGGACCACAGATTCCCCTACCTCCCATACAAACTACCCCTCCTTGATATTTTAATTCGGCCATAACTTTCGGTAGAATATCGCTATCGACTTGAAATTTTCATCAATAGGTGTGTTTTTTTGGTTATCCCGTGTAGGTTTGGGTAACGAAACTTCATATGAAAAAAATGACAGGTGGATCAGCTGGTATTTTTTTTATATGGAGTTTCGTTACCCAAACCTGCACGGGATAACCAAAAAAACACACCCAATGTCTCATTCTGACATATTCTTTAAGTTGATGGAAAGTGGAGTGGGTCCGACTACCCCTACCCCTACTTCCCCTACAAAGTTATATTCAGCCATATCTTTTGATAGAATGTCACGAAAAACTTCAAATTAGTATCCAATGGTAGCCGTTGGATGCCTTGACAAGGTAATAAAGATGTGTCAGGTCCGACCCATCTACCCCTCCTTCCCACACAAAAAATATGAAATTGAATATTTTGTGTTTTGCGTGCCTTCTAGGTCTGTGCATGGGTATAGGGTATACACTCATCGTGCTATTCGCACGATTAGAACTCGGTCTCGACCGAACATCTAGGACATTGGAAGCCCATCTCTTGCTGATCAGTACGTGGTCGATCTGGTTCACGGTGTATTCATCTGGAGATTTCCAGGTCTGCTTATGAATTCGTCGATGAGGGAAGCATGTTGAGCTTATGACCAGATTTCTGCCGCTCGCGAAGACGATAAGTCGCTGACCGTTGCTGTTGTTTTCGTCGTGGAGGCTATGACCTCCAGTAGTTCCCCTATGCCAGCTTTCGTTTCCGACTTTGGCGTTAAAGTCTCCTAGCAGCAGCTTGACGTCGTTTGATGGAAGTGAGTCGAAGAGTGTTTCTAGGTCGTTGTAGAACTCATCCTTAATCGCGTCTTCTTTAACTTCTGTAGGGGCATGCGCATTAATGAGCCAGAGATTAGCGAAACGGGTCTTAATGCGGATCGCACATAGCCGCTCGTTGATGGGTTTGAAGCCGATAACGTGGTCCTTGAGCTGCTTATTCACGATGAAAGCTACTCCAAACTCCTTGTTGCCCTCCTCTTTACCACTCGTAGAAATTGTGTGCGAATTGAGGTTGTTAATCTCGCTTTGGAGCCATTTAGTTTCCTGGATTGCAACTATGCTCAGCTTGTATTGTTCTACCTGATCCAGGATGGCCCTTAAGGCCCCCGGTCTATTCAGGGAGCGTACATTCCAGGATCCGAAAGAGTAATCAGTTGTTCGTTTGCGGGGTCGTCGTTGTTTTGTATCCGTCCAATCCGAGGCTTTTGTTTCAGGTTTCTTGACTTGAAATTTTTCTTAGGATGAGTTGTCAGCACATCACTAAACCATGATAGGGTTTATTTTTATTTTTAAAGGCCATCATGGGCATGCCGCGAAGATGCTGCTTTAGTGGTTGAATTAAATGTTTTCTGTCACCTATCACATTAAGTAACCTGAGACGCTGCAGATGTTAATACAGCACTCAGGCGCAGCGGTTACTCGGATAATGCGGGAAAGTAACGCCTCGTAGAGAGACATAGGAATTAGCCGAAGCCTTTCTCCCTATGAAACTCCTCCTGCATAGCTAAGGGTCCGCAGTTATGCCACAACTGAAGATGTTATAGGAATTAGCCGGAGCCTTTCAACCTTTATCTTCCCACTTACGGTACGGTAAACGTACATGTGCTACATGAAAAAAAAACAACGCATTGATCTCGGTAATGACACGATCTGTACGACATTTGACATCTCATCTAAACTGCCTTCTAAATGGGATTTTCTAACTACTTGGCATTTACATTAGCTACCAAATGGAGGTCGAAAACCAAACTTTATTTTTGAAGAATTTTTCAATTTCACACAAAGCGTTAGCTGGCATATGATTGAGTTGCCGTATTGAATATCAAAACAAGACGGCCAACCAAATGGCGGTCAGTTTGGACAGCAGCCAGTCTGGATGGAGCTTAATGATTCACATCTGGTATTCACAATATATCGCTCTTAGCTAAGATTCAAACCAGGCGGGTTTAAAAAGTTTTCCGAAGAGCTATAATTAAATAATTGGCGATGCACAAACGAAAATTATTGTTGCACAATCATGCACAAACGTATCTGCCCCGCACAAACGGTTCCGTATGTGATTTGAAGTAATATTTACAGGAAGTGGTTGTGTACACAATATTACTCTTAGCTTAGATTCAAACCAGGTGGGTTTTTACATAATTACCCCTGTGTCCTTGCGTTTTCAGGATGCACAAACGAAAAAATCAATGCACAAACGATTTCCGATCGATTGATACCAAAATTATAGTTATCCGGCCATTTTTAAAAAATGGCGGCCAACTTCACATTCAAAGTTTTCCGAAGAGCTATAATTAAATAATTAGCGACGCACAAACGAAAATTATTGTCGCACAATCATGCACAAACATAGCCGCCTCGCACAAACGGTTTCCGAAGCGATTCGAAGAATAAGGCGGCCAACTTCACATGAGTGCTATAATTAATTAATTAGCGATGCAAAAATGAAAATTATTGTTCCACAATCATGCACAAACATAGCCGCCTCCACACAAACGGTTTCTGAAGCGATTCGAAGAATTAGGCGGCTAACTTCACATGAGTGTTTATTTCGTGTTAACTCGTCCGCCTTTAAATCCGATCGTCCTCGATGGGACTTAGTTGGCTAACGACTATCTCCAAAACCATTTCGGAATAGTTTCGATCGGCTGCAAATCGTTAGCTCCCAGTTGCTCTGCACTTAAAAAAATGGGAGTTATCCTATTTATTTAATTATAGTAAGTTGAACTTTCGGAGTATCAAGTTGGCTAAAAAGATCAGATTATCTCTGCACGACCTCGAAACCGTTACGGAATAGTTTTGATCGGTTGCAAATCGTTAGCTCCTATTTGCTCTGCACTTAAAAAAATGGAAGCTATCCTATTTATTTAATTATAGTTAGTTATCATTCGGACTATCAAGTTGGCGAACGATGTTCAAAAAAAGATCGCATTGGTATAAATGTGGTATAAATCGGAAGGAAATGATAGCTATTTTCATTTTTTCGAATTGAGCTAACGAAAAACGCGACTATTCGTTTGTTATTAACGATTATCTATTCGTTTAGAGTCCTGACTATGTCCACCAGATGGCCAAGCGGAAGTCTTCATAGACTCGAACCAGATGGCCAAGCGGAAGTTTTCATAGACTCTAACCATATCAAGATTTAACCGAATTAAAATATTGCGGCGAACTCGGAGTGTGATATTGGCTAAATATCGGTACGAGCTTTAGAGCGGCGAAATTGTGTCACGAAGCACGGTCATAACACAAATCCTAACTATTGAACTTGACTTCAATTCATCTCGAAAAGAAATATCAATACTCAAGCAAGTTGTTAAAAGGTAATGGCGATCCGATATGGCGATATGGGTCAACTGTTAAGATGATATCTGCTCATAATCTGTTGGAATCAAACCATTTGATGACGCCGAATGATGTTACCAACAGTGAGCATTGCATTTGACTATCGGAACAGATGAGAGACAAAATTTTTTTTGTTGTTTTTCTGTTGCTTTCGCTCAATCCGATTCGATGGTCGGGTACATTGCTGATTGTCGGTAACATCAAAGCGATAAACGTGGGAAAAATGATTATGCCGTTGGTGTGCGGGATGAGCGCGGGAGATTTTTTTTTTGCTCTCTGCTGGATAGTGGCGAGATGGATGATTTTTTTAGGACGGCGCACAGTGGGCCGAAATCAATGATCTTTCGGACATCGCGTATTTGTGAAGATGTCGTGTTGATAGATAGATAGATAGATAAACGTTTTATTTGTTATTCAAAATTTACAATTATTTATAAAGTAGTTTTTAAAAACGATTATGGCGTGGCATATTGCCGTCTGCCCGGTTCGATTGACTAAATTCATTAACTACATTCAAATGTTTACATTTAGCATATTCATTTGATTCATTTTTTCATAATTAGATATGTACATAATCTTATACAATAGTAATAAAATATTAAATGATTAAATTAAATAATTGATTGAGCTCATTACATACATTCGTTTACTATTCGGTGTCGATATTTCAGCGCTATGTTGCAGTACTCGTATAAATCATCCCAATTGGATCCGTTTAATAACTCTTCGACTTCATGATCATTCAGGGCATTTTACCGAAACATGATCTTCTTATTTCCTTTAGAATTGGGCATACTCCTATAAAGTGACGAGTGTCCTCTCTGGTGTTTAGGTTACAAAGATCGCAGGTTATCGGTAAATCATTTCGATGCGGTATATAGTTCAGAGGCAGCATCTCCCCTCTAGCTTTGAAGATCGTCGAAATCTTGTGCGTACTGTAGCCGTTTTGGAAATACGTATTGTGCTGAAGCTCTTGGTTTAGTTTCACGTAAATTTCCCGATGAAGTGACGCCACTGCATCTTCCTTCGTTTTCGTCACTTCAAAATGTATCGCATCGTTAACAAATCTTCGGAGCAAGTGGCATGTCTCGTGGTCCCCGTTCCAATTTACTTCGACTCCTATTTCGCTCGCCAGAGTTTGTAGTTCCGCAAAAAATCCACTATTGGTGGCCACACAATATTTCATCAACATTTTCGGCATCCTGTAGTCCCTTAAGGTTGCAACCTTTATGATGTAGTTAATATGGATTTGCAACGTTTCAACAAATAACGGTTTTAGCCCAGTCTCTCGTAGAAGCATGTAGTTGGGGCTTTTTACGGGAAGATGGAAAGTGCGCTTCAAATAGTACCGTTGTAGTTTCTCAACTTCATCGTACTTATTCCCACCCCATACTTGCGCACCATATAAAAGCTTCGACTTCGACTTCGATACTGCTTTGTAGATATTATATTTTACCGTGTGACATTTAGCCTGGATTGCTGGTAATGTGATTGCTGGTAATGTGAACGCCGAGGTACTTATAGCTCTTAACGACTTCGATCTCCCTTCCGTCAAAAGTCCACTTCTCATTTCGTGCCAGTATATGCCGCTTCTTAAACGCCATCACTTTCGATTTTTGCAGGTTTACCGTCAACTTCCATTGCTTGCAATACTCCTCAATATGGTTAATCATACTTTGCAAATCTCTCGGTGATTTGGCGAAAAACACCATATCGTCCGCGTAAAATAGTCCTTTGAGCGTTGTTTGAAAAGCATCTACACCACCAGGCATACCATCCAATATGTCGTCCACATAAGTCGCAAATGCATCCGGACTTATGACACACCCCTGACGCACTCCTGCATTTGTACCGAATTTCGATGACATTCGGAACCCGTTCCATATTATGGCTGTGGTATTCTCATATAACTGTTCCAAGGCATATCCAAACTTGTACGACATTCCATGGTTGTACAACTTATAAAAAAGAGACGGGCGATCGATAGTGTCGAAAGCGGACTTGAAATCCACAAAGAAAGCATATAGTCTGCGCCCTTGATCCAAGTACAACTGTGCCAAATTGTACAAAACAAATACATGGTCATTCGTGGAGTATCCTGGACGAAATCCCGCTTGATTCTCTGATAAAATTTGACGTTCGTTTAACCACCTAGCAAATCTTGCTTGTAAAATGGTGGTGAAAATTTTTCCCGACGCATTTAGAAAAGAGATGCCTCGATACGATGCAGGGTCATTGACATTTCCGGCTTTAAACAGAGGAAAAATCACCGCCTCCCTGAATTCCTCTGGAATATCTCCCTGATCGAAAATACGATTAAACTCCGTACATAGAATATCGAGAAGCTGTTCAGTCCCGTACTTGTAAAATTCAACGGGAATTCTGTCGGTTCCTGGAGCCTTTTTATCTTTGCACTTGTGCAAAGCCAAACGTATCTCCTCCTTCGATATAACCGCATCCAGCCCTTCCTCGCTCCATCTGGGCCGCGCATATTGTATGGCGTTTTCTTCACTCGTACTTTGTAAGTTCCTTTTGAAGTGAACCTCCAGCATGTCAACATCGATTTCTGCTCCGATAGTGTAGGCATCGGCACCATTGATGCATTCTGCAATTTTCCAGAATTCCTTGTAATTCGTACATGTTGTCAGTTTTTCTGCTTGCGCTTGGTAAAATTGCCGTTTCTTTAATCTGCATAGTTGCTTAAATTTTTGATTAGCCTGTACATACAGAAGGCGTGACACAGAATTGTTGGCTCTTCGAAAGATTCTCAATAAGGCAAAAGAGTCCCAGCCAGCATCGGCGTCATATACCGTGAAAATAGCCACAAATAAGCTTTACTTCATGAATCACGAATCGGCATTATGTATCGATAGGACGCATTGAAAGTTAGATACATGATGGTCAGCTGAAGGAATGTCGACGGATCATGCATAAAGGAAATATAATGGTTTTCTCCTCAAGTGTGATTTTTGTTGCTGGGGTGATTAAATTCACGAATAAAACATAATCATTCATATAGTCTGGCTAGAGCAGTGGTTAGGGCGCGCACCTTCGGTGCATAGGGTTATGAGTTCGAGACTCTCCGTCGCCCGTGCTCTTTTTTTTAATTATTCTTTGTTGCATTGAATATATATGATACTTAACTATTACATAATGCTTACGAATAACGATTTTATAATGATTATCCGTAATAAGGCGCAAATGCGTATATACATGAAATAGGGGGACATCGTCATATACTGCTTGTATGAAAACGTGATGAATGAATAAGCAATATGTGCTTACGCGTGTTGCATGAAATAATGATTACAAATGTGTTAAATGCTGGCTGGGGTGCTTCCTCATCTTATCACATTCACTGTCATACCAGGCCTGTTTGAATGGTCTCTTATACTTTTCTGTCTTCTTGGCACTCATTGTGATAACTCTAGCTAGATCCTTCAAACTGACACTCGCAATCCGTGCTAGGTTTCGCTCCAACTTTGCTTTATACTCACTCGCATATTCATCTCTCCAGACTATTTGCGGCAACATCTCCATTGACTTAGCGCTTGTACTGCCGATGCTATCTAACCCAATCGTAGCTATAATTGGGAGATGATCGGAGTACTGCTTATTTTCCACCATGAAGTCCGTAATGAGGGGCAACCAGTCCCCTCCGGCCAGGCATAGATCGATAACAGTGTGCCCTTGTGGACCTATGTAAGTACACTCTCCATCCGTATCAATAAGTGATGCGCCATTAAAGAGCTTCAAAGCAAAGGAGTCCATTAAACTCAGCATTTTTCGCCCGCATCCGTTCAATGTATGATCCTTAGATTTTCTTGTTATTTTCTCCGCCTGATTTGCCATTGGTTGTTCGCTTCCAACTCTAGCGTTTACATCACCCATAATTAGCAGATTGTTGGTATTCAGTTGGTTTAGCATATCCGTGAGCTTGTCAAACTCGCTATGCCATAAATTACAATTAATATATGTTGGAAAAATATATAGTTGCTTATTGCTAATATTTAAAGCAAAATAATACCAGTCATCGATGCTCTTAAATTCAAAATTGTGTTTTGCTAACTCTTTTTTATACCCGAATAGGCATCCACCACTTGGTCTTCCTATTGAACTTCTTCTCACTGCAGGAATCCATCTTAATTCAAATTTCTTTAATTTCATTTCAAATATATCGAATTGTTCAACGATAAATGTTTCCAAAAGTATTATCACGTCAAACGTATTCAGAAATTCATAAAAGTCGCTAAATATATTTTTGTTCCTCAATCCTGCAATATTAGGTGTGTTTTTTTGGTTATCCCGTGCAGGTTTGGGTAACAAAACTCCATATAAAAAAAATGACAGCTGACGCACCTGACATTTTTTTATATGAAGTTTCGTTACCCAAACCTGCACGGGATAACCAAAAAAACACACCTATTGTATGCTAATACTTTTATCGATATTTTATGGTTTACCTTGCAAACGGCAACCCTATCCTATGCGACTGTCAGGTGTGATACATCTGAACCTGGCAATTCCGTTGTTGTTAATGTCACGTTCGAGCTTTCTTTGTGACCGCCACCGAGGGACAAGATATGGAGAGGCCCTTCTGCCAAATTGTTGGGCCAATTCTTGCCATACTTGCTGGCTTGTGTGCGTATTGCCATAGTAGTTGTAAATACGCAGTGCAGCTGGTATGCATGGTCGCGAAGGGGCACGAAGAAGGCGGCAAAAATTTGAATATTGTTATTTTTTGTGGTTTAATTTTCCTGACGATAGGCGCTTGGTTGTTGTTTCGTATGGAATTGTTGTTCCAATACATTTTGAATATGAATAATCTGTCGGCGGTTTGGTTGGAATGAGGAAATTTAGATATACAATTTTTCTTGCAAAGATCCATATATTTCACACACGAGAACACTTTTAATCTTAATGATAGTGTTGGCATAAACGAACATGTAATTCATATGCAAATGCATTGAACGTACTCATTATTCCATTTAATTTTTTCTTATGTTGGTATATCTGATCTCTTACTTCCGTCTCTCTTGTCTTGTCTGACGTCTAATCGCGTACCTCGTTGTGTCGACACTCTCCCTTAACAAATCAAAAGATATAAAATAAATCCGTGAATTATAATTGAAATAACTTGCGTTTTAACAAAGGTTATGGGCCCAGTCCCCGGATTCGAATAATATTTGTTCGTGATTTTCTTTTGATTTTTACGTTGTTCGTTGTTCACGTAGCGCTACACTCGAAAGCGTTCGAGATGGCAGAAAACTTCGCGAAATATCAAGTTCCGCGTTTAAACGGGTACAATTATTTTAATTGGAAATTTCGCGTTACTATGCTGATGAAGCGCGAGGGAATTTGGAGTGCGATAGCAGAGGTTAGGCCTGCGGATGATGGCCACGGCCACGAGTGGGATAAGGCCGATGAGAAGGCTCTATCCACCATCTCATTGTTAGTTGAGGACGACCAGATTCACCACATCAGGAACGCGACAAGTGCAAAGGCGGCATGGGATGCTCTCAAGGATTTTCACGAGCGTGATTCGCCAGGATCGAAAGTGCGCGTTTTACGTGAAATCATGCAGCAGCGTGCAACTGAGGGCACGGATATGGAGGCTCATGTAAGCCGCATGAATGAGTTGTTCCAGAAGCTTTTAGCGTTGGGCGAGGACTTGAAGCCCGACTTCTTCAGGAGTGCAACTTTGTTGGGGTCTCTACCCAGCAGCTACGATGGCCTCATTACGGCGCTTGAGGCTCGAGAGGAGGACAAGCTGACTCCATCGCTTGTGTGCTCAAAAATTGTGGAGGAGTATCGCAGGCGGAAGTATCGCGACGGGTCGAGCTCCGTGGAATCCAGTGCATTGAAGGTTTCCACAAATAAGTCGAGTAAGACTTGCTTCTTTTGTAAGAAGAAGGGTCATTTCCGGAACGCCTGCAAGAAGTACATAGCTTGGAAGGCGAAAAAGGACTCTAATGAGAATTCGACGGCGAACGTTATTCGGCAGCACAATTCGTACGAATTGTTGTTCATGGTCGGAACAAACGTCAACGGCTGGATACTGGATTCCGGCGCAACATGCCATATTTGTAGTTTCCGCGAAAATTTTGCCGAGTTTGATGGATCACATTCCGAAAATGTATCTGTGGCGAACGGTCAACAAGTGAAAGCATCCGGCAAAGGAACTGTGATCGTTAATTTTCTAAACCGGGACGGTCGTGTGAATAAAATTACAATTCAAAATGTGTTGTACGTTCCTCAAATCGGTGGAAATTTAATTTCCGTAAAACGTTTAACCGAAAAGGGTTTTCGTGTGAACTTTAACAAAACAGAGTGTGAAATTCTGTCTTCGGACAATAAACGTAGAATCGCGGTTGGTGACATTTCTGATAATTTGTATCGTATGCGTGTCGCGAATCAGGTGAATATGACAACGAACAGTCAGAGTTTGTGTGTACATGAATGGCACCGCGTTCTAGGCCATCGGGACATGAAAGTCGTGAAAGATATTCCGAAAAACAAACTAGTTGACGGAATGAACATTGTGAATTGCAAGTGCAATACGGAATGTGAGACGTGTATTAAAGGGAAAATCTGTCGGTCACCTTTTCCGAAACGGTCTGTGCAGCAATCCAAAGGCGTCTTGGATCTTGTCCATTCCGATATATGTGGACCGATGCAAACAGTTACGCCCTCCGGTAAAAGGTACATTTTAACGTTTATAGATGATTTTTCTAAATATTGCACTATATATTTGTTGAGAGAAAAATCTGAGGCATTCGGTTGTTTTAAAGAATTTCATCAAAATGTTAAAAACAAATTTTCCACCGACATTAAATGTTTTCGTTCCGATCGAGGCGGTGAATACATGGACAGTCGTTTTGTTGAATACTTGAAATCGAATGGCATTAAAATCCACCGTACTGCACCCCACTGTCCGCAGCAGAATGGAGTCGCGGAGCGTAAGAACCGCACTCTCATAGAAATGGCGAGATGCATGCTCCTGGATGCAGGATTCGAGCATAGATATTGGGGTGAAGCCGTTAGTATGGCGAACGTTTTACAAAATTTGTTACCTTGGAAAGCTTTAAAGTGTACTCCGTTTGAGAATTGGCATGGGCGGAAGCCGAACTATATTAATTTGCATCGTTTTGGAGCGGCATGTTATGTGCGGGTCATTGACAGTAATCGTCGAAAGCTGGACGCTAAGGCCGAAAAAGCCCTTTTTATGGGATATGATTCTGAGTCGAAAGCATACAGATGCTTCGTTCCTTCAAGGGGAAAGGTAGTTGTTTCCAGAGACGTCAAGTTTTTAAAAGACAGTCGATCAGTCAATTCGAAGCCGATGTTACAAAATTCTCGCAGCAGCAATATAATTACAGAATCCTATGTTGATTACGAATTTGGTGCTTCTGACAATGAGGCATCCAGCCATCAAAAGGACCAAACAACAGCTGATACTAGTTTATTGGAGTACGATTCAGCGGGAGACATAACTTTGATAGATGACTCACAAGAAGAAGAGGAAGAAGTTGGCGTTAGACGATCTCAGCGTTCTACTAAAGCTATCCCACCGAAGTACTTGATTGAGGAAATCAGCGTTGTTCTGAATGGAGAACCATCAACATACAATGAAGCTGTTTCTTGCCATGAGAAGGACAAATGGCTTGTAGCCATGCAGGAGGAGTATTCATCGATAATGGACAACCGAACTTGGGACTTGGTCGATTTACCTCCAGGCAAAAATCTTGTCGGCTGCAAGTGGGTCTACAAATTGAAGACTGACTCGGAAGGGAAAACGAAGAAGTATAAAGCAAGACTGGTAGCCCAAGGCTTTAGTCAAAAGTATGGTGTGGACTACGATCAGGTGTTTGCTCCAGTTTCGCGACATTCGACTTTTCGTATTCTCTTATCAGTTGCTGCGAGTAAGGACATGAAGGTTCAGCACTTCGACGCCAAATGTGCTTTTCGCTTTTCTCAACGGAGATTTATGCGAAGAGATCTATATGCGTCAGCCGCCTGGGTTCGTTGTGGACGAAGCTAATGATAAGGTATGTAAGCTAAATAAATGCATATATGGTTTGAAACAATCAGCGCGCATTTGGAATGTCAAGCTGCACAATATTCTTATCACCAATGGTTTGAAGCAAAGTAATGCGGATAATTGTTTGTATACGTATGATGGTCCTAGTGGCATATTATATGTTCTTATATATGTCGACGATATCTTGGTTGCAACCGCTTCGCAGTCATTGATGCAACAAGTTGAAGATGCGCTGAATGCTCATTTTACTATCGAAAACTTGGGCGAAGTTTCGAATTATTTGGGGATGCGAGCTGCGAAGCATAATGATTGTTATCTTATTGACCAAGAAAAATATATTTTGAATGTTACCTCGAAATTTAAATTGGATCTATCGAAAGCATCGCAAATTCCTCTTAGTCCATCGTATCACAAGGAACAGGATGAACATCAGTTACCCAACAACTCTAAGTATAGAGCAGCAATTGGTTGTTTGTTATATATTTCTACTAATACTCGTCCAGATATATCAGCAGCGGTTTCTATTTTGTCACAGAAGGTCGCGAATCCAACTCAGTGCGATTGGAATCAAGTAAAGAAGACGATTCGATACCTGCATAACACATCAAATTTGCGTTTGAAACTTGGTGGCGAAAAGGATGTCAATACATTGGTTGGTTACGCAGATGCAGACTGGGCAGAAAATCGAGAAACGAGGAAATCCAACTCCGGTTACATCTTTCTTCTCAACGGACCAGTTAGTTGGAGCTCTCGACGACAAGATTGTGTTGCACTTTCATCCACGGAAGCAGAATTTATCGCTTTATCAGAGGCTTGCAAGGAATCTATGTGGCTATTACAATTGTTGAGCGACTTTAATTGGACAGGTAATTCAAAGGCGACTATTTTCGAAGATAATCAAAGCGTTTTGAAAATGATAGTTAATGAAAAATTAAGTAATCGTTCGAAGCATATTGACACTAAAATTCATTTCGTAAAGGATTATGTTGAGAAAAATTTTGTTGAAATTAAATATTGTCCTACTGATGAAATGCTTGCAGATATGTTTACCAAAGGTTTGAGTAAAGTAAAGTTTGAATTTTTTCGAAAGATGTGCAACTTAGTAACCATTGAATGAAATAAGTTTGTATTTTTCAATTACTTATTAAATATTAACGTAAAGATATTCACATTGAATTATATTGAATATTACAAATGAATTACAAAACTATGTATGATTTATGTACAATTTGCATATTCATTAAGGAGGAGTGTTGGCATAAACGAACATGTAATTCATATGCAAATGCATTGAACGTACTCATTATTCCATTTAATTTTTTCTTATGTTGGTATATCTGATCTCTTACTTCCGTCTCTCTTGTCTTGTCTGACGTCTAATCGCGTACCTCGTTGTGTCGACACTCTCCCTTAACAAATCAAAAGATATAAAATAAATCCGTGAATTATAATTGAAATAACTTGCGTTTTAACAGATAGTGGCGTTGAAAAGGGGGATCCGCGTTTTATTATGATAAATTAAATCATGTGAAATATTTCGAAATTGGTCAGGAAACCTTTTATTTGTTTCCATTAATGTAGGAAAGAAGAAATGGACTTCACACCTCCCTCTTCCTTTCAAGAACTGTATATTTTTCATCGAAGTTGTTTCGAATATTACAGCACCTCTACAAACGGGCTTGGGACCGTCTTTGGCGGAATTAAGGTGTTTACTTCTTATCTTTGTTTTTAGGCCGTTATTTATGTAGGTATGGATATGTTGACACGCTCTGTGACTGACTTGGTTGGATCGCACTCTACGATGCTAGTAATCTAGAGGTCCTGAGATCGAATGTTACTCGAAACTGGACAATTTTAACTGATATGAGATGTACTCGTTTAGATCATTGATTTAAATACCCATACGTCAATCTCCGATAAAAACTAAAAAAGTCGGCTTTTTTCAAACGTTCGGGACACCCTGTTATCTTCTTACTACCAACTTCTAAAGTATTTGTGCCAAAGACTGTAACCATTCTGCACATTCCTACCTAATTTCATGACAATGAATGACAAACAAAAACAAAAATTCAAGACAAACATTTTAACTGGCCCCCGTTACAAAAACTAAAAGTTGCCACGCCTATGCTCGAATAACAGAAAATTATTCAGCCTGTCAAATAGATTGTTTGTTTACATCGACGCAAGGTAAACAAAACTCGTGTGTGCTTGTTTAAAGCTAAAGAATTTATTTTAACGCGCGTGTAAAAGAACTGTATTTATTCCGACGGGGACTTTTTGCCATCTAGTTATAGAAATAAAAGTGATTACCTGTGAAAAGATACTCCATGGCGATTGAATCTCTTCAGATTCCAGCATCCACTCACTATACACTTCATTTCGCAACGGAAAGTGTATCGCGCACGAGAAACAGCACTTGCACTATGATTGTTTACAAAGCACCACAGGAACACATTATGCAGAATACGTTATCGATAAAAAATTTCACGGTATAGTTAAAGGACACTTCAAAAATCCAATCCGCGTTAAAAAAAACGTAAGCCGACTGCAAAGACAATTGACGTTTGGGTGACAATAGTCTTCAGTGGGCGGAGCAAATTGACACGCTGGGGTAGACTACAGGGAGGTGTAGGTATGGTAAGGGGAATCAGTCCGGGGACCATACACCAGGGAGAATGAAGGAAGGAGATGGCATACGTAAAATGAGACGGGACAAGTTTGCTTGTTTAATGGGAGAGGAAAACAACGGTACATTAATTGATGAGTGAATCATAAACAACCCGTCGATAACACACTACGTTTGCATTTTATGACATAAAACAGCTCCTAACAACCACAAATTACCCGAGCAACGTAATGTTGTAGTCAATAACGTAACTATTTCGCGCAATCGAATTAAATCAAACGAGATTCGCGGCGAGGATCGTTTTCCGCGTTTACCGAATTTGACAATAGAGAATGCGCGCGTGCTACAGAACTAGCAGAACCGGATGACTTTGTCGGTGTGTGTATTGATGTGAGTGGCTGAACTAGTCGATTTTGTCGCTGTGTGCGGCAAAACTGGTCGCATTTGACGTGAGGGTACCGTGAACCGCTGAACGAGAGAGCCCATGGACAAGATTTTTCGTCCCATGTGGTATTGTTGTTTTTACATGCAGTTTCATCATTATGTCTACTCCATATCTACTCCCTGCCATACACGTACGCTCACGTACAATATATCGGCCGTTCCATGTCTGTATTTCGGTGGTGACCGCTGGCACTGACGTTTCTTATGTTTACGTTTGAGCCATCGAAATGAGTCGCGTTCGCGCTTCTATAGTGTGAGGACCCATTGATCCTAACAACTAAGAGGATTGCGCCGTAGAAGCGATAAATGAGTGAATTTTTCATATAAGACTGGATCTGACAGCTGGGGACAATTCGTCTTTTTTACCTTTGTGTCGCACTGAAACTGCGATATGACTATTACATTTTATAGATACACTTCCTGACTTCCTCCAGCAGCAATCTTTCCCCCATTTACTTCGTAATAACTTCACAATAACACTTGACAGATCGGGACAACCGCTTTTAAAAATCGTCCCATGCAGTTTGTATGGGTGACAGCTGATTTATCATTCCTTTTTATTTCTCTATTCCATGTGAGGACCTATCTCTGGTTCTCGATATTTTTGGTTTTGGTCTGGTGAATGCCAGGCTTTTTAGTGTTTAAGTGCAAAATAGTAAAATGTGATTAATTTTATTCTAAAAATTAAAAGTGAAATAATAAATTCATAATAATATGAAAATCATTTTAAATAATGAATTCTAACAAGTGATTTTAAGCATGTAACAGTACTCTCATAGCAGTACATTCGAACAAAGAGCTTAATGCCGTATACTAACAGTACATTAAACAAAGAGATAAATTGTAGCCACATGGTGCATAACCTAAATATGAATTAATGAAATACATTTAAATTTAATAAAAAATAAATACTTAATCATTGATTAGTATTTAACGCATAAATAATAATCTATTAACAAATATATTTTTAAAAAACTAAATGAACACCGCCAAATGGCCAATCTTACCTGTCAATACAAGCTTCCATGCTTAGACAACCGACTATTTTAGTCAAGGAGAAAGAAGAAGAAGAAGAGCCATCGAAATTGTTTGTAAACATTGCGGGGAGTTCAAACATACCATCTTTTTCGGAAAATTGCAACTTATCTTCGAGTAAGTTCCAAGTGTATTTTTTATTGTTAACGTACATAATATCGTCATTAACAAACACTTTCGTATTTGGGTGCTGTTGTGTGATTTGTCTCTTTACTTTTAGCAAGGAATTTCGCTTCTGCCTAACTTCAAAAGGCAAATCTTTTTGTATAACTATGCCGGTGTTTTTTAGCAATTTCGTGCCACGAAGGGCCCTTATCACCTGATGGCGATCATGAAGAGTCACACGGAAATTTCTCCTCTGTCCTTGTGAGCCGGACAAAAGGTATATCTGATCATCAAGTAATGTTGTGCAGCATTTCAACGTATCCACACAGATACTTCGAATGATGTCGGTGTCGTTTTTCGTATCTGCTGTAGTCGTTCTATCTTTCTGCGCATTGTTGGCTGGCAGTTTTACTATAAGGTTATTTGCGATTGCGTTTTTTTGCAGATTTTCAATTTGCGTGGCCTGCTTCAAGCAAAGCTCCTTCATCGCATCGATTTCTGTTGACAGCTGTTGGTTAGACTTCTCGAGGTAAGTTATCTTCGTAAAGAGCTCATCCATATCAGTTTTTCTGACCATATCTTTTAGCTTTTGCTCTAGCATGTCGGAGATCCTATTCATTAGATCATTTATTTCAGCTGGTGCCATGTTGGCGCTACTTTTCTTGCTATCGGGGAACGTGTCAGGTGAAGTGTCGGCGAGGGACCGCTTTGACATACCTGTTCTTGCTGGACGTGAAAAGGACGATCGGTTTTTCCTCGAGTGCTGAAGTTGCTGGTTGAAGTCTCGCCTGTATCTTGGATGCTGATGACAAATGGACTCTCGCTGCCAAAGAACTTCGATAAATCAAGTAGATTTCTTGCACAAATTATTGTTTTAAATTGAGCTGAAACGTAAACAACTTGATCACTTTGACAGTTCAACCTAACCAGATGTCGTGTTGTAAAATCTACCACGTAAATGACTATAAGCAGTCGAGTGAAGTGTATCGTATTTACTTGCATAGCTCCCAGTACAGTTAGCATACGGGTCAGTTTTTCCCACACAGTTCAATACACCTAAAATTCTTCATTTGTGACCGCAATTCGGACATTCATCAAAGCATAATCGATCGGAAAAGACAGCGAGGGGTGGACTCCCCTGAAGACATGTTCCTACGGGACAAATTAAAAATCCCCCGGACTGGCCGAGTTGCGACTCCGGCCAACCGTTTCGAGCTTCTGGCGCATCTAGATTCAGATCATGGTGGCGATATTCGTGCATCCTCGAGTTCAGCGGACACTGCTAATCCTGATTCTTTAAAAAAGGTAAAACCCCCAGCAATAACTTTCCCAATATGTACTGGCGCGTGACACTATAATGGCGATAATGGCCGAATTGCAAATACCCGAATTCGACGTGCGGCTAATGTCATTCGGCAGACGCTTGCATTTGCTTAACCTAAACGATTATGAAGGAGTCATCAAACATCTAATCGACAAAAAGGTGGAGTTCTATACATTCCGCAGAGCCGACCATCGACCCGTTAAAATTGTGCTTTCGGGACTCCACGATATGCCATGCGATGAGCTGAAAAACCATCTTAAACAAGTTACCACTATCAAGTGCCTCGATGTTAAAAAATTCAACTCTGGTAATGTAATATACCTGCTTTATTTCGAGAAATGGGTTAAGCTGAACGACCTGAAGTTCACTGGAGCTATCATACACGCAGGAGAAGTGGCCCCACACAATGCCGCAACTGTCAGCTGTTCGGCCATGGATCATCACATTGCCATTTGCCCCCTAAATGCCCAATTTCCAGTGGCGAGCACTCAATAACGACATGCACTCTGAAAGAAAGTGATATGGAGCGCATCAAATGCGCAAATTGCAGTCAGCAACACTATGCGAACGATCTGAAGTGCCCTAAGCGCAAGGAATATCTAACCATCAAAGACAGTCTAAAATACCGGCATAAGAACAAAGTAAACGCCATACAGCCAAGCACAAGATCGATACCATTGGAATCTAGTTTCCCACCAATCAACAAATCAGCGCATGCACCTTTCGTACAAAGTGACCGAACGATCCACCGTAATCTCAGCTATAGTGATGCTGTAAAACAATCGGATGACAAGAGCCCAGAGGGTACATTCTGTAAGGGGATGATCGCCATCGCCAATGGCGATAATCGAAAGTGATGGCCTCGTCGGGCGACAATTTATTAATGGGTTTTTACGTGTGTATGAAAGAGATAGCTACTACTACCCAGAGGTCGAAAAGCGACAGAGCTTTTTTTGGGATCATCTAAGGCGATAATCGCCCATAATTGTCGCCAATAGCGATAACTTTCTAGCGACAGCATTGTTACTGTCGCTTTCATACGAAATTCGAAAAATAACGGAAATGGCTTGAGAGTTCATATAATTTCGACATTTTTTAAGTTGTTGGTGTGAAGGAATAAACAAAAGCGCGCTTTTGGAGGATTTGTGGAATTATGTATGATGTAATAACTTAATATTTTACTACGAAATTGAGGGAATGGACTAGTTAAAGAGGACAGGAGCGCTGCACTTCATCGGATAAATTACTCAGTTTTGCGGGTACAATCTATGATCATGTAATATGCATACATACATACATTTGGTGGATGCTAGTCATTTATACATAATGATTGCTATATGTATCTTTTGGTGCGTGAAATTGGCGTTGGCGTGAGGATGTACATTTTTTTTAAAGGACATAGATGCGATTGTGGGTCTAGAATACTGAAATATTTACTGAGGGTTAATTGTATTTTCTTCTTCCTTGCCTCGTTCTTTATACCGCTCCATGGTTCCGCGTTGCTCGACCTGCGGTGTAGACACATCGCCCGTTTTGGCGATAATTTCTCAGCATATTTCTACAGGCAGCTCTATCTTGGATCGTGTCATCGCCGAGACCAATGCGTTGTTGTTGCTTTTTCATTTGACACATCCACGTGTTCTTCGGTCTGCCTCTGGCCTTGGGTCCATCAAGTGGAACTTCCATTGATATCGCTCTCTTTGCGGGGTTCTCAGGCGGACGCCTTTGAACATGGCAATACCAATCCATTCGTCGGTCTTCGAGCTTTTCGGTGATTGGTTGGTCTATGGACAAGCTGCCTCGGATGTAGCTACTCTTGATGTGGTCCCTTTTGGTTACACCAACTGACATGCGTAACATTTTCATTTCAGTCGCTGTCATTTCTTTCGCGTAACCTTCATACATGGTCCAGCATTCTGATCCATACATGAGTGCGGGACGTACAACCGTTTTGTACAACTTGCCCTTTAGCTTCAGTGGCATTTTCTTATCGCAGAAAACTCCAGAGTTTTCTCGCCACCTCATCCACCCAACCTTTGTGCGATGTTTGATGTCATCATCGCATGTAGCTCCGCTGTTCACCATCGAGCCAAGGTACTTGAACTTGGTACAAGACTTAAGCTGCTCTCCTTTGACGTACATTTCTGGTATCGGTGCATTTGGGTCTGAGAATTGGCAGCATAAGAACTCAGTCTTTGTTATACTTACCCTCAGTCCATGCTCCTCCAGAATGTCACACCATTTTGTAAGCGCAGCTTGCAAGGCAACGATGTTTGGGCTACTGAGGACTATATCATCAGCAAAAAGAAGAGATATTTCTAGGCCGTCGGAGACACGTGTTAATAAGTAGCACATGATGATGTTGAAGAGCAACGGACTCAATACACTGCCCTGGTGTACTCCGACATTCACCGGAAATTCTTCTGATTCACCGGCTGTGCATCTAACCTTAGTCGTAGCTCCATCATACATGTCTCGTATCATCCTGACGTATGCCTCGGGGACATTAAGTGCTCTCAAGGCCAGCCATATCAGATCACGAGGTACTCTATCGAATGCCTTCTCCAAATCGATGAACACAAAATACAAGTCCTTTCGTGCTGCTCTATACTTTTCCATCGCAATACGAATGCACTGAATCGCATCGACTGTAGATCGACCTTCAACAAAGCCGCATTGATTGTCATTCAACCGCACAATCTTTCTCAATCGGTTGCAGACAACTCGCTCGTAGATCTTCAGTGTATGAGGTGTTAACTTTATAGCCCTATAGTTGTTGAGTTTGCGTGAGTCTCCCTTGTTCTTATAG
Organism: Microchrysa polita; assembly: GCA_949715475.1. Classification (NCBI taxonomy): domain Eukaryota; kingdom Metazoa; phylum Arthropoda; class Insecta; order Diptera; family Stratiomyidae; genus Microchrysa; species Microchrysa polita. Next base: position 78,629,680 of record OX454415.1, read on the forward strand.
AAAGGAAGAAGAAAACTTTCCCTGAAAGCATCAGGCATCGGTTGCCCACCTTTGATTTTGTTGAAAAGAACTGTGAGCCAACTAAGCCCGACATTTTCCATTTTCAACCAAAATTCCGCGGGGATTTTGTCCGGGCCGACTGCCTTTCCGCGTTTCATCTGATGCATTGCCTCCATCACCTCTTCCTCTGAGATATCTTCAATATTTGTGGTATTTGGCTCAACATCTTGAAAAGCTGCCCGAGGAAATTCTTCATTTAGAAGTTCGTCAAAATACTCTCGCATCCTGCTACAAATTGCCCTATCGTCAATCAGCAACATTCCTTGCGAGTCCTCCACGTACTTTGGCGCCTGTATTTCCCGAGCGTTCCTTCTCCTTTGGGCTGCGACCCTAAATATCCTGGCGTCGTGCTTAGGTCTCTCGCGCAAAGACGGTCCTTCTGTCGCAGTCTGAGTTTCTAATTCATGGTAGAATTTCTCAGCTGCCTTCGCCTTTGCTTGGGCTACCAAGCGCTTTACTTTCTTCCGGCATTGCATATAATTTTCGCGAAGTTGAACCCGTTCGGCTTCACTGCTTGACTCACATTTCGTCCATGCCTTAAATGCGTTCGATTTGGCTTGCACTGCTTCCTTAGTTTCGGTGTTCCACCACCATGTTTCTTTCTTCGTGTGGAGTGGACCTTTCGAAACTCCAAGTGCCTTTTCCGCCTCACCTACTGACATTTCAGCGAAACTATTCCACATTTGTGTTGGACTGTGCTCGGTGCAGTTTATGTTGTTTTGAAACCACTCCGTCATTTTATCAATGAATGGAGTTACTACAGGTTCAAAGTTGTCGTTTGTGAGATTGTGCCACTTGATTTTTTCGACAGGCTTGGGAGTTCTTCTATTTCTTGCTCCTCCTGCTTTCAAAATAAATTCTGACAGGAGCAAACGATGTTGGCTGACGACAGATTCACCCAAGATCACCTTGCAGTCTCTTACCCACCTTCTCATAAAATCGAAACAGAGGTGGTAATCGATCTGCGTTTCGTGTTTCCTATCTCCGTGTCCACTACTGTAGGTGATTAGGTGTCTCTCGTTTTTCACAAACCATGTATTTAGGATGACCAAACCATGCGATCTGCACATGGTCAGAATAGCTTCACCTTCGTCATTTCTGACCGTTGAAGGGCTACCCTTTCCACCATGGCAATCCTCGTAATCATAATTTGATTCACCCACATGGCCATTTAAATCTCCTCCCAAGAACACCAATTCGGTATCTGGAATGGTCTGAATTAGGGTGTCAACGTCGTTCCAAAATGCCTCTTTTTCTTCTGGTGGCAATCCCACTTGGGGAGCGTAGGCACTTATTACGTTCCACACCCTTCCGCAGATAACCAATTTGATGCTGATCAAGCGGTCACTTCTCTTCGCGACACTTATTATACTGCCAAGTAAAGACGACGCCAGAATAATGCCAACTCTGTTTCTTTGGTTTGTAATTCCATAGTAGTACAATTTGTACTTCATGGAATTCGTAAGAAACCGGGCTCTGTCGATATGGGTATTTCGCCACTTTGTCTCTTGCACGCACATAATGTCTATCCCTCTCCGCTTCATGATATCCTCAATCTCCTCGCTCTTTGACGTCATGGAACCGACATTCCAGCTTGCAACCCTCAGCTTCTCCACAATGTAATTGGACTGCCTTATATTGCTCGCCCCCGGAAACCGTCGAGCTCTGGCGCGAACTAGGTTCGCCCCGGGATCACTCAACCGCATAGCAGAAGTAGTGCCCGGCGGGGTAGTGCTTGTATTTGCGTGAATTTCCATAAGGCCTTCCATTCTTTTACACCTTTTGGAGAAAGGTTGTGTTTTTGGCACTAGTGTGTGGAAATAAGTAAATTTATGGACTTTCCTTTTACGTCCGCCGGCTATCTCCAGACGCGGCAACCCATACACACACACACTAACCTATGGGAGGTCTTGTTGATGTTAAAACGTGCCTCAGGCTTCAGATGTCATGGTTGCCTGCGACCTTCGCATACTAGCGGCCAAGCACCCTCTTGACCATGCATCCCTCGGCGCATGCTGATCCACCTTGGATTAGGTCCCTTTTTAGTCGCCTTCTACGACACGCCGGGAAAGGCGGTGGCATTATTCGCGACCCATGCCACAGGGCACTGGGTTAATTGTATTTACATTAGAGTAAATGTTAGTAGATTACGATTTTTCTAGACAGGGCGTGGGCATTGTATAGATTTGACACTATGGTTCGACAACCCTGTCGAAGGAAGATAATATTCTCGTGTGGGCAATTGTCACTTGCTTTTTCGATGTCGACTTTTAGTTTTTTTCCCGTTTCATTTATTTTTTTTATTTTTTTTTTTTTCATTTTAGAATTACTAATTTATAAACTCCAGACAATCGCCGTTTGAAAAAAAAATATTTAAAATTAACTAAAAATCATATGGAAAAAAAATAAGCTGCATGGCAGGAAAAGGATAACTGCGGGGTAATAGTTCATTTATAATCTTTGCCGATTTCTCTGGACTGATTTGATTTAAATCCACTTTCATAGCCAATCAATACCAATAAAAAAAGTGGTTACATGCAACTGTTTTTATGTGTAGTTCTACATTTTAGCGACGTTTTTTCTTCGCATCGCGGGTAAAACTGACTCGAAAAAAACGATCGCGGGTAACATCCCGGTTAAGACCAAACAGCTGACATTTGACAGTTTTTGCGCATCTTTGACTCACCTTCATCGGCTTATTTTTTAGATGTGGTGGGTTTTATCACAAAAGATGATTATTTCTTTGCAAAATCTTTTCTCGTGATTAGGAAAACTCTCGCATTTGGATTGAAAAAACAAATTCCCTCAAATTTACCCTACGCGTCCGCCATCTACATTTGAGCTCTATCCCGTGTAGGGTAGTTGCACGCGTGAACTCATTTTTTTATCTGAAGTTCTACCCAAACCTGCACGGGATAAACACAATAAAACGTGCTTAATATATGAAAGATATTGTGGAAATACAGCTAACGCATCGAACAAATATCTTCATTTCATACACGCTCTTCCTAGAGACATATGGTTGAAATACATTTCCCACGTCAGCATCAGCATCGGCAGCGAGGCATCGGCATCAGCAGCAAAATTTCAATTTAGAACACACGCATTTGCCTTTGATGACCCACATTGACAGCAGAAGCAGAAAAAATGCTTCTGCCGCTGCTGTCAATGTGAGTCATCAAAGGCAAATGCGTGTGTTCTAAATTGAAATTTTGCTGATGCCGATGCCTCTGCCGATGCTGATGCTGACGCGGGAAATGTATTTCAACCAAGACATTTTCATTTCGACAGATCCCCCGATCCCCGAAATTACTGCAAAGGCGCGCGCCGCCGCCGAGTCAATTTTCAAAAGTTGTTTCGCTAACTTGTCGACATATCCAATAACCAATAATGAACTTACAATGTTTCGCTCAAAGTTCAAAGCTCTTCACCAAAGACACGCTACCAATCCACTACATCCCTGACGTCTTCTGGTGCCATTATGATCTGTTAAGGTACGTTGTGCTAGCCGCAGCCGCACGACTGCGACTCGCTCATTCCATATAAAAACTCGTTTTTAAAATGAGAGAGAAACGAGTTTTTATATGGAATGAGCGAGTCGCAGTCGTGCGGCCGCGTCTAGCACAACGTACCTTTAGGTTCGCCACGCCATACATACTTCCGATCGTTTGAACAATCGTTTTGGTGTTGTGTGTGTTTTTCATATAAATCGGTGGCTATTCTTCATTTAGCGATGAATGTTAATCTACAAAAAATATATTGAGTGCATTCAGCGAACGAAAAATATAGCAGAAAAGTGCTCTTCCAATTAGATTCTCATTCCGCGTGAAGGCTTTTCAGTGGGGGAAGAGGTCGGTAGCGGGTAATTCTTGCAGCATTTCCAGTGTTTTTCCAGTAAATTTCGTTCGCTGAATTATTTTCGCTCCTAAAGATAGCTTTACTTCGACAATCTGTCATCAAATAAAGCACACACCAACAAACCAAACATGAGCCATATAGTCACACACACACACATCTAGATACATTGCATACCCAAGTAACAATTTCATCCCTATAATACTTCGTAAAATATTATCTTCTAACGACAATAGGGGCACTTTACAGGGTATAAACTCTGAATAATAGTCCAATAATGGCGTTTGGTGCCGTTTTTAGATCCAATTGCACCTTATTGTAGCACTGAACTATAAGCTTTGAAAAAGACATACATCAATGTGTTATGTCATCATTTTCTCGTGAAAAAAAGAAAAAAAATTCCCCCAGCCAGCGTCGAACCAGCGACTGTCGGACGCCAGTCCGACGCCCTAACCACTCGGCCAACCTCACATATAGTTAACATTGCTCGCAAACACTACAAGTGCTCAACACTTCTTTATCGACTCTTCTCCATTGCACCTTCTTCTTTATATGTCAGTCAATTGAAGTTGAATAAATCCACACATTCATCAACAAAATGCAGACATTTTCTGCGCTGAGATTATCTTAATTGATTCATAAGTTAACAAGAAGTGAGGAAATGTTAGTTTCATGCAATATTTCAATGAATTCAATTCAAGAAACGTGGTATTCCGGAGCACTTCATAAGTGTCAATTCAATAAATCACAAAGTCCATCCTTCAATAAAACTAGGCTGAACAATTTATTGGATGACCATACGAATGTCACACGATAAAAATGACACCGACTGTGCTATAGAAGAATATATGCATGTGTGTGAGTTAACTAGAGAGACTATTGCATGTGTGTGCTGTATCATCCAATAAAACACAAGAGTGGAGTATTTAACGGAGTGTCATTTTTAGGTTGACGTTTAGAGACAGTTTTATCGAAGTTTTATACCACAATCTATGAATTTATTCCATAATGATGACAGAAGCTTTCCGGAAAATACTTTAAGGATGGTTTATCGGATCAAAATATTACTTTAAGCGATGTCACACGATAAATGAATTCCGTGGTACTATATGGTTGCTACAGTGTGAAGTGCTTCTTTAAAGCAAACGAATTGTTGCTTGGGTACACACATTCAAAAACATAAAGAAATTCCTTACGCTTTTCATATGCCATGGAATCGATCGTACGATGGACGACAATATAAGTCCATTTTGGGAACTCGTCCATACGTACCATATGTACGTTTGCAATGCATGGTGTCGGATGACCCTAAAGTATCTATAATGCAAAAGCAGATACGTATATCTGTCTCTGTCACACGAAGCACAGCGAGCACAAAAACCATCTGTCGCCGTATACAAAGTGATGACCTTACATGATTCTAAAGGACGACACCTATCATTTTGATAGCACTGTCGCTTTGTTAATTTAGATGGAATTTACTTGAAGAAAGGTTTCAGCGTTAATTATTGGTTATGCCGTGTCACATTGTGTTATTGGTACCAGTGGCGGCTCGTCACAGTGGGCCAGGTGGGCACGGCCCACCCAAATATTATTTATTAAACATACCACTAAATATATTCCAAAACACATACCTATATTTAAAGCACATACTGTTCAAAAATCAATCAGGGTGCTTCATTCATTCTAAATTGCTATTAAATCCCATATAAAAAACGTTCCACGGCTTTTATCCTTCTTTTGTCATCATGAAATTTTCTACTTTTTTTATCGAGAACACTCATTAAATTGTTTGATTTTTTTATAGGGTTAAAACCTACGTTTTTCTATCTCACCCAAGGTCGTCTTTTTCGTTCTACTAACGCCATCTAGATGGCAATGGTTATACGCAAAATCCATTGACTTTGAAAGCTTCGAGTTGCATGAAATTAAGGACACTGACAGCAAGTGACCACCTGCTTGCATGCTATTTGTTGAATGCAAGGGAAATTTTGCATGGAAATTGTTGGTGGGATTTTAGACAAATAAATGCCACATTAAACCGCCTCTTGGCCGGCCCAAAAGCTCAAGAACACAGTCGAACTTATAGAGTGCGAGTTTTATATGCGAGAAAAATGAGAATGTCATCTCGTACATTGTCTTTTTTCTCGCATACAAAACTCGCACTCTGTGATATTCGAATTAATAATAGAGAGAGGTGTGTTAGATCGCACTTTTTTTTAGGTTAGTGAATGAAAATAAATACATAGCTGTTTTTTCATTCATAGGAAAATAAATGCAATTATTATGGGGTTAAATTGTGGATGAACTTTTTCCTTGCTAAAAATTTGGAAAGGAATATTTTATGACTCTTACCCCATTTTTTGAAAATAATGACTTCGATGATTTGGATTTCAATTATGGCCGCTGTTTTCGGTTAAATTAAATTGAATCGTAGTGTTTAGCCCTTTTTTGATTCTTGTGACGCCCAAGCATTTTGTATTGTCGTGCACGGATTTAACTTTTGAATAATTTGCAAGAAATCAGATTGTAGTGTCGTGCATAATCGGTTTTTAAATTTGAAGGTTTGGTTTTTAGCCTGTTTTTGTGCTATTCCGAAATATTGTGCCTAGTGCACGAACGGGAAACTTTTGTTGAATATTTGTTTTAGCATTTCCTGGATTGAAAATACATTGTAGTGTCATGCATGACCGTTTAACCTTTGAATTTGTGTTTTGTAGGTTTTTAACTACTCTATAATAATAACATATAGGGTTTTCCAATAAGGGCGGGTAGATATTGAAATGGACTAAAACAAGCTATGTGTGAGGTATATACGATTCTTTTATTTTATTTGAAAGATGCATATATGTACCATTGTGTGGGTAGGGAATTTAACATCATTCAAATGTCCGCCGTGGCTTTTCACGGTGGCAGGGATCCGAGTGACTCTCCAGCATAGATCCTGCTGAATTTCAGTGAATGGTTGATTGATATTGACTTTAAGGGCATCGGTCGATTTCAACTAAAGAAACCCCCACAGAAAAGGTTTAAAGGGGTCAAACCACATGATCTTGGGAGCCAATTCCCGCAAAATAGGCGTAAAATTTGTTTTAACGAAAACTTATTTTGATAATAAAGTTTTGTCGCTTGAACGCGCTTCTCAACCGTGTAACTTGCCATGAGTGAATAGTAAATAACAGAAATCAGTAAAGTGATAAATTCTCATCCTCATGGCAAAAACGCTGTAGACGTCTGCGTTGGTTCTTTCTGGACAGTGCATAACTATTTATTATAACCCTGATTTTTATAATTTAATATTTGTTAGCCTCATGAAATGCCTAAAATTGTTCACAATTTTAAAATTCAAGTTGGTATGCAGATACTGGCATAGAGCACAAATAAAATCAACTCCAACTATTTTTTTATGCATATTCTTATTGTAGTTTACAAGATAATTTAAGACGCAAATGTATTAATTCTTACAATAGTATACAGTAATATTTCGAACAATATTTGAGCTCATTTTTTAACTGTTTTTTTTAGGCAGAATCGGTATGGGGGAATAGGTATCAATACTTTTCTTAGTGGCCCACCCAGATTCGCAGAGCACGAGCCGCCACTGATTGGTACACAATTGATGTTTCAACAAGAGTTCGTATTGAACTTATGGTGAATTTTTCATGAAAGTGACTGTCGCCTTGAAAATGACGGCCATATAAGATACATTGGGCGACTGTCGCCTTAGATGATTCCAAAATGACGAAAATGACTATCGCCAGCCAACTGTCGCCTTAAAGAATGTCGGTTATCTCTTTTCATCAGGAGAATTGGTGAGAATCTCAACAGAACTTATCAGTAATCTCACTAAGTGTAAGACTCGTATCGAACAGCTCAACGTTCTTTTCGAAATTACTGTGAAATACATTTATGGATATAGTAGCCATTCCATTAAGCTATTACTGTGAAATGCACAAAGCATCAAAGGGAAAGTAATGGAAACATTCGATTTTGTAAATTCGCTTAATATAGATATTTTTATAATTACGGAAACTTGGCTTAAACCTAGTGATAAGTTGTGGCTCCCTAATTACCATGTTCATAGAAATGATCGTGTCAACTCAAGAGGTGGCGTGGCGTGTCAATATGTGTAAAAAACACAATTAATCACAAACCTATCCGACTAAATACGAAAGTTATTAAATCAGTTGGTATTGAAATTCAACCTTTGATTGCAGCAGTAGTTGCCGTATATTTTCCGGGTACGTATTTATCACGAGAAAAACTTAAGGCTTTCGAAGACGACCTAAAACTTTTAACATCTGGGCGGAAGTTTTTGCTCTGTGGCGACCTAAATTCACGGCACAGATTTTGGAATTGTGGTAGAGCTAATAAAGCTGGGAGCATATTGTATAGCTTAATGACCCGCCGCCATTTCCTCATTCATGCACCAAACGAACCAACATTCTTCCCGGGTAGGGGAAATAATTCCGTTCTTGATTTTATCGTTAGCGATGGTTTGGTGAATATTTCTGAAAAGAAAGTTTTAAATGCACTTAATTCTCCCCACCTTCCAGTTTTTTACTCAATAAACCACAATACTTCTGAGTGTAGGAAAGCTCTTACAAGAATATTCTGGGCACGATTTCAGTATCTGTGGCGCCAAATTTTGATGATGCCATTTCATTAATATTGGCCTGAAACGACCAAATCTGCAATCCTTTTTCGCGAAATCGTAACGGTTCTCCGGATATTCAATGTCAAAGTTTGACATTTATATGGGGAAGTTCAGTTTTTAATGGGAAATTGGGGGTATTTTTTACCACAGTTTGATGTGAATCAATAGCCTTGTCCCGAAAATAACATTTTCAATTTATTTTGCCTCGCTGTCTAGCAAATTTTACAATTCTTGCTCGCAAATATATTTTGACATTTCATATTATTAACATCTTTGCCAAATTGGTAAAACTTACTATTCTAGTGGGACCGATTAAAATTAAAACGTCAATTTTATGGCGTCGAATACTTTCCCCAATGTGTAAAGCGGAAATACCCCCCTTTTCTTATCAAATTACTTAACTGGCTTCATAGAAAAGTCAAACTTTGACATTGAATATCTGGAGAACCGTTACGATTTCGCGAAAAAGGATTGCAGATTCGGTCGTTTCAGGCCAATATTAATTAAATGGCATCATCAAAATTTGGCGCTACAGATACTGATATCTCCCCATATTCTGCTTTAGAAATACGAACTGGAAAGAATACAGGCGCATACTCAATAATGAAACGTTGCTTTCTTTTTTAGACTTAGCCGATGTCTCTCATCCCCAACAAGTAGACGATATGGTTGCCTCATTCATCAGAAGCATAAGAAGTGCTATTGAGGCTACTACCCCCAAAGTTGTTGTCAAACAAGACGCATCACCACTCCTCCTCGATGATGTCACCAGGCGAATGATAGGTGTCCGCAATAGTCTTAAACGCCAATGGCAAAGGAGTAAAAACATTGAAATTAAAAGACAACTTAACCAATTAAATAATGTCATACGTTTCAGGATCTCTTCTATTCGGAATAAAAGATGGTCTACATTACTTTCTACTCTTAAAAAAGGATCAAGCAAATTTTGGAAACTTCAAAAAGCAATTAAGAAGAAAAACACTTTTAAAATTCCTCCCTTATTAGACAGTGACAAAAACCTATGCTATAGCGATACTGGTAAAGCCGAATTAATTGCTAAAAAGTTTAGTGAAGCTCATCGATTAACTGAGCATTTGGGTAGCGCTATGAATAACAGGATAGTCGAAAGTGCAATACAGCAAATACCGCGAACAGCCTCTTTACCAGAAGCTGCTCTCTGTAAACCGAAAGAAATTGTTGGAATCATTAAGAAACTAAAAAGCAAGAAGGCACCCGGTAAAGATAACGTCCCTGCATGTTCAATTAAAAATTTGCCTAAAAAGTCTATAGTGCTCTTGAACTTTATCTTTAATGCTTGCGTCTAAAGCTTTCTTATTCCCCAAGGAATGGAAAGAAGCTGCCATCATCCCCATTGCTAAACCTAAAACAGACGCAATTAATGCAGCGAACTATCGGCCAATAAGCCTGCTTCCGATACTCAGCAAAATCTTCGAAAGAGTAATTCTTACAAGGCTTCAAAATCATATAGAACCAAACGAGGTAATTCCAAACTTTCAGTTCGGTTTTCGGAAGAACCACTCTACTTCTCATCAAATTTACAGAATTACAAACTTAATACAAGATGTTTTCCCCAACAAAGCGTCGGCTGCAATGGTCACGCTTGACCTAGAAAGAGCTTTCGACTCAGTGTGGCATCGCGGTCTGTTGTTTAAGCTGACACATTTTAAATTTCCACTCTATCTAGTGAAACTAATCGAATCATTTTTATCCGAACCACCTATCGGTATTTTGGAGCTTAAAATTCTTCAGCAGTGCCATCTAAGTTGGAACAATTCAATTAAAGTCCAAAAGCTCGTTTAAAGCGATGGTTCGTGTCTACAAACCATACTATCCACACCAAAAGCAGTCCAAAGATGGACGACATAGAGCCTTTACGAGCTAACCTCTTTCTGAAATTTGTGTTTTGTCGCATGTACCTACCTATATGTATTCAAATGCGCTGCACTTGGATGCGCGAGTTGAACACACCAGCAAAGACCCTATTCTTTGACACCAGTCCGCATCCAGCCACTCAGGTAGATCGAATGTCGAATGTGACGAACCATCTCAAGACCATAAGTGGAAGGTCGAAGCGTATCTTTGAAAAGCGTTTAGAAGAGATCGATGTGTGTATAGTGCAAATGTAAGTTATCACACTCATTCCACCGGTTATTGCCCCAGGCAGATTAGGTTAAGTAAACATCATATTGTGTATAGGTAAAAATATTGCAAATGAAATTAATGCAAATTGTGCAACTGCTTACAAAATAAAATTTAATGCAAATTTTGCAACTACTTGCAAATAAAATATGCCAATTAACGTAATCAAAAATATTGCTTAGTTAACTGAAAAATAGTAATAAATACGATTGTAAACTTTAGAATAAGTTTTGGTACTTTGTACTAATCGACGATGAAATAAAGTACGTGTCTCGATCGGAGTATCTTTTTCTTAATCTCGGCAACAAAGAATCATAACTGGCGCCCGAGCAAAAGTTCACATAAGAGCACAATCCCCAAGTATTTTACCGGGAAAAACTTGTACGCCGTAATAACGCGAATAGTCTAAAGTTTCGCATAAAGAAACCGTTCACATAAGAACACGGTCTCCGAGGATACTACCCGTAAAACTTGTATATGTGCACGCCGTAATATCGTGAATTATCTAAAGTTTCGCGTTAATATAATACCCGGAATTCGGAAACTTAACTACTAGTGAAGTGCTGTTTTAACCAGGAAATTGTTTTCATCCAGCCTGACCAGGAGATCCTGAGTGACACGAACGTACCGCAGTAGACGCATTCTGAAGAATCGAAAGGTTTGCGACAAAAAGGAGCTATACGAACTGTCCAGCAGGAGAATGATGATGATAACAGCAGCAGTTTATTTAATGTGAGTTCATATTTTTTAAATCCAGCTAAAAAGGAATATAAACCCCTAAAGAAAAAAAAAACAGTCGAAGCAACCCAGATTTCAACCCATATAGTAATAAAACTATTACAGTCTTGTAGTAAAATTGTGAAAATTTGTGTAAATCTGCTTAGGTACATTTCCAAAAAATTTTTTTCTCTTATATAACGCGCTCTTGTTTAAATTCAGTTAAAGTTATCCGATAATGGAAATTATCCAAGAATCTATTCGGCAATTGACAGGAGCTGTAAATGCTCAAATTGAATTAAGCAAAAAGTCAGATGTCAGAATTAGTAATCTAGAGCAAACTATTGCCTCCATTAATAAATTAATTGAAAAAAGTGAACAATTCGACGCTAGATTTTGTGCAATCGAAAAATCTTTACGGTTCTATTCAATAAGTGTCCACTGATTCACGTCAACCTATAACTGAGCAGGATCTGGAAGACATCAGAAAACTCCCTGACTGTGTAAGAGACCTTCAGGTTTTCGATGGTAACCCTATTCAATACGTGTCTTGGATTCATAGCGTTGAAACGATTTTTTGCGATTATGAAATCGTTCAGCACAAACCAATTTTTAGGGCGATTCTTCGCCATATTCGTCAGAAAGTACGTGGTCCTGCAGACGCCGCACTTATTTCCTATAATATTTTCGATGATGATTGGTGCAGCATAAAAAAGTGTTTGTCACTCCACTACGCTGACAAGCGTGACGTAAGAACGCTGGAACACCAATTACATTCTATGACCCAGCGCAATAAAAGTGTAGATGAATTTTATGCTGCAGTGAACCACCAGCTCTCCTTGCTAATTAATAAGGCCAGAAGACCATTCTCCGGAAACTATCACCGCTCTCACTGCTAACCACCGGAATAGAGCACTTGATGTTTTTGTTAGAGGTCTGAACGGAGATCTCTCACGAATGTTGATGGTCCAAAGACCACAAACGCATCGTGTTTAGAGTTTCAAAATTCCGACTTTAGAAACTTTCCAGTGTATCAACGACAACCCTATCACCCTGTAACCTTACCCATGAACCAAACCTTTTCTCCACGCTTTGACTCTCGCAAACCCAGAATATCACAACCGCATCAACCAATAAGCTTATCTGAAAGGAACCAAGCTTATGAGATACGGGACAGATTACCACATCAAATCGAAAGTCCCCCACCTAGGCCCAATCAACCAAAGCCTCCCACACCTATGGAGGTAGACAAATCTGTCCAAACACGGCAAGTCAACTACATCAATCGACCTTTTAATTATCAGGCCACCAAGCGACCAGCGGAATCTATTATTCACCCCCAGAAGTCACAGCGGCTCTTTAATTTGGAAACAGTTGATGAGTCAGAGGACGGCGACGTTTCTTAATTTGAAGACCAGATATCGGAAGATGACTACTTCAACAACCTGGAATATTCCCAGGAATATTGTGTAGAGGATCAAATAAATTTTATGATGGACGCCTCTCTAGCGTCCCCTACATAGAATATACTATGCGTAACGGACGTATCCTAAACTTTTTTATAGACACTTGTGCTAATAAAAACTTTGTTTCGGAAAAAATCGCATTCAATGCTCAAACTTTAGAAAAACCTTTTCGAATCCAGTCTGCCGCCGGTGAAATTTCAATTACGAAAAAGGTGAGGGGTGCCTTTTTCAAAAGCGTCGGAGACAATACGCTACTTGACTTCTATGTTCTGCCCGGTTTAAAATCTTTTGATGGTATCATTGGAGACGATACCTTAAAGACATTAAATGCTATTATCGACAGGAAAAATAACACTATTAAAATCAGTCCAAACATTAAAAATCCGTTAAAAGCAAAGGATTTAAAACAAATTAACCTTGTGCAGATAAATTGCGACCACCTAGCCCAAGATACCAAGATCAAAATTCAAAATCTCCTGAAGAAATATACAAAACTTTTTGGTCCAATATGTGAAAGTGAAATCATCGATACCAGCGTAAGAGCTGAAATTAAAACAGCATCTTCAAAAGCCTCAGTACACACGTACGAATACACGGGATCATCACTTGTTTCGCTCAGACGTGGACTAGGCAGAATAATCGATGGCAACTTCAAAATTATACACTCTATAGATTTAAAAAAATTCGATGAGGTTACAAACAATATGAAATCCACTGTACAACACCGTGTCAACAGATTTAGCATTTTATTCCCGCAACTATATCAGCAACTTGATAAGATCGATGAATTGCTAAATCAATTACGTAGTAGGAACACTGGTAAATCTCAGCGTTCCATAAACTGGATCGGCACAGCATGGAAATGGTTGGCTGGGAATCCCGATGCTACCGATTGGGACAAAGTCATCTCATCCCAGAATAGCTTAGCTGCCAACAACAACAAGCAATTTAAAATTAACCAGTATATTACCAAAGTTTCTACGACGCTTACGGATAGCTGTAATAGAATCGTACCCAAGTAACAATTCGTATGCTTTAAAGAAGCACTTCACACTGTAGCAATCATATAGTACCACGAAATTCATTTATCGTGTGACAGCGCTTAAAGTAATGTTTTGATCCGATAAAACACCCTTAAAGTATTTTCCGGAAAGCTTTTATCATCATTATGGAATAAATTTAAAGATGGTGGTATAAAACTTCGATAAAACTGTCTCTAAACGTTAACCTAAAAAGACACTCCTTTAAATACTCCACTCTTGTGTTTATTGGATGATACACCACACACATGCAATAGTCTCTCTAAGCTAACTCACACACATGCATATATTCTTCTATAGCACAGTCGTTGTCATTTTTATAGTGTGACATTCGTATGGTCATCCAATAAATTGTTCACCGTAGTTTTATACAAGGATGGACTTTGTGATTTTGATTGACACTTGACACAGTTTTCTTAAATACACAATTTCTGCATTAGAAATCCTTGAAATCTTGCATGAAACCCACACGTATGCACTCATTGTTATCTTCGAAATTAATTAAGGTGATCTCTGCGCCGAAATTCACTCTATTTTATTGATAAATGTATGATAGGGTACATTTGCAGAAGAGTCGATAAAGAATTGTCAAGCATTTCTATAGTAGCAACAACCATGTAGTGTTTCCGAGCAATGCCGACCATATGTGAGGTTAGCTGAGTGGTAGCGTGTAGGACGGGCAATCAACAGACATTGGTTCGATGCCAGCTGCGGAAATTTGTTTTTCTATTTTTTTTTTTTTTTTTGCAAATTCGTTCAATGACAGAAAATGATGATATAAAGCAAATGACGTAAACCTTTTTAAAGCATAATTTAGTGCTACAATAAGGTTCTATTGGATTAAAAAACGGCGCCAAATGCCATTATTGGACTGTTATTCAGTGGTTATACCCTGTAAAGTGCCCCTATTAATGCTAGAAGAGAATATTTTACGAAGTATTATAGGAATGAAATTGTTACTTGGGTAGCGGATATTAACTCCTTCAACAGCGACAAATACGAGCAAAGCCTTTTCAATAAAATGACCATTTTTAGGGATGAAATCCATGAAATCGTTTAAGCTTGCCAGTTTTGCCAAAAAAAGGTATTGTAAATTCAAATCTACTAGATGCTTCTGAAATAAATGAGATCCTATCTCAAACCGAAACTCTGCCTTACGAAAACGAAATTCAAGACATTGAATTCGCTCAACCTAGTGTGTTAGTAAAAGATCAATGCTGCTCTATGTTATTAGCCTTCCCAAAACTAAAAATATCGATTTCAACCATGTATTAGTTCGCCCCACCATAAGAAACAAGAAAATGATAAATTTTAACTATTCCTAACTATTTCTAACACTGTCTGTTAAATACGCTGTGGGCGGTGACTGCTTCCAAGTTCAAGAAATAACCATTTGTCAGGAAAACCAACTGAAAAAACTTTCTTCGTCAGACTGTATTGCCCAAATTCTAGAGGGATCTAACGCATTTTGCGATTATCGCTATTACGACAAATCAATAGTAGAACTTTTAGATGAGAACACGCTATTTCTTACCAATTTCAATGGAAATCTACGGTACGAAAACATTTCGAAAAACATCAACGGAACAGTCCTTATCAACTTTCAAAACGAATCGATCTGGATTGACGACCAGGAATTTGTAAGCAGAGAAATTATAACCTTTCAAATTCTTCCTGCGACTTTTGAATCAAATCTAACCGAAAGAGAAATCAAAATTGATCTTCAATACTTACACAAATTACATTTGGACAACGTTGAAAAATTGAACCAAATCCCTTTTAACAATATTGTCTCTAGGCCAGTCAATTACCGATTTTAGGTCGCAAAAAATTCCTCGGGTCTGGGTTTTTGGGATATTGTTAGGATAGATACCAGAAGTGTACCACTAAGTTTGCAACTTCGAAAAACCTGTGCTAACCCCGCGACCCTCAAAAAACCTCAAAATTTTCGGACTTTTTTCATATTTTTGTTTGTAATTTCTAAAAGGTGCTTCCTACAAGTAAGTCATCCACTGCACAAGCTAAGAAAAGCTTCTTTAATTTGAGTGTAACTCCAGCTTTGTAGGTGCAAAGGATCCCAAGATACAGCACTTTAAAAAATGTGCTTTTTTGTAAAAAAAAAGTCCGAAATTGTATTTTAGGAGGTTTGTATGACAGCCCTATGACGTAATGTTCCGATTCCATCCATTCCTAGATATGTTTTGAGGCTTTACTAGGAACACATTTGGGTGAGGTTTGGTTAAGATTGGTTCATAAAGAAACAAGTTTTTCTTAGAAGAACCTGATTATCAGGGATTGGTTTGTATGACAGCCCTATGACCTAGTGTTCCGATTTCATCCGTTTCTAGATATGTTTTGAAGCTTTACTAAAAAACACATTTGGGGGAAGGATGGTTAAGATTGGTCCATAAAGAAAAAAGTTTTTCTTAGAAGAACCTAATTTCCAGAGGTTGGTTTGTATGACAGCCCTATAACGTAGTGTTCCGATTTCATCCGTTCCTAGATATTTTTTTAAGCTTAACCACCAACATACTTAATTAATATTGGTACATCAAGAAAAAAGTTTTTCTTAGAAGAACCTAATTTTCGGGGGCAGCCCTATGACCCCATGGTCTGATTCCATTCGTTCCGACATATATACAGCTAAGGAACTGGTTTATAACTTCATGTCACATGACTTCCTCCGTAGAATGCGCATTTAAGCCGATATTCAGCTCGGAAAATGACTGAAATTACAATTTCGAACTTTTTTTCAAAAGACAATGTTTAAAGTGCTGTATCTTGGGATCCTTTGCGCCTACAAAGCTGGGTTACACTCAAATTAAAGAAGATTTTCTTTACTTTAACAGTGCAGTGGACAACTTACTTGTAGAAAGCACCTTTTAGAAATTACAAACAAAAATATGAAAAAAGTCCGAAAATTTTGTGGTTTTTTGAGGGTCATGGGGTTAGCACAGGTTTTTCGAAGTTGCAAACTTGGTGGTATACTTCTGGTATCTATCCTAACAATATCCCAAAAAAACAGAGCCGAGCAATTTTTTGCGACCTAACGCCTTATTTTTCGGTTTATTGACTGGCCTACTCTCTTCTCATTATTACACTGATTGCAATCTTTTTGGTATTATTCTTTCGTAGAGGTAGGTCAGTTAAAATTTCTAATCCAAATACTGCATCTAAGTTGCAGCCCATTTTCTTACCATTCTAATCTATGAGACACCGATTTTTAAGGAGGGAAGAGTTATCACACTCTTTCCACCGGTTATTGCACCCAGGCAGATTAGGTTAAGTAAACATCATATTGTGTAATAGGTAAAAATATTGCAAATGAAATTAATGCAAATTGTGCAACTGCTTACAAAATAAAATTTAATGCAAATTGTGCAACTACTCACAAATAAAATATGCCAATTAACGTAATCAAAAATTTTGCTTAGTTAACTGAAAAATAGTAATAAATACGATTGTAAACTTTAGAATAAGTATTCTTTGTACTAATCGACGATGAAATAAAGTACGTGTCTCGATCGGAGTATCTTTAATCTTTAATCTCGGCAACAAAGAATCATAACTTGTATGCATAGCAATAAGGAGGTAAAAACGCATGCGCTCAACCACGGCAAGCGCGGCGGAGTTTGAGCAAATAATTATAATGACTTCTTCTTCCTTGCCTCGTTCTTTATACCGCTCCATGGCCTCGCGTTGCTCGACCCGCGGTGTAGGCCCATCGCCCGTTTTGGCGATAATATCTCAGCATATTGCAGCCAATGAATAAGAAAATCTGAAAAGGAAATGCAAATAACCGCAAAATACACTAGATATGCTACTTTTTTTCGGGACCAAAATATTTTCTATGGTAACTTGATCGAAGCTACAAGATGACATTTCTCATTTGAATTTTATATGGAAAATTAATTGTAAACAAAATCATGCACATGCGCAGCTTAATGCTGTAAGTTCGTAGTAGGGGCGTCGGAAAAATAGGGGCAATGAATCCGAAATTTCCAAATTATTAGATGCTTAAAATTAATTAATCAGCAACGTTCCTGTTGCATAACTGTGTACCAACAGCATCAACATTTACACTATTGCGAAAAGTACATTTAAATGGGATTGGAAAGCGTTGCGTGGTGTAAATTCGTTTAAACACAAAATTTTAAATAGTGTGTATTCCAGTGCATTGCGGTTGAATACTCCAACCAATGAAAAAGCAAAAAGTATTAAACCATAACAGCCCCAAACACTAAATTTGCAACGCCACTGCTAGCTATAAAAAAAATCAAATTGTCCCCTTTATTTTCAGATATTTCGTTTCCTTCTTTTTCTTCTTCATTGATTGCAGCACACATAATTATAATGACAATCGACTTTAATCCGTCTTTTGATTTTGCTTAAGCCTTGTTCCGTTTGTAAGCGTGAAAAGTTTCACTTTCTAAGTGAAGGGGCATATCAACTTTGTCATGGAACAACCTTTCTTATAAGAACAACTTTTTTATTTGTACACAAATTTCAACGAATGTTTCCACGTATGATTTCTAGATAAATCTCGAAACAAGTATGAAAATAGAAACTGCCGCATAAACGCACCGGATTGAGATTCCTCATGTGTATTTATGCAAAATAAACAAAATCCTATTTTAGAGTTATGGGGCTGCCATACAAACCCCAATCCCCTCAAATGAGGTTTTCTGTGAAAAGTCATTTTTGGCGTTACGCGGAAATATTATTACGTCTCGTATTTTTCAATCTGCCAAAACACAAAAATAATCAACATCTGATCAGATATGGACCGCAATTTCCCTATGAAATTTACTTATTACATTATTCCATCAGAATTTGTTTTTTTTTTAATAAATTGAACTTATCGGCGATCAGAAAAAAAATCTGAACAACAAAACATATACATTTGATGGTACTCAAACATTCTCGATTTCAAACCTTGACAAAAAGGAAGTTAAGCGTATCTAAATTTCTTCCCCGCCCGAAATTAGCTGGGGTCTTGTGATGGGTATAGTTGCAATAAAAAATAAGTCCCAAACAACAACTTCGAGTACCTGGGATTATGAATGAAATCTAAAATCTAAATTACCGCATATGTATGCAAAAATGCGACAGTTTTCACATGCAAGAGTTACAATTCATAGTTTTTATTCAAGGGCGATATGAGGACACTTGATGGCAATAAAAGGGCCATAAACTAGGATTTTCCAACACAGATTTCAAACAGTTTGCTGCGCAAAAGTGTTGTGGGCGTCGAGATCATCAATCATATGACAGATTGTATGAAAAATGTATTACATGGCTCCTATATTTTCCACACGTCCAATAAAAAAAAGCGATTGGTCTATTTCATAAGATCTCAAACGCAGGCCTGTAGAGAGGGGGGGAGGAACGGGGTGATTCCCCCCGGGCCCGGGATTTCATAGGGGGCCCGGATTTTGACACAAAAGTTGTGCTTTAGTGTTTTTTTTACATACAAATTGCTATTTTGAGGTCTTTAACTAAGAACCCTTATACATATGTACTGCTTTAAGCGTTTTAACAACAATTCATAACATACTGTGCACTAGGCTTGGGGCCCCTAATCTATTTTTTAATTTTGAGAACTAGGGCCGAATCAGCATATTCAATCAACATGATAGTTTCGTTACTAAATTTCAATTAAGAAATTTCGACTTCTTCATCCAGTAGCGTACAGTTTTTCGAAATATTTGTGTTTAAAGTAAAAATAGGAGTACGCAGCGTCATTTTTTTAAGGAGGACTTTTCCGAGCGATTTTTATTTTGTGTACATACTGCTGCTGCTTATGAAATTGTTTTCAAGATACCAGCACACAGATGTTAATCACTTAAATTGTTGAATCTTAATTTAAATGTATCTATCTACCAGTACTCGCCAACTCGGTAACAAAAAAATTAAGGTTTTTTTTGAAATAGGTAAAATAGGAAGAAATAAAAATCCTTTATAAATTCGTAGCGTTGCGCATTTCGAAAGTCAATTTTATAGAGTAAAGACCAACATTCTGGGCCACTGCGAGTGTGCTAATAAATTACAGATTTGAGCTCCCCAAGCATTTGTTAGAACTGTGAACTGTATCCGCCCTATGTTTTGCTAAAAGCTTTGTAACGGTTGAGGTACAGAATATACCACAGCTGTTTCCTTCGAAAAATCTTCAACCAGAAAAAAAAATAAGTAAATTTGCCCAGTTTATTGCATTATACACTTTCGATTTTGCGTGTAGTACAGCCTTTATTATTCATCTGTAAAATGAACACTTGAGCCAATTTCATCCGTATAGTCTTCAAATCGAATTAAAAAATAATATTTATGAATGATCCTATCCTATCGAGAATGACTGTCAAAGATTTCAAGGCTTTCTTCATCTCAAAGTTCGAATATAGGTTGGAATCTTACTTTACCAATAGAATATAAATTTTCTAAATAATTTTGTTAGGACAAGGGAATCAATAAATTTTTCAATATTTTTTCTTGGGAGAACTAAATGCTAGAAGATTACCAGGCTACCAGTTTCGCTTTATGCGTAGGCACGACCATTAAACAATAAACTTATTTTCATCACGGGCAGATTTTAGTAAAGAAACTTCATACTAGAAAGTTAACCCTTTAAGCAGTAGCTTTTTATAAAGATTCGTTACCCAAAAATGCTCGTAAAACGAAGAAACCATATTCTAGAATGATTTTGGCATCTGTATTTCCTTAAAATTCGCCACTCAACTCTCGAATCGTCTTCAAAATATACTTGAAACGGGACCGAGGCTAATTTCGGGCGCAGCGGAAATTGAAATGAAACTTAAGCTTCTTTCGCGCAAACAATTTCTATTTCTACCACAGTGAGTCTTTACTATTACTAGGAACATATTTGGGTGAAGTTTGGTTTAGATTGGTTCATAAAGAAAAAAGTTTTTCTTAGAAGACCTTTTTTTTCAGGGGCAGCCCCCATGGCCCGTTCATTCGTTATACACAGCGTACACTAAAAAAATCTCGTCACACTGATCAATAATATGCATATATACTTTATAAAGTAGGAAGTGACTCCTTCTGTGCGTAGCAAACTTCATGACACAGTTAATATACCCTTTCATATAGTGATGGATATGAAAAAAAAAACACACACACACACAAACTGTTAAACTATCCAGTCAACCCCGTTTTTTGTGAGTTTAGTATGTAAAAATGCATCACGAATGGGTGATGCGACACGGTGAGTAAAAAGTAGCCGGGCAACACGTATGGTAATGCCGCTTACCGAAACATGGAGTAATGGGGATGAGCTTCGGATCCTATGATCACCATGTGCGAAAACGAGATGAGAAGATACAAGTTGTCTGTGTTACATCCTACTTCGCACACGAAAAGATACGATTTCTTTTTCGTGCATTTGTCGTTCTTTTGGAATAATCCCCTTGGTCATGGCTAAAGATGTTTCGCGCATGTATGCATGTATCTGAACGTGATGTACGCTTGCAATTCGGATATGTGTTGTAGGTTTCGTATAAATTGTTGAATCGGGGTCGTGGCTTGCACCACAGTGCATAAAGTGGACTATGGGTAGCTGTGGATGCATGGTGCGGAAGAGAACTTGAGAAAAAGTGTTTTGCGCATGATGTGATGCGTGCTTCAGAGTTGGTTGTGTGTGGATTGTTGTTGGTAGGTTTCCTGAGATGATTGTAGCTCGTACCTACAATAGACGGCAATTTGCTTCGTCGTGACTTGCGCAACAGCAGTGGACTATGCGTATAGACCGAGAGCCAGCGACAACTTCAAAGTCGTTAATAGTTGCAAATATTTCTATTTCCTAGCATTTGACTCATATACCATTTCAGAGAGGAAGTGTCTCGAAAATATTTTGGCTCTTACTGTACCTATATGGTTTAGCATGATGGAGTTAGCGCTATTTTTGTAGAAGCACTTCCCATTGTTCATACAAATTTTAAATTTTGGAGCGTGTCTGCCACCATGTTAGCCCCCCAATATTTGTCTGCCTTTTGGAGTATATATGCGGGGACTCGTCCTCTATTAAATGGTATATGAGTCAAATGCGACGAAATAGTTGCAAATATTTGCAACTCTTAACGACTTTGAAGTTGTGTGCCACCCCTTAAGCCCCACTGTCCAGGAGGCAGACTACCGTTTTGGGGCATCTCCAATCGTGTAATTTGCGATAATGTGTAACAGAATGCATAGGAAATAGTTGCATTTGAAGTGTCGCTGGCTCTCGGTCTATAATCATAGTCCACTGCTGTTGCGCAAGTCACGACGAAGCAAATTGCCGTCTATTGTACGAGCTACAATCATCTCAGGAAACCTACCAATAACAATCCACACACAACCAACTCTGAAGCACGCATCACATCATGCGCAAAACACTTTTTCTCAAGTTCTCTTCCGCACCATGCATCCACAGCTACCCATAGTCCACTTTATGCACTGTGGTGCAAGCCACGACCCCGATTCAACAATTTATACGAAACCTACAACACATATCCGAATTGCAAGCGTACATCACGTTCAGATACATACATACATGCGCGAAACACCTTGAACACACATTTAACCATGACCAAGGGGATATTCCAAAAGAACGACAAATGCACGAAAAAGAAATCGTATCTTTTCGTGTGCGAAGTAGGATGTAACACAGACAGCTGGTATCTTCTCATCTCGTTTTCGCACATGGTGAACATAGGATCCGAAGCTCATCCCCATTACTCCATGTTTCGGTAAGCGGCATTACCATACGTGTTGCCCGGCTACTTTTTACTCACCGTGTCGCATCACCCAATGAATTCAGTTGCTGTCAACTTTTTGGCAAGTGGTTTATCCTGTATCGTTATTTTTTATTATTTCTATTTTTCTATAATTCGTATTTTTCTGAAAACCCATAATTTTACCTCAGAACTTAAATATCAAAATGCACCTGAATGCGCAGAAGGCCGCTTTAAAACATTCTTCAAATATCTATCGTAGTGATGCCGGACTATATTAGATTAGAAAACATCCGGATTACTGAGACTAAGCCGATTCAGTGTGGACGCCGGATTATGAGGTGTTCCGGATTAAATGGAGGCTGGATTATAGAGATAATTGTACAATTGTACAATTTGTTTGAGGACCGATATGTCGAAAAAAAATTTTCTTCGATTCATAATTTTTTATCGTATGGAAGAGGTGGGCCCGGAATCATTGTCCCCCCGGGCCCGGATTTTCTCTCCACGGCCCTGCTCAAACGCATTTTCATCTCATGCGCGGTTTTAGCGGCTACCTGTATCATTTTCTCTGTTTCCTATATGCTGTCTTTTAGGCGCTGATACCACCTACGAACACTTCATTGTATTCGCATAAGCCACACAGCACGCTCAGCGGCTGTCTGCGTCATCATCCACGTTTTTTCTGTATGCACTTTTCGCCGCCTGCCGCATGGTAGCATGCATAAGCTACGCGGTCTAACATTTCATGGCGCATGGGTCGGCTGAGAAAGATGCACGTTTTTTACTGGACCTGTCTACACGTCCTACAAGAGCAAGAACAAAAACCTGTTTTTTTAGAAGAGATTCGCGAGGAAGCAAGGAAAGGAAAACTGCATCTTTCATATATAAAGGCCGTATTTTATCTTGTCCTTGTTTCGCGTGTAGACAGGCCCATTGGGATGTACATAAATTTGAATTTCAAACTGAGTTCCCTCCATACATTCACCATTAGATCTAATAGCACCGGAAGATGTCCGGGTAGAGAGTGGATTGAGTATTTGGATGAGAAATAACGTGGAACGTGTCTTTGCTGAAGAGCTTTGAACGGAATCTGGACTTTCTTGGAGTAAACATACCATGGAAGAGAAACATAGAATACCTCGGAGTTACTCTGGATAAAAAACTTATCTATAGAGATCACATTGAAACTAGTTTTGCCGCACACATCGACAAAATCGACTAGTTCAGCTGTTCAGCCACTCACATTAATACACACAACGACAAAGTCATCAGGTTCTGCTAGTTCTGTAGCACGCGCCAATTCTATATTGTCAAAGTCGGTAAACGCGGTAAACGATCCTCGCCGCGAATCTCGTTTGATTTAATTGGATTGCGCGAAATAGTTACGTTATTCACTATAATATTACGTTGCTCGGGTAATTTGTGATTGTTAGGCGCTGTTTTGTGTCATAAAAGGCAAACGTAGTGTGTTATCGACGGTTTGTTTATGATTCACTTATCAATTATTGTACCGTTGTTTTCCTCTCCCATTAAACAAGCAAACTTGTCCCGTTTCATTTTACGTATGACATCTCCTTCCTTCATCTCGGTGGTTGCATGCGTGAACTTTACCTGGGTAAGCAAAGCCACCTTCATAGAAGCCCGGAAGCAGAGCACGGTCATATACTGAAACGACAATTCATAGGCCTGTTCAGATCGAAAATTTACATTGCGGTAAAGGCAAATCGGGTTGGGTCGCGGCAAACTTTACACGAAAAGTATTGGTTCCCGGTCGATTTTCGTCGCGAAAAGTGCAATGTGTCGTGAATTTAAGTGTCTATAATGCAGTGAAAGAAACAAATCCCGATAAAAAGTGAATTTCCCACGTGTTTTCGCGATTTTTTATCAGAGCAGACACGGTTTTTTACATGCGCTGTGCTTGTGTTAGTGCATCGTGCAACATATATACGACATATTCATAGGCTCGCTTTGTGTGCATGTATTGCTGCTTACCGGCTTTCTAAATTAAGGTGACTTTGTGGGTAAGTGTCATTTTTTTTATGTGAAGTTGTACCCAAACATGCTTTACCTGGGCAATGGTTGAATCCCAAGTAACAATTCGTATGCTTTAAAGAAGCACTTCACACTGTAGCAATCATATAGTACCACGAAATTCATTTACCGTGTGACAGCGCTTAAAGTAATGTTTTGATCCGATAAAACACCCTTAAAGTATTTTCCGGAAAGCTTTTATAATCATTATGGAACAAATTTAAAGATGGTGGTATAAAACTTCGATAAAACTGTCTCTAAACGTTAACCTAAAAAGACACTCCTTTAAATACTCCACTCTTGTGTTTATTGGATGATACACCACACACATGCAATAGTCTCTCTAAGCTAACTCACACACATGCATATATACTGAAACGACAATTCATAGGCCTGTTCAGATCGAAAATTTACATTGCGGTAAAGGCAAATCGGGTTGGGTCGCGGCAAACTTTACACGAAAAGTATTGGTTCCCGGTCGATTTTCGTCGCGAAAAGTGCAATGTGTCGTGAATTTAAGTGTCTATAATGCAGTGAAAGAAACAAATCCCGATAAAAAGTGAATTTCCCACGTGTTTTCGCGATTTTTTATCAGAGCAGACACGGTTTTTTACATGCGCTGTGCTTGTGTTAGTGCATCGTGCAACATATATACGACATATTCATAGGCTCGCTTTGTGTGCATGTATTGCTGCTTACCGGCTTTCTAAATTAAGGTGACTTTGTGGGTAAGTGTCATTTTTTTTATGTGAAGTTGTACCCAAACATGCTTTACCTGGGCAATGGTTGAATCCCAAGTAACAATTCGTATGCTTTAAAGAAGCACTTCACACTGTAGCAATCATATAGTACCACGAAATTCATTTACCGTGTGACAGCGCTTAAAGTAATGTTTTGATCCGATAAAACACCCTTAAAGTATTTTCCGGAAAGCTTTTATAATCATTATGGAACAAATTTAAAGATGGTGGTATAAAACTTCGATAAAACTGTCTCTAAACGTTAACCTAAAAAGACACTCCTTTAAATACTCCACTCTTGTGTTTATTGGATGATACACCACACACATGCAATAGTCTCTCTAAGCTAACTCGCACACATGCATATATTCTTCTATAGCACAGTCGGTGTCATTTTTATAGTGTGACATTCGTATGGTCATCCAATAAATTGTTCACCGTAGTTTTATACAAGGATGGACTTTGTGATTTTTTAATGAATTGACACTTGACACAGTTTTCTGAAATACACAATTTCTGCATTAGAAATCCTTGAAATCTTGCATGAAACCCACACGTATGCACTCATTGTTATCTTCGAAATTATTTAAGGTGATCTCTGCGCAGAAATTCACTCTATTTTATTGATAAATGTATGATAGGGTACATTTGCAGAGATTCCATAAAGAATTGTCAAGCATTTCTATAGTAGCAACAACCATGTAGTGTTTCCGAGCAATGCCGACCATATGTGAGGTTAGCTGAGTGGTAGCGTGTAGGAAGGGCAATCAACAGACATTGGTTCGATGCCAGCTGCGGAAATTTTGTTTTCCTATTTTTTCTTTTGCAAATTCGTTCAATGACAGAAAATGACGTAAACCTTTTTAAAGCATAATTTAGTGCTATTGGATTAAAAAACGGCGCCAAATGCCATTATTGGACTGTTATTCAGTGGTTATACCCTGTAAAGTGCCCCTATTAATGCTAGAAGAGAATATCTTACGAAGTATTATAGGAATGAAATTGTTACTTGGGATTACATCACCCGCGTCAGCATCAGCATCGGCAGAGGCATCGGCATCAGCAGAAAAATTTCAATTTAGAACACACGCATTTGCCTTTGATGACACACAATGACAGCAGCGGCAGAAGCAGAAAAATACTTCTGCCGATGCTTCTGCCGCTGCTGTCATTGTGGGTCATCAAAGGCAAATGCGTGTGTTCTAAATTGAAATTTTCCTGCTGTCTGCCGATGCTGATGCTGACGCGGGATATGTAATTCAACCATAAGTGTAATTTTTTTAAATGAAGTTCTACCCAAACCTGCACGGGATGAACACAATAAAACGTGCCTCTTATATAGATATTAGGTGTGTTTTTTTGGCTATCCCGTGTAGGTTTGGGTAACGAAACTTCATATAAAAAAAATTACAGGTGGGTCAGCTGGCAATTTTTTTAGATGGAGTTTCGTTACCCAAAGCTACACGGGATAACCAAAAACACACCTATTATCATATCCTTAAGCCTACTTGATTTCGTTTAGTGCACGTGTAAAAATTAACCGAATGAACCAAGTAGGCTTAATTATATGACTAGAAATCCCAAGCAACAATTTGTTTGCTTTAAAGAAGCAATTCACACTGTAGCAATCATTATGTAGTACCACGAAATTCATTTATCTTGTGAAATCGCTTTAAGTAATATTTTTATCCGATAAAACACCCTTAAAGCATTTTCCGGAAAGCTTCTATCATCATTATGGAATAAGGCCGCGTACACATACAGAGCGACGCCGAGCTTTTCCGGGCCGGGCGATGCGATGCGACGCGATGCGATGTGTGCACACTCCTTGCGGTGTCGGGCTGGGCGATGCGATGCGATGAGATTTGTTGCGAGATGATGCTTTTTCTTCCACGACAAGAAAACCTGATTTTCGAATGGGATTTTATACCGGCGCTATTTCGTGCGATTTGCTGCTGTATGTACGAAGGTATGATTTCATATCGACTTCGTGGCATGGCGCTTCGGTTGTAGATAACGTGTAGGTAGGTCATGTAATGATGAATGACTGAAAGAGGTAGGTAACCTTTCTGGAAGTGTTAGCTTACGCGTTTCAAAACAATTTTCGGGCGGCATTTGGATTTGGTGTTAATTGTTGTTCAAATATGTATGAATGGTAGGTAATTTTTGGAAACATGTAGTGCAATAAAACCCAGTTTCTAGCGTACGCGCACTTTTATGAGCCTGCCGGCCAAAAAATGGCATCCCCATTTCTCGGAGAAATAGGTCAGAAACAAAAAAAAAAATGTTTGAGGTTGTCCGCCCCCAAAATTGTACCCCTGTTTTCTCGGGGAAATACTCGTCCAATCGGCGTGGCAGAAACACTAAGGTAAATTTGGGTCGCTGATTCCGAATTCGAGGTCAAAAACAAAAAAAAATTTTTGGGGTTGCCCGCCCCCAAAGTTGTACCCCTGTTTTCTCGGGGAAATACTCGTCCAATCGGCGTGGCAGAAACACTAGGTAAATTTGAGTCGCTGATTCCGAATTTGAGGTCAAAAACAAGGAAATTTTTTTAGGGTTGCCCGCATCAAAACGGCACCCCTGTTCCCGTGCAATCTGCGTGGGAAGAAACACTAAAAGAATTATGGACCGCTGATTCCAAATTTGAGGTCAAAAACAGAAAATAAAATTTTGGGGTTGCCCGACCCAAAATGGTACCCCGGTTTTCTTGTCACCGTATGTTCCCACAACTCACTTATCTACCACTACTTTCAATAATTCATTGCAAATACATGCGCAGTCCGAAATGTTCTTACACGTAAGTATACGCAGCAACCCGGGTTGTGCTGCACTGCATATTTCCACAAATGTTATTTCTTTGACCCATTCACAGATTTATACAACAACTGTCAAATCCGAATGCCCTTTTTTGGGGGTACGCGTACGCTACGAACTGGGTTGGACAGCACTGTAAACTTCCAAAAAGGCTTTTTAGTAGACCGATCCATTATTACCTTACATACATACGGCTATCCATTCATTTAATATGTACAAATCTATAACATTATACAGCATCCGACATGTATGTATGTACATATATATAAATATCCCCAATGGTAATGCAACCCGATCTGCACAAAGCATGCCTCTCATATCGATATCAGCATCAAACAGCACGAAACCAGCCTCTCTATGTACATACATACAATACACCATGCCACTACGAAACCGATCTAAACACAAATCGTATCGTCCATGTCGCTCCCTTCGGCGACAAGGCACCTTACAGCTGCTCAAAGCACGATGATTCGACATAGAAAAGTTCTCCATCTTACAACAACATGCCACTACGAACCCGATCCAAACACAAATCACATCCCCCATGTCGCTGGTAGAAGATTCCGGCCGCCGCAATGCGCATTGCCTCTTCAAAACAGCACGGTGAATCGACATGGAAAAGTTCTCCATCGTACAACCGTACAACTCCGTGCTACTACAAACCCGATCCAAACACAAATCACATCCCCCATGTCGCTGGTAGAAGATTCCGGCCGCCGCAATGCGCATTGCCTCTTCAAAACAGCGCGATGATTCGACATGGAAAACTTCTCCATCGTACAACCGTACAACTCCGTGCTACTACAAACCCGATTCAAACACAAATCACATCCCCCATGTCGCTGGTAGAAGATTCCGGCCGCCGGAATGCGCATTGCCTCTTCAAAACAGCGCGATGATTCGACATGGAAAAGTTCTCCATCGTACAACCCGACGTCGCATCGCAAGCAGTCTGAATGGTACAGGCAGGTTCGCACTGGTTCCTATCTAAATGCTAAGAAATTTTTTTTCTTGCGATAGGAAGCTTATCGCATCGCATCGCATCGCCGGCAATGTGAATGGGCTGTAAAGGAGGATGGTCAAAACGGTCGTTTGATGAACAGCAATGAAACGTATGTCAAATGAAAGCTTGGGACGAGTAGATTAACGTTTGCTCTAGCGATATTTAGCTAAACAGTGGGAGATCGGAGATATGGGCTATTTAAGTTTTGACAAAAAATGAAAAATCTTACTGCACTAAAATCACATTTACCGAAAAAATATGTAACTCAGAGACTTGAAGTTAATTTTCGAATATACTTAACAGTTTTCACTATCATTGATGGGAAAAATGATTAAAAAATGTTAAGTCGTTTTGAAATTATACACGTTCAAAGTCAAAAGTTTCGAATTTTTAATGTTGTTTTTGTTACTTTTATCTAATTCTTTCTATATTGCGAAATCATTACATAAAATATATTTTATAAAATGAAATCTTTGTTTTGTAGTAAACAAATCCTCTTTACATATATTTAGTCTATTTCCAAAAGTTGAGAAGTTAATTGGGCTTAAACGACGTAAAGTCTCGCAAAAAAAATACACAATTTTACCAAAATATATCATAACGTTGAACGTGTATGTCGTATAAATCGGACTATCAATGGAAACGGATGAGTAAAAAGTTAAAGGATTCTCGATCGTGGATTTAGGGATAGTTTTGGTATTTTAGAAGCATATGGTTATGAAGCTAATGTACCTCTTACAAAGGAAAGGGGAGAAAGCGAATTAACCACGGAACAGGCGATTAGATCAAGACTTATAATCATATGCCGATGGGTAGTAGAAGTTATGAACGGAAAGATGAAGCAATCTTATTTGCTGTTTCGTCAAACCAACTTTAATAGATCTCTTCCCCACATGTTTGACGACTTTAAAATAGGAGCTAGTCTCTTAAACGCCTTTTACAAGGATCATCGTTTGGCTCCTGAAATAATTAATATAATATCGAAGTAATTTCGTGGGTATGGAAGCAAACCTCTCATTTTTAGAATACTTTCTTCGATTAACAGAGGATTGTTTGATTTTGCACGCTTTAGGCACATATCATATAAAGTTAGCTAGGTCGTATGTTGCAGAGCATTTGCGGGAGGGGATTTACTATGTTGAAATGTGTAGGCATGATACACTTGAAGGTTTAAGCGAATGCAACATTACGTAGACTAATGTATGGTTTTACGGGTTCGACTACATTCGCGGCATGTGAGAGAACGAATTTATTATGTCTATATTTTAACTGACAGAGAACAGCATGGTATACATTCCATTATAGAGCATTACTGCAACTGTCTTACTGGCAGGCGAACAGTGGGAAGGAAGTATGTAGGATTATTCAGATTTGAAGAATTCAATCCTCCAGAGCAGCATTTACTAGATGTAATAATGTAATAATGACCAAATTAGCCTTTTGTTACCTAATTTTAATGTTTTTTTGTTTAAGTGCAATAAACAATGTATGTTTTTCCCATATGTGTGAGTAATTTGACGAGGGGATGAGAAAAAAATGCGTTTGGGTTTTTATATACAGTAGAGCGCCGATAATCCGGATCGATTGGGACCGGACCCTATCCGGATTATCGAATTTTCCGGATTTTCGAATTTTACCTATGGGGCTGCAGTTCACTCCTCAAATGGATAATATCTTCTTTCTAATGTAGATAAATGAAACCCTTATGATATTCCTTAGTATTTTAGTTGTTTAATTCAAAAAAATTCAAGAACATAAAAATATTCACAGCATCCAATCCGGCTAGATCTTTGACTCGTTTAAGAACCAGGAGCTGTGCTGGCGTCACTTCGTTTTGATTTTCAAGCCAAGAAATAAGCGTTTCCGCAGCCATAAAAGCCTCAGCATGTGTCGGGCCTACTTCAATCAAATCATGTTCATCATCACTGTCAGATTCCAAATTTTCCGTCTTTTAAATTTAACTTTTTAATGAAAGCGACGACACCCTCTTCATCATTTTCAGCCAATAAAAGTTGGCGAAGAAGCTGCTTCCGATAAACTCTTTTGACTTTTTCGATAACTCCTTGGTCCATCGGTTGAAGAATCGATGTAACGTTTGGTGGAAAAAACTGTACTTCAAAATCCGGATGGATTTCTTTCAAAATTTCTACCGGTGGATGTGTAGGCGCGTTGTCGACAAGCAAGAGTACTTTTCCGGTTTTTTTTCTTCCCTCGCGGAATTCTTTTACACTTGGAATGAATTCGTTCTTGTACCACTCAAGGAAAATTGTCGAGTTCATCCATACACTCCTTTGGGAAGCGTATGTAACGGGTAGCGTCCTTATGTTTTTGAAACATCTCGGCTTGTTGCTTTTTCCAATAATCAGGAGCTTTATTTTGTGCTCACCACTGGCATTAGCACATATCATGGCAGTAATCCGCTCCTTGTTTACTTTAAATCCGGAAATTGATTGTTCGCGCTTAGAGGTTTTGCGTGGTAGAGCTCGCCAGTATATCCCTGTCTCATCGGCATTGTAAATATCTTCTCGAGAGTATCCTCTTTCCAAAGCTTGCTTTATGAAACGATTTTTGAAGCGTGTTCCGGCCGCTACATCTGAAGAAAGCTTTTCGCCTTCTATAGTCAACTCTCGGATTCCGTGTCTATTTTTAAACCTTTTTAGCCAGCCAGAACTGGCTTTGAAATCACTAGGACCATGCAGCTCTTGGTTAAACTGCAGAGCTTTTTCGCAAATTAGGGGTCCCGAAATTGGTTCCCCAAGGCTCTGCTTTTGACTAAACATGGCGATACATGGCGTCCTCCAAAGCAGTATTATTTGCCAATCTGGAAGTTTTTCCTTTTAGAGTTCCCTCTTCACAATCGAGTTTTGAAGCATATTGTGCCAATGGTTTTTTTTTGGCTTTGATATCGCCAATTGTGGAAGTCCCTACTCCGTAGATTCTTGCAAGCGAGCTACCACTCTCACCTTTCTCAAGCCGTTTTATTATTTCGAGTTTACTTTCAATGCTTAAAAACGTATGTTTTCTTTTCGAACTTGATGCCATGACGGGACGAAATCAAAGATACAAGGTTAAATATGTATAATAATAATAACAATCAAAGAGTACAACACGCACAACCACAGCAAAGTTTAGTTTCGCACTTGTTGCATAGAACACCATTCACTGACTGAGGGTAGCAGACACCCGATACATTTCTCTAAATTCTTGTAACGGTAAAAATTTCTTCTCATTGAAAGCGAGCGACACTTGCTTGAATTTTGTTTATTCAGGTGCAACATCTTATCACATTAGCTACATAGGATACACTATTTATTGCGTTTTATGAGCACAAGCAACAAATTTGAGCGTATATGATCAATAGGTCCCCTTTTTTGGTCCGGATAAATTTATGCTATGCGGTTCATATAATAAATTATAACTGTAATTTTTTTATATAATAGGGTACTCACACTATAGACAAGATTTACTAATCCTTGGATCTAGTTTGTCAAATTTGCGTAAAGTCTCATATTGTACTCATCCGATTTGAATAATGCATACATTTTTAATTTAATGACATATGATTCAATATGTTCTTCTTCTTCCTTGCACCTTATACCGCTCCGTGGCTTCGCGTTGCTCGGCCTGCGGTGTATGCACGTCGCCCATTTTGGCGGTAATGTCTCAGTCTACTTTTACAGGCAGCTCTGTCTTGGATTACGTCATCGCTGAGACCAATGCGCTGTTGTTGCTTTGCCATTTGACGCATCCATGTATTTTCCGGTCTGCCTTTGGCCTTGGGTCCAATAGGTGGAACATTCATTGATATTGCCTTCTTCGCGGGGTTCTCAGGCGGACGCCTTTGAACATGGCAATACCAATCCATTTGTCTGTCTTCGAGCTTTTCGGAAATTGGTTGGGGAACAGACAAGCTGCCTCGAATGTAGTTGCTTCGTATGTGGTCCTCTTTTGTAACCCCAGCTGTCATTCGCAACATTTTCATCTCAGTCGCGTCCATTTTTTTCGTGTATTCATCATACATGGTCCAGCATTCGGAGCCATACATGAGTGTAGGACGCACGACCGTTTTGTACAACTTGCCTTTTAGCTTCAGCGGCATGTTCTTGTCGCAGAGAACTCCAGAGTTATCTCGCCACTTCATCCACCCAACACTAATGCGATGTTTGATGTCGTCATTGCATTTAGCTTCCCTGTTTATCATCGAGCCAAGATACTTGAATTTTGTACAAGACTTGAGCTGCTCTCCTTTGGTGTAAACATCTGGTATCGGTGCCTCTGGATCTGAGAACGGAGAGTATAGACAAAGACGGAGTCTTTGTTATGCTTACCCTCAGTCCATGCTCCTCCAGAATGTGACACCAATTTGTCAGCGCAACTTGCAAGGCTACGATGTTTGGGCTACTAAGGACAATATCATCGGCAAAAAGAAGAGATATTTCTAGGCCGTCAGAGATACGTGTTAGTAAGTAGCACATGATGATATTGAAGAGCAACGGACTCAATACACTGCCCTGGTGTACTCCGACATTAACCGGAAATTCTTCTGATTCACCGGCTGTGCATCTAACCTTAGTCGTTGCTCCATCATACAAGTCTCGT
Source organism: Microchrysa polita (assembly GCA_949715475.1). Taxonomy (NCBI): domain Eukaryota; kingdom Metazoa; phylum Arthropoda; class Insecta; order Diptera; family Stratiomyidae; genus Microchrysa; species Microchrysa polita. Next base: position 78,663,551 of record OX454415.1, read on the forward strand.
ATCATCATGACATAGGCCTCGGGGACATTAAGTACTCTCAGGGCCAACCATATCAGATCTCGAGGTACTCTATCGAATGCCTTTTCCAAGTCGATGAATACAAAATGCAAGTCCTTACGCGCTGCTTTATATTTTTCCGTGGCAATACGTATGCACTGAATAGCATCGAATACAACTAAGATTTTAGTGCAAACTATACCATATATTGGGTTTATTCTTGATATTTCCGCAAACGAAAAATAAAAAAAATTTTTTTTTTGCCGATCCGGATTATCGGTCGTCCGGAATTTCGAGTTCTGGATTATTGGCGCTCTACTGTACTCACATAACAACCCATAACATTAATGAATGCATTTTAAGGAATGGACTTTTGTATGGAGGGGGTCTTAATATTTGTGTTGGCGAGGCGAGCTCCCACGAAAAGGACATAGCGAGAACGCAATAAGAAGGCAATTTCCAAAAAATCAGCTCAATTGGAGCTTTTTTCGCAGATTTAGAAACAAAAAATGAATATAGGGGAAAACGGTTTTTGTATCAAAAGTACCCTTTGTTTTAAAGGAATCGTCCTGATTCTTTTACAGTAGCATAGTACTATAGTAGCGAATAATTTGACCAATTAAGACAATTCAACTGCTATCCGGACGAAAGTTATACCAAAAAAATTAAAAAAATTGTAGGGGAGGTAGACGAAATATTGGTCGCATTGTATTCATACTTTATAAAAAGTAAGATCCTCTAGTAAAAACCACTTATACAAAATTTCAAGTCTTTAGCTTCATTCTTTCAAAAGTTATAGATCGGCAAAATTGCCCTAAAGGACGGGCCTAAAATTTATATATAAGTTACCCTCTAATATAGCCCTTTAATTTGACACCAGTTTCATTGCTGTTCACTCAACGACCAACTTTCATACAAAAGTGCCCATCCTCCTTTAAAGATGGTGGGATAAGACTTCGATAAAACTGTCTCTAAACGTTAACCTAAAAAGATACTTCCTTAAATACTCCACTCTTGTATTTATTGGACACCGAAATACAGACATGGAACGGCCGACATATTGTACGTGAGCGTACGTGTATGGTCCCCGGACTGATTCCCCTTACCATACCTACACCTCCCTCTAGTCTACCCCAGCGTGTCAATTCGCTCCGCCCCAGGGGCGGCCGGTTTAAGTGGGCAGGTAGGGCACTTCCCACCCTACAAAATGCTAGCTAAAAATAAAAATAAAATAAAAATTATTTCTGAGAACATAATTGATTCACTTCGGTACCTACATGCATATCTAACTTAACGTAACGTAACTTTCCTTAAAATGACAATAGCGATTCATTAGTACTTAGTCACGATTAAATTGCCAATATAAAAAACTCCTCTCCTCTACATAAGCGAAAGCTTATAGTGATATCAATTGAATAATTATAAGAAGCGCACGCGTGAATCACCAACCATTATGTACATTGCATTGCGCCCATTCATACTTCCTTCATGTATCTGCTCATCATATCAACATCATCATCTCAACTCAACCTATGGGCAGAATGCCTTTCTGCCCACATGTACCATCAATCTATTCTATAACACATAGAGTCACGATGAATCTTCTTATACGGCCAACGCATGCGCATTGAAAGTATCTGAACTTCACTAAAGGGCATGCCCAATACTACACTAGTAGGTATCCATGAACTTGTGCAACGTTCGCGAGCGCGTGGCCCGTGGCGCTGTTCTAGTACTAATTAGATACTCGTAGCACAGCGCGTGGTGCATGGATACAATAATAAGGCCGTTTCGCATTTAAATTGTGCATGGTGCATTGTAGAGTATTTAATTAGTGCGTGTGTTTTTGTCAGATTTTCTTCCTTTTTTGAAGTGGTTTGGAGGCGTTATACTCGTACTTGTAGCAGTAGTGCAAGATTATGTTATCAACGGCCGTTTTTTATTTGTTACGTATGTTTTTAGAAAAAACTAATCGCTTTTCACTGATTCCCTACATTTTAGTGTTATTAACTACTATTATAAAATATTTATTTTGGTGATGGGATTAATATTAAAATCTTATTTATTTGTTCTAATATGTATTTTGCTTGATATAGATACCTATTTAAATTTTCTCCTCTATATGATCTGGAAGTTTTAAATTTAGTTTGTATGTACTTAAAAAAATGATTCTTTTTGTTATGTTATTGCATGTGCGTGAAATAGAAAAAAAATCCCACTTCTATTCCTCACACATTTTTCCTCCCCATGGCAAGAGGGATCTAAGCCCTGGAGAAATGAAGTGCACAGTGAGTGGATGCTGGAATCTGAAGAGATTCAATCATCATGGGGTATCTTTTCACAGGTAATCACTTTCATTTCTATAACTAGATGGTAAAAAGTCCCCGTCGAAATATATAACAGTTCTTTAACACGCGCGTTACAATAAATTCTTCAGCTTTAAACAAGCACACACGAGTTTTGTTTACCTTGCGCCGATGTAAACAAGCACTATTTGACAGCCTGAATAATGTTCTGTTATGCGAGCATAGGCGTGGCAACTTTTAGTTTTTTTAAGAGGGGCCTGTTAAAATGTTTAATTCTTGACTGAATTTTGTTTTTTTTTGTTTGGAACTATATTATATGGAAATCGCAAGAAGTGGCATTGCTTATATAAAAGGACTCAAGCATTACCCTAGTGGCGAACTGGTAATAACGTCAACATTGCGTGTAGGATTCGTCGGGATTATTAAAGGACTGCAAAATATTGACATTTTATACAAACGATTCATTAAAACACGTTTATTAAAATTTATAATAATGTATAAAATTAGCCAAGATCCCCTGGAGCTATTTTTCAGTTCTATAAGAACTGGGTTAGGGTATAACACCAACCCTACCGCCCAGCAGTTGACTTCAAGGTATAAAAAGTTGTCTTATAGGGTTCAATTACGAGACGCAGGAATGGGCAATTGCTTACCATTAGAGCAAATACCCATACTAAATGCAAACCAGGAAAGTGCTATAAATATATATATGTAAATAAATAAATAAATATATAAATAGGCTACTTCGAGTCAACGTTACATTGCATATAGTTTCGGAGTGTATATAATGTTGCAAGCACTATATATTTCCTGGACCACGCCGACATTCGTTCTCCGACCTCTAGATTACTAGCATCGTAGAGTGCGACTCAACCAAGTGAGCTACAGAGCGTGTCAACATATCCATACCTACATAAATATAACGGCCTAAAAACAAAGATAAGAAGTAAACACCTTAATTCCGCCAAATACGGTCCCAAGCCCGTTTGTATAGGTGCTGTAATATTCGAAACAACTTCGATGAAAAATATGCAGTTCTTGAAAGGAAGAGGGAGGTGTGAAGTCCATTTCTTATAACCTACATTAATGGAATGGTATTTCATGGTACTTTTCAAAACTTATAAGCTTTGAAAAGTGATTTAACAAATAAAAGATTCCCTGACCAATTTCCAAATATTTCACATGATTTAATTTATCATAATAAAACGCGGATCCCCCTTTTTAATGCCACTATCATTAAGATTAAAAGTATTCTCGTGTTTGAAATATATGGATCATTGCAAGAAAATTTGCATATCAAAATTCCAACATAAGCCTCATTTCAACCAAACCGCCGACAGATTATTCATATTCAAAATGTATTGGAACAACAATTTCATACGAAACAACAACAAAGCGCCTATCAATCAATCAAATCAATTTAACCACAAAAAATAACAATATTCAAATTTTTGGCGCCTTCTTCGTGCCTCTTCGCGACCATGCATACCGACTGCACTGCGTATTTACAACTACTATGGCAATACGCACACAAGCCAGCAAGTATGGCAAGAATTGGCCCAACTACAGAGAAGAAGAAAGGAGAGGGTATCCGTAAAATGAGACGGGACAAGTTTGCTTGTTCAATGGGAGAGGAAAACAACGGCACATTAATTGATAAGTGAATCATAAACAACCCGTCGATATCACACTACGTTTGTCTTTTATAACATAAAACAGCACCTAACAACCACAAATTACCCGAGCAACGAAATATTATAGTCAATAACGTAACTATTTCGTGCAATCGAATTAAATCAAACGAGATTTGCGGCGAGGATCGTATACCGCGTTTACCGACATTGACAATTTAGAATTCGCACGTGCTACAGAACTAGCAGAACCGGATGACATTGTCGTTGTGTGTATTAATGTGAGTGGCTGAACTAGTCGATTTTGTCGCTGTCTGCGGCAAAACTAGTCGCATTTGATGCGATGGAACCATTGATCCTAACAACTAATTTTCTCTATTCCATGGATGGAACCGTGAACCGCTGAACGAGAGAGCCCATGGACAAGATTTTTCGCAAGGGGGTGGCACTCCATATAAACCATGGAATAGACAGCTAAACGGAAAGGTAAATCCGCTGTCATCCCATTCAAACTGCATGGTCCGGTTTGAAATACAACAACAAAAAAAACATTCCGCTTAAATGCGTTCCCTTTCTGTCAATACTTGTCAGCTGTTACACGTTCAGTAAATTCTCAAGAACACATTTGTCGCGTCGCGCGTTTGTTTTTTGTGATAACAACTCGTAAAGTAATTCTTATATCATTTGAGTGTTTTTTAAGTAAAATCCAGTTACTGAGTGTAAGTTTGTGAAGTGAATTTCGCAACTGCATTTCAATGTTCCCTTTATGTCAAATACATGGCCATTAGTGTCATTACAAAAACTGGAAAATTTGAGTTTGAACACTGCCATCTAGATAGACAGGCCGGATTATCAGCTGATCTGTCAGTGGTCATGCAACACTAGTAGTGCCATGGTTGGTCATGGTCCGCGCTTATTACTGCCACAGTACCGCTCAGTACAATCCACAAATTGTCCACAATCCAAATATCAGTGGCTGTCAGCCTGTCATTTCGTGTGACTTGCTATGATATACCTATGATATGAACTGGATTGGAAATCATCATGTAGATGAGCGTACGTGTGTGGCTAGAAATTTTTTCTACTCTTCCTCAGCCCCCCCTCTCGCACACCCCTCGGGCAACCCAGAAGATGGTCGGCCAATGAACAGACTGTCAACAGTGTGGTTGTCATCCAATTCGCGCCAAGTGAACGCAGTGAGTGTGAGTGGACAAAATCGAGTTTTTCCAAGTGAATTGTAAGAAATTGACTTAGACAGTGTAGGCCGTAAGGCTGCGAATTCGTTTTAATTTAAAAAAAAGTTTATTTCAGAACATGAAGTGCATTGTTGTCGGGTGTTCCAGCGACCAACAGAGAAACACTATGAGTGTATCTTTTCACAGGTAATCGCGTGTGAGCCTTCATTTTAGTGGTGATATGTGAATTTTTGTGTCAAAATTATTGTTTATCGCATTTTTCATACATGTTTTCTTGAAAACAAGTGCGCGATTGTGTGGTTGACAGCCAATACAATAGATGAGTTTCCGTTCGTTTGAGTTCGTCCCAGGTTCGTACCTTGTTCGTGCATGTTTTGTACGAAGCGGGCACGAAAGGTTACGATGGAAATTCGTCTTGTCGATGTGTTCATGAACGTATCAATTTCTTTCTGTTTCGGGGGCTCATCACATTGTTAGTTTTGCAAATTTTTTTTTGCAATTTTCGTGCAAAGTTTCGAGTCAATTTGATAATTAAACTGCTTTGGTAAAATAATATGTTAATTCTTTCATAATGTAAACCGTTTCTTGCATATTTCTAATTGATGAGGCGAACGCGCTGTATCGATAATCTCATCAATCGACTGGACGAACAGTATGGTGTGAAGCAAACGTTGACTCCTTGCGTGCTGCTTAGTGCATTGATCATTTTCCTCGGCGTGGCAACCTTCATGTATGTAACGATCAGTCTCGATTTGGCCAACACCATCAACGATCGAAATACTTTCTATCAGATATGCGACGATTCACACAGATGACGTGCATCGATGAGGAGGGTTTGAAAGGAGCTTTGGAGTTATTGAGGACCACAAATGTAAAGATATTACAGCACAGTTTAGTTTGGGTACCAAGGAAATTGTTCAATTGGTTCAGGCCACTCATCTGCATCTGAACGTTCGTCGAATGGTTCGCGATCTGCACAATGTCGAATATTTGATTCACCAAAATCCGCAGTGGAAAATAAGTGCAGTCGATGAAGACGGCACTGCATTGTCTTTTGATCAAGTATTGGCGTTGCGCGATGCTCAAGCCTACAGTTTTGCAATTTTGAATCCCCGCCTTCCGTTCACGTGTTCCGTGTACAATAAGCTACAGAAGTTCTCTTCTTTTATGTTGGACTCATCGGGCTAGCGGTTATTTAATTTTGCATACAAACTGATTGTTCGGTACAAGCAATCTAAACGCGATGCTGTGGCCTATTTGAACGACGAGATCATCAATCATTTAATGCGAAAGACGGCTAATAGTCCAGACGAGCCGCTGGTTGTTGTGAACCATCTGAGGGACAAGTTGATTCCGCTGCATAAACGCCTAAGCATGGAGTGGGCGTGTAATGAATGCAGTCTTAATCGCCTTAATTCTGCCAAAGCCGGTCCCAAGCCCGGTTATAAAAGGAAGAGGGAGGCGATTAACGAATTATAATTTATTTTCTACCCAATCAAAATGTGACATTCGTAAGTATTATTCCCCTGGAGGAAATTAGTATAATGGTGAAAAACTTCCATACAAATTTGACAAAAGTTGTACTCGACCCAATAAAACACACCTGAAGCCTTATTGATTCGTTACTCATATTCCCATTACACCGATATGAAAATCATAAGAAAACTTAAACGTAATTTGCGGAAAACAAGAATTTCGATTTATGTATTTAGTCTTTATCTTTTTTGCTTAGGGCTCCATTACACAGTCATATTTATATTATAATATGTATGTCATATGCCTAAGCCTACTCGATTCATTCAGTATAAATTTTTAGACGTGCAATAAGCGAAATCAAGTAGGCTTAAGCATATTATAATATAAATATTACCAAATATGATTGTGTACTAGAGCCCTGAGTACCGAAATTGTTTGCATGCAGTTCATAAAAATCTATTTGGCAATTCAAATTTTTGCGCCAAATGTATGCCCCCATCGTATGAAAAACTTACGGCGCCTATGGTGTAGTTGATAGGATGTGTGTTTTTTGTGATTGTGTTATAAAAACCTAGACAAAATTTTTCCTTAAGGGCCTATCCAAAAGTTCTACCTAATCCCAGTGATATACACCCAGCCAGCATCGGCGTCATATACCGTCAACATAGCCTCAAATAAGCTTTACTTCATGAATCACGAATCGGGATTATGTATCGATAAGACGCATTGAAAAATAGATACATGATGGTCAGCTGAAGGAATGTCGACGGATCATGCATATAGGAAATATAATGCTTTTCTCCTCAAGTGTGATTTTTGTTGCTGGGGTGATTAGATTCACGAATAAAACATAATCATTCATATAGTCTGGCTAGAGCAGTGGCTAGGGCGCGCACCTTCGGTGCATAGGGTTATGAGTTCGAGACTCTCCGTCGCCCGCATAGGCGCCCGCAGAAATATTTCCAGGGGGGGTCAACCTCGAACACTTTTTTTATTTTTTATTTTTTATTTTTTTTTTTTAAGATTTCACACAAAAAATTATACGTACCAGGCAAAATATGGCAATTTTCTTGCCAAGTGATGCATGATCTGGTACAAAGCAAGCAAACAGATGCCAGTGAAACAAGAGTTAATTATTGTTCTTTTGCTTTTAAAAAAGGCTTTCGGGAAAAAATAAAATAAAGTTTATTCATAATCCATATTCATCCAAAAATCGACAAAATCTCCAGCGTTTCTTGCTTTTTCATTCATTCTTTATATTTCTTCTATTTTTTATTATTATGAAAAAGTAAAAGAAAACGAGACCGAGGCTAATTTCGGGCGCGGCCCTTATGACGTGTTCCGATTCCATTTGTTCCTAGATGCGTTGAGGCAAGTCAAGGATAAATTTTGGTTAAAATTCAAAAGAAACAAAACTTCTTTTGAATGAACCATATATTTGGAGGTTGGTTTATATGATAGCCTATTACATAATACATATTTGATTCCATCAATTCCTAGATATATTAAGGCTTTGCTAGGAACACATTTGGGAGAAGTTTGGTTGATAAAGAAATAAGTTTTCCTTAGAAGATCCTAATTTCCAGGGATTTGTTTGTATGACAGCCCTATGACGTAGTGTTCTGATTCTATCCATTCCTAGATATGTTTTAAGGCTTTGCTAGGAACACATTTGGGGAAAGTTTGGTTAAGGTTGGATTCAAAAGGAAAAAGTTTTTCTTAGCAGAACTTAATTTTCAGACGTTAGTTTGTATGGTAGCCCTACGACGTAATGTTCCAATTCCATCCGTTCCTGAAATGTTTTGACGCTTTACTAGGAACACATTTGGGTGAAGTTTGGTTGAGATTGGTACATAAAGAGAAAAGTTTTTCTTAGAAGAACCTAATTCTCAGGAGTTAGTTTGTATGGCAGCCCCATGACCCCATGGTCCGATTCCATTCGTTCCGACATACATACAGCGTACACTAAAAAGAGACTTGTATACAAAATTTCAGCCGGATAGCTTCAAAACTAAGGGACTAGTTTGCGTTGCAACAGACGGGCAGACAGACATGGCTCAATCGATTTCCCTCGTCACACTGATCATTAATATATATACTTTATATAGTCGGAGATGCTTCTTTCTATGCGTTGAAAACTTCATGACAAAGTTAATATACCCTTTCACATAGTGACGGGTATAAAAATGTTTGGGGCAAGAACGGTTTAGCTTGAAATTTCAAAACTGCAGGGGTTAGCTGCATCGAAACTGGAAAGCGGTACAAATCCCAGAAATTCTTCCCTAACAGAGAAGTTTCCATCTTCAGCTTTGAATAGGAATCGTACGCCTATCGAAAGCTGTTGTGTGCCAGATATGTCACTTGACTCATCGGCAATAACTGAAAAGAACGAGCTTTTCTTACATCCTTGATAAAATTTTCCCTCAAAATTGCATTGCAGATATCGATAATTTCGTTTTGGAGGCGGTGTGAAATGTACGTCGCATTCAGGGCAGATTTTGCCAAGTTATCCTTTAAAATAAGAACGTCGAACGTTTCTGTTTCATCAGTTTTTCCTCTTAAAGGAATATTGTTCGTTGTGCAGAATATTATGGATTTTACAATAGACAATAATTTTTTCCTGTTTATTTAAATAGTTTGTTGGAGTGCAGAATCCATCAACTCAACAAGAGTTTTTTGCCCTTTCAATTACTCGTGAAAATTATGTGGCTTTCTCACTGTCGATTCGCAATGCCATTTGGATTGTAAGTGTTCTTTCACACTACCGTGGAAGTCTTTATACTTTGTGAATGCTGTCGCAATAAAACGACCTTGTACCCCACAATCAACATTGGGCTTGAAAAGGACCCAGCTACGGCACAGAATTCCTTTCAATTTGGCAGAATATGACATCATTGGTTACTCTGCTTGCTAGTCATGTCAACGGCTCATTGAAGGCCCTAATAATAAGTCCGTCCGATATTTTTGCATGATTCACAAAATTACCGATATCAAATTCATGAATTGTAGCATTAGAATTTGAATAAAAGGTTCAACATTATTTTTACAGAAAGTGTCCGAAAAATTAAAAAAAAACTTCCAGGTAGGGGCAAGTGCCCTCCCTTGTCCCCCTCTGCGGGCGCCTATGGTCGCCCGTGCTCTTTTTTTTAATTATTCTTTGATGCATTGAATATATATGATACTTAACTATTACATAATGCTTACGAATAACGATTTTATAATGATTATCCGTAATAAGGTGCAAATGCGTATATACATGAAATAGGGGGACATCGTCATATACTGCTTGTACGAAAACGTGATGAATGAATAAGCAATATGTGCTTACGCGTGTTGGATGAAATAATGATTACAAATGTGTTAAATGCTGGCTGGGCACATGCCAGTGCGTTGATTTTTGAGATAAATATGGTAAGTACGATGTTGATGTATACTATTTTACCACTTGCACATCAAAAACACATTAAAGCAAACCATAACCTTTGTTTCGTAATAAACGCTCGGCATATTTAAACTTTTGGGTTCAGAAGCACTGGAGGTTGTGGGCTTTACAAATGTCACTGGTCACGAACGCACTTTGTCCACTTGTAGACGAACAAATTTCTGCAGTTCGGCCTGTCTATCTAGATGGCAGTGGTTTGAATCGGGCCTATCCTTTAGTTGTTTAATCAATGATATAAACTTTTCGTAGAAAGGGATGCAGCATTCTCAGCCGCACACATATTTGGCATATTTTAAAGGGAAAAATTCCATGGAATAGAGAAATAAAAAGGAATGATAAATCAGCTGTCACCCATACAAACTGCATGGGACGATTTTAAAAAGTGGTTGTCCCGATCTGTCAAGTGTTATTGTGAAGTTATTACGAAGTAAATGGGGGAAAGATTGCTGCTGGAGGAAGTCAGGAAGTGTATCTATAAAATGTAATAGTCATATCGCAGTTTCAGTGCGACACAAAGGTAAAAAAGACGAATTGTCCCCAGCTGTCAGATCCAGTCTTCTATGAAAAATTCACTCATTTATCGCTTCTACGGCGCAATCCTCTTAGTTGTTAGGATCAATGAAAAATTCCATTGGAGTGAGTGGGATGGACCTAGTTCGGAATCAGCTGATTAGCCCATCTTTGGACATGTATTGGTAGCTTAGCCTGCTTTTATGGATGTGTTGGTGTGACTGCCCTATGTGTGACTGCCCTATGTGTGACATTTTTCGTTCACTTCGTTTAATCTTCGTGCGGGAAACGAAAATAAACGTTAATTATTTTCGAACGTTAATTTCTTTGTGAGCTTAAGTAAAATAGTGAAAAACATGGCATTTTAATGGCATATATATCAATAAATAAGTAGTACAGTAATCGGGTATATTTTACTTAAAAAAAATACGTAATGGCTGAAATTTGGTGGAGATGTTAAGCAACGAGCCCTAAGTCTAAATCTGAGTTTTCGTATTTGTGGGAGCGGGGGAAGTTATTGTGATTTGCCTACTTATAGGGGAATTTTTCGTTTTTCCTTAATATCATTCTTACTGTTGTTCCTACAGTAAAGTGATGTGTAGACGTTTTGTTTCTAATCGAGTTGTCTATTCAACGGTACCTAAATCAATATCGTAGGCCAAATAGTTCCGTTATAGTGACCGGTTAAAGGGCAAACTGGCACTAATAATGAGAATATTTTGCTTAAGTGAAACGCGTAATGGCTGAAAATTTAGAAATTTTTTTGGAGATGTTAAGCAACGTGCCCTAAGTCTAAATCTGAGTTTTCGTATTTTTGGGAGTGGGGGAAGTTATAGTAATTTGCCTACTTATGGGCGAATTTTTCGTTTTTCCTTAATAGCATTCTTACTGGTATTCCTACAGTAATGTAATGTATAGAAGTTTTGTTTCAAATCGAGTTGTCTATTCAACGGTACCTAAGTCAATATCGTAGGCCAAATAAACTCGGCGTCTATGAAACCGGACCACACGGTAAGCGCTAACTCTAATCAAAACGGGCATTGTGTTTGTTGCGTGAGTTAACGGTACTTCAGGTAAAAATCATAGTCATTTGAATTGCCATTAAATGCACTTTCTGTAGATATAATTTTCATAGTTGTAAGTTTCATACTTTTAGAGAAAATTGAATTTAAGTTCGAAAGTGGCGAGTGGCCCGATTTTTGTGAAGCCGAGTGTAGTTCCGTTATAATGAGCGGTTAAAGGGCAAAATAGCACTAATAATGAAATATTTTGCTTAAGTAGAACATAAAACGACTGAAATTTGGTGGAGATGTTAAGGGATACGTCCTAAAGCTATATCTGAGTTTTCGTATTTATGGGAGGCGATTGTTTTATGAAATTACCTACTTATAGGTTAAATTTGCGTTTTTGCTTAATATCATTCTTATTGTTGACCCTAAAGTAAAATGGTAGAGGTTTTCTTTCCAATCAAATAATCTATTCACCGGTACCTTAATCAATATCATAGGTCAAGTAAACCCATTGTAGTAACCGGTCAAGGATCAAAACAGTACAATAAATGGATATTTTCTTTAAAAAAAACGTGATGGCTCATATTTCATTTAGGAGACGAATCTTGTGTCTAAAACTGAGTTTTCGTATTAGTGGGGATGGAGGAAGTTGAGGTAAATTGCCTATTTAAATGCGTATTTAGTGATTGCTAGAAACTTCGCTATATCAAGTTGTATAAATGTGTGTTCTTGCTGATTGAATTATTATCTCTTAAACGAGACCAAAATCAAGCTAGGCCAATTAGCGCAGTCGCAGTGATCGTTAAAAAAATAATTTCTTCACATATAGTCACTGCAGTTTTATTGATGCAACAACAGAAATTTATGACTAGCTCAATTTTGGTTTCTTAGATTGATTTTCTTCCTCTCTTCCGGATACATTATTGCTTGCGCTACAATTGTGACCCGCTTCGTATCCTTCTGGGTTTGATGAAAAAAGCCCATCGTTATGAAGGAAGTCGTTGTTTTCGGAGTAGAATAGTCAGGTATATTGCTACACGCGTTTCAAACAAACCATACAAATTGGAGAGCACTTTAATCCTGCTTTCCGACACCCCCATGCTTTCCCACAACCAGTTTTACAGGCACACAAAATAACTCTTCTCAAGCAAAAAAGTAAATTTAGCCTATAAGAAGGCAATTTACTATAACTACCCCATGATATATACGCAACTTCAGATATATATTTATAACGCATCCCTTAACGACTCCACCGAATTTCAGTCATGTTTTATTTAAGCAAAATATTCCCATTATTCCCATACTATTTTGACTTTTAACTGATCACTATAACGGAACTATTTGACCGATGAAATTAATGAAGGTACCGTAGGATAGACAATTTGATTAGAAACAAAACTCCTATACATCACTGTACTGTAGGGTCAACAGTAAGAATGATATTAACGAAAAATGTAAAATTTGCCTATAAGTAGGCAATATACTCCAACTTCCCCACCCCCACGAATACGAAAACTCAGTTTTAGATAAAAGACATGTCCCCTAACATCTCCAGCAAATTTCAGCCATTACGTTTTTTTTTTTTTAAGTAAACGGCCGTTTTGTGTCTTTAAATACTGTTCTAAAGGTAGATTAAATAATCCTTGTCTGCAGTCTAAACCCCCTATAATGTGATGGGGAATTTTTTTTCATCATGGCTCATGTTTTTTTGGTGTGCTGAACTCAAATCCGGAGCTTTCCATTGAAATATCGTTGCAAAGTAAGTTGAAAATGATACAAACCTCCACTAAAAAGCCGCAAAGGATGTAAGTGGGATGTCACTATCAAATTGATTTTCGATTTTTATATTTAAAAATATAAAATATGAATATAATTTATAAAATAAAATAAATATAACAGATTAAATTTAATTTTATTTTGAGTGATAACATAATAAAGATCAATACTTTGATGAATGATGTAATCATGATTGCTGTAATCAGGCATGCAATCGTCTTCCATCCATCGTACATGTCCCACCCATTGCAATCGCAACAGTTTCCCGATGTTGGACAAATGTAGCTCATCTCATAAGAATTTCAGAAGACATTCCTTCTCATGGACGCCTCCTCACCAGACGGCTGCCTTTTTGTGTGTCTGCCTACACATGTCTTTTTAGAAATCTGGAAGAAAGGGCCTATCGTCTCAAGCGTCGTCTTGAGAGAAGAAAATTTCATTGAATCTGATCTTCTCATTACGTTACTCTCTACAGTGCACCTCACTTATCGCAAAATTGCTGAATATGCATTTTCCTGTAGAGAAGATTTATTTAGTTGGTAGAAATATTCGTTCATCGAGTTTCGAGGCAACCGTTCTAAGGTTAGGAGAATCAAATTACGCATTCCAATTAGTGGGGTGCTATTTCCCACTCTGTTCGTCATCTACATCGGACACGAAATACCTCCAGAATGAACAGAACTGATTTCCTATGCCGACCTGTAATGACGAGTTATATACGCAAGAGTTCTTCTATAACTGCACTTTATTTGACATAATCCACTTTGACAATCATAATACAGTCGGGTATAAAATTATATTATTATTAGCAAAACCACCTTCACTAGAAGCCGGGAAGCAGCAATACATGCACACAAAACGAGCCTATGAACATGTCGTATATACGTTGCACGATGCACTAACACAAGCACAGCGCATGTAAAAAAACCGTGTCTGCTCTGATAAAAATCGCGAAAACATGTGGAAAATTCACTTTTTGTCGGGATTTTGTTCTTTCACTGCATTCTAGACACTTTAATTCACGACACATTCCACTTTTCGCGACGAAAATCGACCGGGAACCAATACTTTTCGTGTAAAGTTTGTCGCGACCCAACCCGATTTGCCTTTACCGCAATGTAAATTTTCGATCTGAACAGGCCTATGATTTGGCGCTTAAGTGTATGAACGTGTTCTGCTTCCGGGCTTTGTATAAAGATGGTTTTGATTATTAGTGATATTACAGTGGGTTATTAAATGTTTTGTTAAATTATTATTCATTACAACATCTCCCTTTCAAAGCAAATAATAAAAGTTTTAAAAATAAGTGTTTGGTTTTTATTTGTTATTTATTATTAATTTTTTTTAAGGATTAAATATGGAACTTTTATTTAAACTAATTCAAAATTAAAAAACATAAACTCAAAATGTGATGTCCTTTGCATCATACAATAGCTGTTTCTTATGTTAATTGTAGCCTGTCGGGTGGCTTGACCAATCTTCCATAGCGTGTCTTATAACTACCTAATTCATTTGTTTTGTTTGTTGTTGGTGAGATTCTATTCGGATCATTGTTTGCTGAATCGACTATATCGGCTGTGTTCTGATTAACTTCTTCAAAATATGATTCTAGGAAATCATTATAATGATGCTTGACGATAGGCTTAATATTAGACTTTCTTAAATGGAATGTATTTCTACGCAAGATAGTACCATTTTCTGTTTTTACCCAGTAAGATCTTGGTGTTTTGTCTTTTCCTACTACTTGCCCCTTAATTCATTTATTTCCATCTCTAATTATAACAAAATCATCCTTTTTAAATTCTCTTTCTTGCATTCTAGCACCTCTGTTGTACCACTTCTCTGTAGCTTTTTGTTTTTGGTGCAATTTATTGGTAGCATCGGTTATAAGCTTAGGGTATAATTTAGATTTTACAACAGGTAATCTTGTTCTAGTAATCCGGCTAAAAAGTAATTCATTTGGACTGTAACCTATTCCAGATATTGGAGTATTTCTATATTCCATCAAACAGACTTCAATATCAATATTATCTTCACTACTCTTTGCTAACATTCGTTTACATATCCCCACTGCCTTTTCTGCTAATCCATTAGACTTTGGATATCTTCGACTAAACGTAACTATTGTGAATTTATATTCTTTGCTAAACTCATGAAAGTTTTTAGCATTGAAAGGCATATTATCCGCAATAAAAGTTTCCGGAATTCCATGGGCTGCAAAAATTTCTTTTAAAATTGGAATTATAGCTTCGGAGGTTTTCGAGCTAAGTTTTTTCAGTTCAATGTATTTCGAAAAATAATCAATTAGAACTATAAACGGTTTGCCGCCGTATTCCAGTATATCACACCCTACCTTGTTAAATGGCAAATCAGGAATGCTATGATTTATTAATTTTTGCTTTACGTTTGCAATTTGATATTTTTCACAAATTCGACAATTTGCTAATAGCTTTTCTATATCTCCATTCATGTTTTTCCAATAATAAAGCATATTTGCACGTGCTTTTGATTTCGATATCCCAAAATGCGATTCATGTAATGCCATGAGAAAACGTTGCCGTAAGCTTTCTGGAACTATCAATCTATCGTTATAATAAAGTAAATTGTCTTCTACATAAATGTCGTTTCTAATATTCCAGTAAAATTTCAAGTTACTTGGCACTTTATCTTTAGATTTTGGCCAATGTGTTTTGCAATATTCTCTTATCTGACTTAATAATGCATCATTTTCTAACGCTTCTCTAAACTGTTTATTCTGATCTTCCGAAAATATTACTTCATGAACTGAGTAATCTACATTATCACCTACTAATTCATCATGAACGCCCTTTATATTCGAAGGAGCCCGTGATAATGAATCCGCAATATACATTTTTGATCCCGGGAGATAGTGAACATCAATATCATATTCCATTAATTTCAATCTAATTCTTTTTAATCAAGAAAAACCAATTTTACTTAAATCTTTCTTCATCAAAGCCACTAAAGGCTGATGATCAGTTTGTACCTTAACTCGTCTACCATAAATAAAGTTTCTGAATTTATGGCAGGCAAACAAAATGCCTAAAAACTCCCTCTCAATGCATGCATAATTTTTTTCAGCATCATTTAAGCTTCTTGATGCGAATAAGACTGGTCTGCCGTTTTGAAGCATTACGCTACCGAGACCCTCTATTGAAGCATCGGTTTGGATAACTATTTCAGCTTTGGAGTCGAAATTCGTTAAAACACCTGAATTCGCAATCAAATCATTAATTTTGTTCACCACTTCTGTGTGTGCAGGTAACCAAATGAAATGCGAGTCCTTTTTAAGTAACTCTCTTAAGTTGCATGTTAATTGCGATAGATTAGGAATAAAATCTCTAAGAAAGTTAACCATACCTAAGTACCGTTGTAACTCTTTTTTACAGTTGGGTGGTTTATATTGTTTAATCGCTTCCACATATTGGGGGTCAGGCTTCATGCCATCTTTGCCAAAAATAAATCCTAAATATTTTACATTTTCAACCAAAAATTGCATTTTATTAGGATTAAATTTGACGTTCTTTTCCCTAGCTACTTTTATTACATTCTTTAAATTTTTGTTATGCTCTTCTATTGTAGAGCCGCATACTAAAATATCGTCTATGTAGACATGAACTCCAGGCAACAGACCAAAATATTTATAGTTCATTTTTTGAAACTCTTCCGCAGCGATATTTATTCCAAATGGCAAACGCTTGAATCTAAAACAGCCAAATGGAGTACTAAATGTACACAGATTAGCTGAATCCTCATCCAATTCAAGTTGCCAAAACCCTTCACGTAAATCCAATACGGTAAAAAAGTTATATCCATCAACTTTACTGCGTATATCTTCTAGCGAAGGTATTTCGAAGTAATTCTTTATAATAGTCTTATTTAATTCCTGCGGATTTAAACATATTCGAACGTCTCCGTTCTTTTTGTGTACTACCACCATTTTATTAACCCATTCACCTGGTTCATCCACCTTTTCGATGATATCCCCTTCAATCATGTCTTCTAACTTTGCCCTTACTTTTTCCTTAAGTTTTAATGGAATCCTACTCGGTGGATATGATACTGGTTTAGCATCTTCTTTTACTTTAATTTTGATTTTGTTAGGAAATTTCCCTCCCGGCAAAAACACATCCGAGTTCATCTTCAAAAACTCTTCTTTGGTTATACCATTTTCTACTAAAGAATCGATTCGTTTTATCAATCCTAATTCCTTACAGGATGCAATACCTAGAATTGGACTGGTATTACTGTTCGTGACAACGAAAACATGGATTGATTTTTGATTCTTTATCACTAAAGGTAACCTGACAATACCAACAGCCTTCACTTTAAAACCGCCATAGGTTTCTAAAACTACCGAACTCTTTTCCATTTTATTTTTTAAATTTAACTTCACGATTAATGCCAAGGAAATAACATTGATTTCTGCCCCTGTGTCCAGCTTCATTTTAATAATTTCTTCATTAATGGTTACATATTCGTACCAACACTCGCCTTTAGTCAAATTACTACTTACGCCTTTCTCTACGACATGAATTGAAATCGGTTCAACAAACAAATTATCCCAACTTTTATCATTATGTGACACCTTAATTTCTTTTATCTTTTTAGTTCTACAAACCGAGGAAAAATGGTCATGCTTCCCACATTTGAAACACAATTTACCTTTCGCAGGACATTTTTGTTTGAAATTATGTTCTCCATTACATTTTGTACATTTGTTTTTACTAAAATTTGTTTCTTTAAAATTTTTACGATATTTGGGATGATGTTTAATTTCACTTACATGAATACTTTTTTGTACTTCCGATATCTGACGCTTCGTTAATTCTGCAACACGGCAATGTTCAACAACTTTTTCTAATGTTAGCTCTTCGTCCTTCAAACGTAGCAATCGTTCATCTGGTGAGCGTCCCCACATACTGATTGGTCCCATCGAGCTCTCGGTCGTCCACGCAATGTGGCTCCGTCCACTCGATGCGCGTTCCTTTTTGGTGCAATTTCACGATTTTCGGCACATGTTGCTCAACATACAGCTGATATAACTCATGGTTGTACCGGATGTACCAATCACCACATTCGCAAACGGCCCCGAAGATTCTTCGGAGAACCTTTCGCTCGAATGTGTCCAACGGGTCTTCAGAGTTTTGCTTACGGGTGCAAATAAAATTCTGCATCAACTAAAAACACAAGAGAAATCGCAAAGAACCACCTCATACGATACGGAAGTGAAGATCAGGTACATACCAGGCAAAAAGCTGTTCACTTGCTAAGAAAATCCAGTGTACACATTTCGTGCTGAATACATTGTTGCAGTAGAATCGTGTATCTGAAGTGCAGGCGTGGAGCTGAGACACGATTACCTCTTCACTTGTTAATCTTTCTATGGATAGGTGTGGGGCGCAATGTGTGTGGCCTTGCTCGACGGACCACTCCCGATGTAGGAGAATTCAATTTCACAATAAAACGCGCTTGTTATTGTAAAAGCTATATTTACGGCACTAAACACAATTTGCAATACATAAAATCCAAATTCGTAAAAACAAAATCTAATCAATTAAAACAGGCAAAGGGTCTAAATCAAGGGTATCAAAGTAATCAAAAATCAACTGCTTACAACGGCTTCTCGAAACGAAGTGCTCGTTATATGCTTCTCAGGAGAACTTGTACTTCATGTACATAGAACATAATTCAAGTTCACGGTTAACTGCTATACTTTTTATGTATGTACTAACATTTCTAGCAATTGCAGCAATGCATCTGTATGCATGTTGCAGTGCAACATGCTGCAGAGCAACATAATGTGTTACTTATGTACAAGAGATCATCAGCTGATCCTTCTGTCACTTGTGCTGTGTTGTCTCGTGTTTGTTTACGTTTTGGTGAGTGGTGCGATTATGTTGATTAATTTGACATCAATTGTAATATCATTTCTATCTTGTTTCAGGCGACTTCCAGGATTATAGCGGGCGGAAGGACCATCAACACTGGACAAAGGACGGCGGATCGTGCCAGGATGCTGATGGCGAGCGGTGAATGACAAGGTGAGTGATGTGTTTTTGTCGTAGCGAAATCCTAATTGTTTCGTTTCCCTTTTCAGCTCCATATCATTGCCGTTGGCTCCAACAATAGGAAAAATTTTGCTGTGCAAGGGCAAGGGAGGAACTGCTGAATTTGAAGTAGAAAAATTTCGGTTTGTGATATACAAAATATGTATTTTATGTACATTTTGATTATGGTTTTCATTGATTGTTTATTGAGGAGTTGTTTATTGTTAGAAGCTGAATTTTAATATTTTTAAAATAATAGTATTAGAGGACATTTTCATATTATATTTTGTAGTGAAGGGATGGGCTCTTCACCTACTTCACCTGAAGAGCCGCCACTGCTTTAGAGCCTTTTCGCGTTTCAAAGCAATGCCCATTTCCTCCTCGAATTTCAGCTTCCAACTCATGAACGTTTCGACATTAACATGTGTGCCTTCGAATTTCTTCCGCTCGACTTCTTCCTGTTCGCGGAGCTTGCGTTCACGTTCGTCCTCTTGTCGCGTTTTGTGTTCATCCCATCGCACGTCCAGCTACTCTTGTGCACTGCTCGCTCACCAGAGAGAAAATCATTTCCATACCAATATTTTCCTCGATAGTAGTTTTGATGTGTTCCAGCAAACGAGCTTCGTAGTCTTTTTCGAAATTGTCGCGTGTCCTCAATTTCAACAACCGGCGCTTCATCCGGGTACTTTTCTGTTTATGTGAAGACAAGACTGCATACTAAGCCATTATCCTCGGTTGGCCATTATCCTCGGCGGGCCATTATCCTGAAGAGGCTCCGATTGTAAAACTGAAAAGAAAATGTACCATTACACCAAAGACCTCTTCCCAATAGATCATGTTACTCACTCTCCATTTCGCCGCAATAGATCGAATCAAGTGCCTCTATTTCATTTTGTTGATCCTCTTTGTAGTTCCTTTCCATGTTTCTGAATTACGCTATTTTTCAGGAAAGGTTTTTGCGGTTTTCTGAAAATGATTTGCGTATTTGCGTTTACCACTCTGTTCGTTTAGGTTACACATCAACCACATCAACACCAGGGAGTAGATATGGAGTAGACACAATGATGAAACTGCATGTAAAACTGATCAACACACGCCAAGTTGACATCTTCTTCGTTGCTGTCAATGCTTCGGGTTTGCTCAGAGCAGATAAGAGCGAAGTGCGAATTGCTCTCAGCCAGTGTTTTGGCTCCAATTAAATTTCAATATTGACTGAAATGTTTTGTAAGAATTATATCAATACATAGTAGATTCATATAAAGATCTAATTTCTATGATTAGTTAGTTTTCTGACCTCATACATTTTAACAAACAATTATTTAAAGGAAAGTGAGGTTATCTAATTGTTCATTGATCGGACATTTTCGGGTCCCCGAAAGCGAAATTGAGAGTAAATGGACACTGAACGAAACATTTTCGTTCAGTTTGCGCTCTGTTCAGTTTTTCTTCTCTGTCATACTTATATGTTCTTATGATGGATTATGTATCAGTCTCTGTTCTGTAATTTTCTCTCGATATGATTGTGTATAGATAGAAGAAATTAAACACATTCATAAAGATGGGCTCTGATAGGCTACAAAAAAACAATCGGTCGCTTATAAGGAGTGCCTAATCTTAGTATAGGTTGATCGTTGTTTTTCGTCCCATGTTGTGTTGTTGTTTTTATATGAACCCAGCAAAATCGGAAAGTTTTATATAAGTCTTATATTCGAACAGAATAAGGAGGTTTTCACACTTACGCCAGATTACGTAATCTGCGGCAAATTACGTAATCTGGGCTCTAATTAAGCTACAGATTACGTAATCTGACTATTACAAATCAAGTACCCAGAACGAGTTGATTTTATTCACCATTCAGTCGAGGTGAATTTTAATACATTTTAAATGTCGAAAATGTCACTTTTAACGACAAAATGTCTTTTTTAATGTCAAATTTATGGTGCGCTTAATGTCAAAATTTAGAAATTTTGTCAGAAACAAAACAGTCACTTCAAAGGAATAAAGTCAGTAATGCCCTGCATTTTTAATAATTCATTGCGAAAAACACAAAGTCATTCGATTGCGGCAATGTTATTCGACACCCAACAATTCGCTTCCCTCATACTACTACCCTATTCAACATGAGGGCAACATTCGATATGGTGATGTCTTTATCCAAAAGGAAACGAGCTTGTTGTGTTTCACAAAAAGAAAAATGATCACGTTCATTGAACACGCAATATCAACGAGGCAATTCAACTGACGATGACAAGATGGATTGTGTTGCACACTATTGAGATTACAGGCCCAGCTTACTTAAAGTACCAACACTAGCTTCTTATTGAACTGCAAAACAAGTCTCTGTTCTTTCAATATTGCCAATACTTTTATTTCTGTTAACATAATAGTTATAAAACAAACAAAATGTACGCTTTTACAATAATATTAATTATAAAATTTAAAGGAAAATGTCTTAAATAAAATGTACGAACTTATTAAATGACGTTTGACAATTACTAAAAATTAATATTTTCCAAAGTCAAAACGACTAGATCAAGTAACGATAGTGTGAACACCAAATTCACCACAGCTTAATTTGTCTGATTAAGATGCGCTGATTACGTAATCTGGCGTAAGTGTGAAAACCTCCTAAGACTTATTCAATAAGAGATTATTCAAAAAAAGTCTTAGTCTTTTACAAGAGGAAATCCTTACTAAAAGGCTTACCTTAACATGGGGCATGTCATTGGCGGTAAGGCTTAAAGCTTTGAAGCTTCCAAATATTGTATCTACACCTGATTATAAGACTTATTTCAGAATTACAATAATTCTTATTTAAGGATTACAATAATCCTTATTTAATGATTATAATAATTCTTATTTAAGTATTATCTCAAGCATTATCTAAGGAAACTAAAATATATCCATTAATAAAAGGTTGAAATAAGTATTTTTTTTCTTTATGTAACTCCTTGCTGGACGATGGTGCAATCGCTCAGTCATTTGTTTAATTTATATTTGTTTATATTTCCTATCCGCACATGTACTTTGACCACGCCGAGATTCGATCTCCGGACCCCAAGATTACTATCATCGTACAGTGCGACTCAACCAAGTGAGCCACACAGCATGTTATAAATTAATATTTGCCAACTGCCTTATGCCACCTGCCCGAAATGACATTTATATACTTACTAATAAGGCTTTTATAAGAATATAATAAACGCCTTAAGTAAAGTATATTATAAACCTTATAAATACCTTTTCTTTCATTGATATATAAGCTATAGGGCAACTGGGAGCTTTCAAATGGTGTGTGCAAATTGAGTTTGAAATTTTGTCTTACATTTTGCTAAGAAGTAAGTCTTATATAATGATATGAATAAGATCTAATCACGCAAAGCTATTTCAGCTTACTGAATGCTTACAGTTCAGAACTAAGTAAGCCTTTTCTAAGTCTTACTTCTTCATAGACCTTACGGAAATTTTGCTGGGAAGTTTCATAATTAGGACTACACCAAGTACTCTATGGGCGCAACAATTTGGCAGAAGGGCCTCTCCATATATTGTCCCTCGGTGTTATTGGATGATACAGCACACACATGCAATAGTCTCTCTAAGTTAACTTACACACATGCATATATCCTTCTATAGCACAGTCGGTTTCATTTTTATAGTAGGCTGATCCACCTGTCATTTTTTTTATATGAAGTTTCGTTACCCAAACCTACACGGGATAACCAAAAAAACACACCTAGTGTGACATTCGTATGATCATCCAATAAATCGTTCACCGTAGTTTTATGGAAGGATGGACTTTGTGATTTTTTAATGAATTTACACTTATGAAGTTTTCTGAAATGCACAACTTCTGCATTAGAAATCCTTGAAATCCTGCATGAGGCTCACACGTATGCACTCATCGTTACTTCGAAACTAATTAAGGTGATCTCTGCGCAGAAATTCACTCTATTTTATTGATAAATGTATAATAGGGTGAATTGCAGAAGAGTCGATAAAGGATTGTCAAGCATTTCTATAGTAGCAACAACCATTTGTAGTGTTTCCGAGCAATGCCGACCATATGTGGGTTAGCTGAGTGGTAGCTTGTAGGACGGGCAATCAACAGACATTGGTTCGATGCTAGCTGAGGAAATTTTGTTTTTCTATTTTTTTTTTGCAAATTCGTTCAATGACAGAAACTGATGAAATAAAGCAAATGACGTACGCCTTTTTTGAAGCATAATGTAGTGCTACAATAAGGTTCTATTGGATTAAAAAACGGCGCCAAATGCCATTATTGGACTATTATTCAGTGGTTATACCCTGTAAAGTGCCTCTATTATTGTTAGAAGAGAGTTTTTTTTAAGTATTATAGGGATGAAATTGTTACTTGCGATATGACTATAAATATGACTGTGTTATGGAGCCCTAATCCCAGTACAAAATGATGATCCTGGAAATTGATCCAGGGTATGACTTGGATCATCTGCCACTACCGTCCCCCAGATGCCTCATTCTGTGTCGTTGTGTGTATTGATGTGAGTGGCTGAACTAGTCGATTTTGTCGCTGTGTGCGGCAAAACTAGTCGCATTTGACGTGAAGAAACCGTGAACCACTGAACGAGAGAGCCACTGCCATCTAGATAGACAGGCCGGATTATCAGCTGATCTGTCAGTCGTCATGCAACGCAAGTACTGCCATGGTGAGTCATGGTCCGCGCTTAGTTCTGCCAACGTACCGCTCGGTACAATCCACAAATTGTCCACAATCCAAATATCAGTGGCTGTCAGCCTGACATTTCGTGTGACTTGTTATGATATACACATGCCAGTGCGTTGATTTTTGAGATAAATATGGTAAGTACGATGTTGATGTATACTATTTTACCACTTGCACATAAAAAACATACGAAAGCAAACCATAACCTTTGTTTCGCAATAAACGCTCGGCACGGGGAGATTTCAGTATCTGCGGCGCCAAGTTTTGACGATGCCATTTCATTAATATTGACCTGAAACGACCGAATCTGCAATCCTTTTCGCGGTATCGTAACGGGTCTCCAGATATGCAATGCCAAAGTTTGACTTTTCTATGAAGCCAGTTATGTAATTTGATAAGAAAAAGGGGACATTTCCGCTTTACACATTGGGGAAAGTGTTCGATGCCCTCAAGTTGACGTTATAATTTTAATATGTCCCACTAGAATAGTAAGTTTTACCAATTTGGCAAAGATGTTAAAAATATGAAAAGTCAAAATATATTTGCGAGCAAGAATTGTACAATTTGCTAGACAGGAGGGCAAATGAAATTTAAAATGTTATTTTTGGAGCAATGCTATTGATTCACATCAATATGTAGTAAAAATACCTCCAAATTCCCATTAAAAACTGAACTACCTCATATTAGTGTCAAACTTTGACATTGAATATCTGGAGAACCGTTACGATTTCGCGAAAATGGATTGCAGATTCGGTCGTTTCAGGTCAATATTAATGAAATGGAATCATCGAAATTTGGCGCGGCAGATACTGAAATCGTGTCCTCGGCACATTTAAACTTTTGGGTTCCGAAGCACTGGAGTTTGTGAGCTCTAGAAATGTCAACTGTCACTGGTCACGAACGCACTTTGTCCACTCGTGGACGAACAAATTTCTGCAGTTCGGCCTGTCTATCTAGATGGCAGTGAGAGAGCCCATGGACAAGATTTTCGTCACATGTAGTGTTGTTATTTTTACATGCAGCTTCATCATTAAGGTTACTCTATATCCATCTTTTAGACTTTGTGGATGATATTGGGCTCTGTTGAAAAGCCATAGAGTACTATGGTGTCGCCCTAATGATGAAACTTCATATAAAAACAACAACACAACATGGGACGAAAAATCTTGTCCATGGGCTCTCTCGTTCAGTGGTTCACGGTTCCATCGCGTCAAATGCGACTAGTTTTGCCGCACACAGCGACAACATCGACTAGTTCAGCCACTCACACCAATACACACAACGACAAAGTCATCCGGTTCTACTAGTGCTGTAGCACGTGCGAATTCTATATTGTCAAAGTCGGTGAACGCGGTAGACGATCCTCGCCGCGAATCTCGTTTGATTTAATTGGATTGCGCGAAATAGTTACGTTATTGACTATAATATTACGTTGCTCGGGTAATTTGTGGTTGTTAGTTGCTGTTTTATGTCATAAAATTCAAACGTAGTGTGTTATCGGCAGGTTGTTTATGATTCACTTATCAATTAATGTACCGTTGTTTTCCTCTCCCATTAATCAAGCAAACTTGTCCCGTCTCATTCTACGTATACCCTCTCCTTTCTTCTTCTCTGTGTGAAAAGCAGAAGGTCAGCTGAGCGCTGGCTTGCGTATATAGATGTCGCAGCAGTTGGAAAATTGCCGTCAGTACAGTATTGTCAATTTATGACGAGTTTTGATTGTATCGTG
The DNA here is from genome assembly GCA_949715475.1 of Microchrysa polita. Classification (NCBI taxonomy): domain Eukaryota; kingdom Metazoa; phylum Arthropoda; class Insecta; order Diptera; family Stratiomyidae; genus Microchrysa; species Microchrysa polita. The sequence continues at coordinate 78,689,397 of OX454415.1, forward strand.
CAGGCTATTATTTCTTTATATTTTTGTCTATAAAGCATCTCGGTTTGAGATTTGTTTTATATATTTCATACTGCTGTGTAGACATGGAAGCGGATAGCGATGATATTAACCTTACAACCCAGGAACTACAAATTCTGTCCGAGCTTGATAGGTGAGTTGGTATGCTGCCTACCTGTTTTTAAATTCCCTACAAATTAAAACATGGTTCAACAAATATTCTAACCATTGTTTTTTAGTCGTCAATTCGGTTTCTTGAAGCTGACGCTCCCCGAAAACGACAAAAAACGCGCTATAGTTCGAAAGGCCGTAAGATATATAGAGCGTATGCTAGTCACAGCCCATTGTCAGAAAGAAACACGCTTCCGCAAGCTTCGATCTAACGAAACATATACGGAAATTAAAAGTGGAGACCTCTTTATAACTAGTTCTGGGCCAACTACCGATTTTCAAATTAAAACCGAAGATGGAGAAACAGATGTTCAAATCGGGGACCGCGAATTTCATGGCGAAAAGGTGTTTATAGAAGAGTTTCCATCGCGGGAGATAGTAATTAAAGAGGAATTGCCTATAAAAATTGAAGATGGTGCGTTGACTGACGCTAAAAATGACGAACTAGAAAAGGATCTTATAAATATTGACCCAAGGACGTATTGCAAATTGGGGCACTTCAATTTACTTTTAGAGGATTATTCAAAAGGTACAATTCTTTCAATTGGTATATCGAATTTACATGCTAATTTTTTGTTATTTTAATAGCACTATCAGCCTATCAAAAGTATTTCGAGTTAAAAACAATTTACTGGAAAGATCAGCCCTTTTTGTACGGGCTTGGGATGGTCTACTATCATTTTAACGCATATAAATGGTACGTAACTGGTATCTTTATTTTTTATATGTATTGCAATCAAAGTGAAGTACAGCGCAGCTAACATTCGGAATTCATAGTGAAATCACATTAGCCTCATTTAGCCAGAGTTTGAAATCGCATCGGATTCACCTACGTATGAAACGCTGAAATTAAATCATTAAGTGGTTTCAGAATAAATTCTGTAGATGAATAAGTGAAAGCATCAGATGGTGTCAGAGCGAGTTCAGTATCAATAGACAAATGCCATGTGAAACCATAGGATGGTTTCAGTATAAGTTCAGTTGGTGAATTCAAGATGAAACCATAAGGTGGACTCAAAATGGTTTCGAAATGAAATCAGGATGTGATTTCAAGTTTTTTTGCAAGATTTTAGTATAAGTATCGCCACGTTTTGCATTTTAATAATAATGGCCTAAAACGATCGAGTCTGCCATCCTTTTATTGCCAAAACGGTTCTCTATTCTTGGTCAAAGTTTCACATTTCTATGGGGGAGTTCAGTGTTTAATTGGATATTTGCGTCAGTTTGATATGAATCAATGGCAGTGCACCGAAAATAACATTTTAAATATAATTTGCCATTTTTGCTGGCCAATATATTTTGACATTTCATATTATCAACATCTTGCCAAATTGTTAAAACCTTACTACTCTAGTGGGACTGATTTAACTCATTGCCGGACACAACGCCGGGCAAACTAATATCAAACGACATTCATTATCATGTCTACAATCATAACGAGACCGAGGCTAATTACGGGCGCGGCCGAAATTTGGATACCCTTCGCTTCCCTCGGGCTAAAGCGTTCCTATGATTTGTGTTCAATTCTCCCCGCTTCCATTCTTTTCCTTGAATTTTCACATAAGTGCCGTGGCGAAGATTTATTGGGGGAAGCGGGGGTCATGGGTTTCTTAGTAAAGTAAAGGGGGGGGGGCATGTATGTATGTTTGTCATCATCAATGTGGCACGATAGCCCGACGTCGGGCCTTGGCCGCCTGAATCGTTGACCTCCAATTGTCGCGGTTACGTGACCTCGTCCTCCAGTTTCGGAAGCCCAGCAGCTGTTGGGCGTCTTCACCTACGGAGTTCTCCCAGCGAGCTCTCGGTCGTCCACGCAACCTCGCTCCGTCAATTCGTTGTGCGTTCATCACTTTCTTTGGCATGCGATTATCGTCCATCCGTTGTACATGCCCCGCCCATTGCAAACGTTGAAGCTTCACGATTTTCGATACTTCCAGCTCATCGTACAATTGATACAACTCATGGTTGTATCGGATACGCCATTGGTCTCGCTCGCGAACGGCCCCGAAAATTCGCCGGAGGACTTTTCGTTCGAATCGGTCTAGCAAAATTTCGGAGGCTTGGGTGAGGGTCCATGTTTCGCAGCCATAACATAGCACGGGTCGGATGATCGTTTTGTACACGCGGAGCTTCGTGTTCCTGTGCGCAAGTTTCGAATTAATTATAGGGAGGACCGAGAAATATGTCTTATTGGCTAGTTGTATCCGTCGCTTAATTTCGTCGGTTTCGTTGGCGTCCTTTGATAAGTTACAACCCAGATAGTTGAAGTTGTCTACATACTCGATATTAAGGTCCCCCACTGTGATGCTTGATTTTGCTGGCGTCCTTGTTTTCGATTGCATCATGGCCTTTGTTTTGCTTTCGTTGATATGTAGTCCAACTTCCTTTGCGGCGTTATTGAGGTTATGCAGAAGGCTTTCTGCATCACCCAACGAGTTTCAAATAGGTCAGTGAGTCTATTCTGCACTCTGACCTGCGAGACGGTATTAGTCATCGTCATCCTTGTGAGTCGCACTAACTTTGCCGGTATACCAAAATTCAGCATAATGTTGTACAGTACACTTCGATCGATACTGTCGTATGCCTGCTTGAAGTCGACAAAGATTTGGTATACGTCGATGTTATATTCCCAGCACTTTTGGAGTAGTAGCTTCACTGTGAAAAGCAGATCGGTCGTTGATCGACCAGGTCTGAAGCCGCCTTGATACTCGCCAATGATTCGTTCTGCGTACGGATTAATTCTCTTTTCAAGAATTTTAGATAATATCTTATAGGCTGTACAAACTAATGATATGCCCCTGTAATTCTCACACTTCAGCTTGTCACCCTTTTTGTGGATTGGGCAGATTATGCTTTTGCGCCAATCGTCGGGGATTTCCTCGTCGTTCCATATTTTCAGCAGTAGCACATGTATTGCGTTGGTCAGGCACGTTCCACCATGCTTCAGCAGTTCTGCTGGGATCTCGTCAGCGCCGGGCGCTTTATTATTTTGAAGCGACTGTATGGCAAGACTCACCTCCTCTACTGTTGGGGGTAGAACGGGAGGGCCTGGTTCGGCTAACTGCTCAAGAGCTGGCTCCGCGGGGGATGTTGATGGTGCATTGAGGAGCTCTTCAAAATGCGAGGCCCATCGTTTGTTGACGCTTTCGATGTCGCTGATGATGTTACCATCCTTGTCCTTACATAGGCTTGTCCTGGGTTGATATCCGTTCTTAACATTATTTATAAGTTTGTACGCCTGTCTAATGTTCTTACTGGCTAATCTTTGGTTTATTTGCTGTAACTGCTCGTCAAAATGTTTGCGTTTCTTACGTCTAATTAACTTATTAGATACTCGCCGAAGCTCGTTATATCTTTCTTTCTTGGCTCGGGATGCGCGTTGTGTGTATTGGCGATAGGCTTCATTTTTCGCCTCAATCGAGGCCCTGCATTCTTCGTCGAACCAGTCTGCTCGTCTGCGCCGGCCTTTATAGCCCACGACCTCTTCTGCGACCCCCTTGATGCTGTCTTTTAGCTCCTCCCAGAACTCATGGATGCCTAAATTGTTGATGTCATCAAGCATGGGCGACAGTTTTTCCTCTAGTGCTGTTGTATACGCAGCCGCCGTGGCATCATCAATCAAATTGTCAACCTCGAAGATCTTGGCAGGGTTGATTCTCGTTAGGTGCACCGAAGAGATTCTGCACCTGTAGGTCGTCTTCACCAAATAGTGATCGGTGTCGCAGTTGGCTCCTCGATAGGATCGAACATCTAGGACATTAGAAGCCCATCTCTTGCTGGTCAGTACGTGGTCGATCTGGTTCACGGTGTATTCATCTGGAGACTTCCAGGTCTGCTTGTGGATTCGTCGATGAGGGAAGCATGTAGAGCTTATTACCAGGTTTCTGCCGCTCGCAAAGTCGATAAGTCGCTGACCGTTGTTGTTGTTTTCGTCGTGGAGGCTATGACCTCCAGTAGTTCCCCTATGCCAGCTTTCATTTCCGACTTTGGCGTTAAAGTCTCCTAGCAGCAGCTTGACGTCGTTTGATGGAAGTGAGTCGAAGAGTGTTTCTAGGTCGTTGTAGAACTCGTCCTTAATCGCGTCTTCTTTTACTTATGTAGGGGCATGCGCATTAATGAGCCAGAGATTAGCGAAACGGGTCTTAATGCGGATCGCACATAGCCGCTCGTTGATGGGTTTGAAGCCGATAACGTGGTCCTTGAGCTGCTTATTCACGATGAAAGCTACTCCAAACTCCTTGTTGCCCCCCTCTTTACCACTCGTAAAAATAGTGTGCGAATTGAGGTCGTTAATCTCGCTTTTGAGCCATTTAGTTTCCTGGATTGCAACTATGCCCAGCTTGTATTGTTCTACCTGATCCAGGAGGGCCCTTAAGGCCCCCGGTCTATTCAGGGAGCGTACATTCCAGGATCCGAAAGAGTAATCAGTTGTTCGTTTGCGGGGTCGTCGTTGTTTTGTATCCGTCCAATCCGAGGCTTTTGTTTCAGGTTTCTTGACTTGAAGTTTTTCTTAGGATGAGTTGTCGGCACATCGCTAAACCATGATAGGGTTTAATCGTTGAGTAAAGGCCATCATGGGCATGCCTCGAAGATGCTGCTTTAGTGGTTGACTTAAATGTTTTCTGTCACCTATCACGTTAAGTAACCTGAGACGCTGCAGATGTTAATGCAGCACTCAGGCGCAGCGGTTACTCGGATAATGCGGGAAAGTAACGCCCCGTAGAGAGACATATATTTTTTTTTTTTTTTTTTTTTTTTTTTTTTTTTTTTTTTTTTTTTTTTTTTTTTTTTTCATTTTTTTTTTTTTTCATTTTTTTTTTTTCTTTTTTTTTTTTTCAATTTTAACTACCGACGAGTTCGGACGTGTTTCTCCCCTTTCTGCAACAGTGCAATTTAGCCACTTTTCATTGTTTTTCCCCAAACACTTCTGTTTTAAATATACTTTTACCTTTGAACTGTTTTTGTGTATAATAATCTTTTGCTGTGCGGTATAACTTTTTTTATTTATTGAACAGTCCAATATAACAATTGTGCAAGTCTCTATAAACATTGTCCCCATTTCCATTTGACTGAATTGGTGTGTTCGTTTTTTTTTCTGCTTTGTAGTGTTATTTTATATTGAACAGTCCCGAACAATTGTGCAAGACCCTATAAACAGTGACCCCATTTCGTTTTAACTCAAATTGAGTGTATCTTTCTTTTTTTTTCTGCTTTGTGGTGTTATTATTTTTCTGCATCGATAATGAGTTATAGGTGTTCTTTGGCAAATTGCATGGCCTACGACAACAAATTCAAGGTCGTGTCGTGCAAAGGCTTTTGTCAGAGACGACTTCATGGTACATGCATGGACGCTCCCAGAGATTGGTTCTCGCCATACCTCGCCGAACACTTTATCTGCTCCGATTGCCAGAATACGGAACTAGCATTAACATCAATGTTCCGTAATATCGTCGAGCACGTTGACAGCCTCCACACCGATAAAGATGTCATGCTTTCAAAACAAGTAGCCCAAACAAAAGCCAACGGTGAGAGTTTCTCAGAAATGGCGAGATGTTTTGACGGATTGGTTAATATTATTTCAAATAATACCCATATCCATAACATCGAGAAAGTAATGTCAGGCATTGAAAAGAAAATTACCTCTATAGCAGAAAATATTAACATTAAAACACCATGTGAAATCAGTGATAGTGATTATAACAACGCGAAAGATCTGAAGTCTGAATTCATTGAGAAGCTATATAGCAAAGTGGAGTGCCTTGAACGTAGCTTCACAGGTATCGTGGACAGACTGAATAGCGCGTTTCCTGTGACTTTATCCCCCTTAAATGAACTTACCAGTTGTGATAATCCCGTTCCCCTAACAAAAAACCCCACCATATTAAAGACATCCATCTTAAAACCATCAACATCAATCAACGTTCCTTCGGCTATGCCTTCAATCGTCCAAGAAACGACCGTCAAACCAATTTCACATTTTGGCACACTGTGGTCCCAAGACGAATGGGATAAACGCATCAAAAGGATCAAAGCCCTTGATAACTCGGCCCGCAAACGAGAATCGACAAAATACAACAATGTAGCTCGCACTACTTTCTTTGTGAGAGGTGCTCCAAATTTCGCCGATGAATCCTGGTTACACGGACTTTTAAAAAATGAGCTATTAATTGACGACTGCAGCTGTCAACTGATAAACCTCCACTACATTTCAAATAAAAAATCCAAATCATTCAAACTGTCCATCCCGACGCGTTACGATTGGCTGCTACGTAATCACGAGCCAATAGATGATGATGTGTATATTTGGAAGGGTATGCAGTTTAAAATTTGGAGGACGAAACTTTCATCCTTACCAACGTCAAGAAGATCCAAAGAACGGAAAATAGATAAGACAAATATATATTTACCTAACAATATTTCTAAGTCCAAATTAAGCTCTAACTCAAATCCCACTTTACAACAAAACTATGGTCCCTCCAGCTCTAACCCTGCCCCTAAGCCTATCTCTAAAACTATGCCATCTTCCATGTCTAGTAAATCGAATAGTCTAATTAAAAATAAAAACGACAGTATAGCTGTATCAGCTTCGGTCCCAAAATCGTCTAAAGTAAAACTTTGCGACCCGGAGAAGCCGCCGGAAGCAGGCGAAAATTCAAAAGCTTCTAATTATAACAATTTTATTCGAGGTGATCCCCATGTGCCTTCTACAACCGGTTCAATACATATTCCTTGCGTTTCCACTAATAATCAAACCAGACCCACTTTTCTGGACCCGCTTACACCACCGGTGGTCAAACTAACCAAGAACTCAGTCGATGACCTAGATAGCAGATATTTACTGTCAAGGTTCAGGGAACATAAAATCTACGACAGCGTTCGTTTGTTCCTTGCATATATGCATGATGCTCCCGATAGTACTTGCATTGATGGCAAAACTAAGACTAACCTGAAAGTCTTAATTCAACAAGAAGGTCTGCCAACTGATGTCACTTCGCTGCGTAGTTTTTTCAACAAATATCATGAAGGTCTCGGAATGTCCCACGATCAGGTAAAATGTGACCTCGAAACCTACCGATCCTTCGTAAGTTCCAAGCACATGTCCCGCTTGCAGAAAATTCGCGAAGACCATAGAAAGTATTATTCCTAATAAGATAGTTGCCCAAAATATCCCCAGATTCATCTACCATAATTGCAGCGGAATGAGAGGTAAAGTTAACTCTCTTTTCCTCGATGCAAAATCATGCTTTTTCAACATCTTAATAATAACGGAAACTTGGTTAAATGATACATTTAAAAATGAAGAAATCCTTGATTCCAATTGGTCCATTTACAGATGTGATCGCAACTACACTATATCAGGTGGCTCAAGGGGAGGTGGGGTACTTATTGCTTCACACAATTCTTTCCAGAGTGAGCTTATTGTAACCCATTCTTATACAACATTTGAGCACATATTTGTGAAAATTCGTCTTGGAAAACACTATCTCTATATCGGAGTCTTTTACATTCCCCCCCGTTCTGTTCAAAACACTTTTAACGATGTATGTGAAATAATCACTTCCATCACTGCCTCACTACACGTTAACGACAAAATAATAGTGTTTGGAGATTTTAATCGTCCGAATATAAAGTTTGTAATTGACGAGAATGACAATCGACTTCTCCCAGTCAATCTTATTGATGACTCAGATTTTAACCTCATCGATACATTTTATGGCAATGACTTGCAACAAGTAATTTCGACTTCTAACCAGAATGGAAACTGGTTAGATTTAATTTTCACTAACTCTTATGACGAAGTTGTGGTTAGTCCAACTACGGAGTCCGAAAATCTTTTCTCCAACACGCATCACCATTTTGCGATTACAGTTGAACTTTCAACAGCTGATATTTCTTTTACCCAAACCTACCAAAATAAAACAGTCTACGACTTTTTAAATGCAGACTATGATAGCATCTGTAACCATCTTGATTCCATAGACTGGGCAACTATTTTATCTAATTCTAACCTAGATGTCACTATATCTTCATTCTATAGCATAATTCTAAGGGTAATTAATATGTATGTTCCTAAAATTCGAAAACGCAACCCGCTTTCCGAACCCTGGCTCGATCGAAACCTCAGAAGCCTTAGAAACCAAAGAAATAAACTCTACAAAATTATCAAAAATGATCCCAATGTTTGCCCCGACGTTAAGAAACAGTATGATGAGCTTGCAAATGAATTCTCCTTGAAATCCCGTGACGCATATGAAATGTATGTCAACATAATGGGTGAGAGAATTATCGATGACCCGAAAAAATTCTTTAACTTTGTTAACATGAAACGTAAAACTGCTGGTTTCCCGGTTTCCATGTCCAGCGGCTCCGTTTCCTCCTGTTGCCCCCAAGAAATTTGCAACTTTTTCGCTGACCATTTTCAAAACAGTTTCTGCTCATTGGGAAACTCGAGTTCCTCATTGCCCCTGACTGACAATCACTCAATAAGTCTTATTAGCGAAATTACAATAACAATGGAGGAAATATCTAAAGCAATTGGAGAGCTAAGTGTAGACAAAGGACCTGGCCCCGACTTAATACCTCCCGTCTTTGTTAAGGAATGTTTGAATCAATTGCTCATTCCTCTACATTTTATATTTAATAAATCCCTACGATCAGGCGAATTTCCTTCGTATTGGAAATTTTCTCATGTTACACCAATTCATAAGAGCGGGGACAAACGAATAGTCGACAATTATCGGGGCATAGCCATTCTATCGGTAATTCCTAAGCTATTTGAGAAATTGGTTTGCGATAAGCTGACCGTTGTCGCTGAACCTCTTCTTAATGAACAGCAACATGGTTTTCGAAAAGGCAGATCGACCACAACCAATCTAATAATCCTGGTATCAGAGGTCTTGTGTGAAATGGAAAAGGGGAATCAGATTGATGCAGTTTATACAGATTTCAGCAAAGCCTTTGATAGAGTGGATCACCTAATCCTAATTAAGAAATTACATAAATTCGGGGTAACTGGGTCTCTTCTTAGTTGGCTCCGCTCATATCTTCTTAATCGAAATCAAATTGTTAAATTCCAAGGTTATCTATCTAAAAATATATCTGTATCCTCTGGTGTACCACAAGGCAGTCATTTAGGTCCTCTACTCTTTAATATCTTCATTTCAGACCTATCTCATTTATTATCCGATATACCCCACCTACTCTATGCTGATGACCTAAAATTGTACCACATAATTCAATCACATTCTGACGCTGCATTTCTTCAACTCAAGCTTAAATCCCTCGAGGAATGGTGCAATCAAAATTATTTATATCTCAATGTTAACAAGTGCCAAGTAATAAGCTTTTCCCGTAAGAGCCTAATTATAACCAACCCCTATAATCTAAATAACGTTGCACTTAACCGAGTTGACCACATAAAAGACCTTGGTGTTGTTTTGGACAACAAACTACGTTTCAATTTGCAGTATGATATGGTACTGTCTACTGCTAACAAGCAACAAGCTACTCGGCTTCATTAAAAGGCGAGCGAGAGAATTTAAGAATCTTTGGGTTACGAAATCTTTGTATACCACATTAGTCCGACCCCTTCTTGAATATGCTTGTGTTGTTTGGAATCCGGTGTATGAAATTCATCGCAACAGATTTGAGTCGATTCAAAAACAATTTCTCCTTTTTGCTCTAAGAAATCTATATGATCCTGCCGATTTCCGTAATCTTCCCTCATACGAATACAGATTAGGTATTTTAAATTTAATGTCACTCTCTTCAAGAAGAACGCTTCTTAGTGCATGTTTTACTTTCGATGTAATTAATGGTCCAGTTAATGTGGATTTTCTATCCAACAAAATAGTTTTCAACGAACAAATTAGACGTACTAGACATACATCTCTCCTGAAGGAGTATCAACACCTAACCGTTTATGGCTACAATGAACCCATAAACAGATGCTGTCGTAATTTTAACTCTGTTAGTGTCCATTATTCCCAAGGTATTTCCAAACTTACATTTAAGCAAAATTTGGTTAAGTCCCTTACTATATCCTAGTTTCCCTAGTTTTATATAAAATGTAATTATTATTGTAAAACCTTGATTTGGTTAAATAAATAAATAAATAAATAAATAAATAAATAAATAAATATTAATTGGCCGAAGTCCTTTTCCTATGAAACTCCTCCTGCATAGCTAAGGGTCCGCAGTTATGCCACAACTGAAGAAGATATAGGAATTAGCCGAAGCCTGTCAACCTTTATCTTCCCCCTTACGGGAATGTTTGTGGTATCAATTAAAACATATTTCTATGAGATTTGGTTGAAATTGGTGGACAAATAAAAAAGTTTTTCTTCTTCTTCTTCTTGTAGCGGTGCAGAAAGGTGTGTAACCTCTGTGCATCTATGTGGGTACGATTTATGGTTCGTCAATGTTTGTGTCCGTGAGGTCTAAGGACAAAAACATAGCTGCTGCGATAGGGTTTTCCCACAGTGATATAGGGGTAAGATCAGTGGGCGCAGCGGGGCATTGAAACAAATGGCCCACATCATGAGGAGTGCCATTGCAATTTGGACAGATGTTTTGGATGTCCGGATTTATGCGAGAAAGGTACGAATTAAGGCGTGAACAAAAGCCCGACCGAAGTTGAGCTAGTGTTACTCTGGTGGCTCTCGGTAGCCTAATCTCCTCAGGCGAAATTGGTGGTGGGCGCTCTGAGAGGACTCTATTCGCACCTAAACTCGCGATAGACCGATTCACTTCTTCAGTGTGGATCGCTGCAATGGCGGCTCGGTATGCAACTACATCGTAAGGGTCCCGTTTGTATCCCTGAACCTCTCTCTCAAGGTCTCGTAAACCACGCCTGACATGTCGTGGTGGAGGAATTCGGTCCATGAGATGATTATTGGGATGATCCTCACGGTAGCAACCAACAAGATACTGTTTAGAGAGTAGGAGATTGTGATCACGTATTGGCATCAATTTTGTCTCCTGATGTAAGTGATCCTGGGCAGACATCAGAAGGCAACCTGTCGCGATGCGTAGAGCGGCATTTTGGCAGACCTGAACTTTGGACCAGTTTGTGTCACATAGACTATGTGTCCAAACTGGGGCTGCATAATCAGCGGCCGCTCGACCCACCGCTTTATAAGTAGCTAGCATGGTTTCTTTATCTTTGCCCCAGGTGCTACCAGCTAGAGCTTTTAGGATGTTGTTCCTACTGCGCATTTTTTCACATACTGAAGCTGCGTGATTCGCAGACGTCATCATGTTCTCTAGGTGAAGCCCGAGAATTTTTTGGGGTTTTTAACAGTAGGAACAGAATTGTTGCCAATACGTATATCCATCTCCCATCTGATGTCCTCCCACCAAGTGGTTAGATAAGTCGCAGAAGATTTGGACGCAGAGATGGTGAGGTTTCGGCTTTGGAAAAATGCCTGTAATCGTCCTAGATAGCGATTAATTCGGAGGCGCATTTCAGCCTTATCATTCCCTGTGGCGAGTACGGTGCAATCGTCAGCATAGGAAATCAGCTCGATTCCTTCAGGTGGTGTGGGAAGGCCGGACATGTAGATGTTGAACAGAGTGGGGGAGAGTACCCCTCTGTAATGGCTATGTTTTCTTACACACATTGCCTTTTGAACTGATACTCACGTTTTTTTTTCACCCTGCATCCATTCCTGCTGCGTATCTTTGCAATGTATCACCTGCAGCTGATACAAATCCAATTCGGGCAGATCCTTGCCATGAGCCGGCTTTCCTCCTCGGAATCTTTGCGACGACGCTTTGTCCTGGCGCACAGAATGCACGACTTGTGGATTGATTTGATTTCAGCCGTCGCTGGGCCACTGTTGTTGGATTCGCTTGCTGTTGGAGGCGTTGTCCGTGGGATATCTACAACGAGAAAATTAGATAAAAGATTAATACAACACGTCTAATTTCAATCAGCACAGTGTGGACACTTTGTTGACACTTTGTTGACATTTATATAGCATGGATCAGCTATATGAGTTCGATTCGAGTATCGAATTGGGCTAATTTAATACTCTTATCGCTCGTACAGATCTGATATGGTATGCGATCTAGAAAGAGAGTATTGATACGAGGATGTGCGAATGAAAGGGTGTGTCATTGTGCACTCCCATGCAATATCGAATTTTAGATATTCGAAAAATGCAATGATGGGTGGTGTGGGGGTATGAATGTGGGTGGGTTCATTTATTCCTAAAGGTAATGCACTTTTTACATAGGGTACAGTTGCCGTCGGCTCGTACGATTTTGCCGTTTTTGGTAGTTTTTTTTGTCCTGCAAAAATGATAAACGGGACAGGGAGACCGAGCAAAAATTTGCAGGGGATTCGCTTTCCAAGTTTTGTCCAGGGAGGACGTTTGAGTCTCCGTTTGTGAAAAGAATTTATTTAAATTTTTTTTTGTGATAGAAGTATTTCCTAGTTTTATCCGTACCAAGTATAGTTTATTAGTAGACAAGTTGGTCTGAATTTGTAATAAAAATCTTGGTTTTACGGTTGGAAATAATAAGCGAAATCGATATTCCGTGTTTGCTGTGAGAAATTAGTGCAAATTTAATCGTAAAGGAATCAAGCGGATGGTGCCTGTTATTTGATGGAAATTGGCCAATTATTTTTTTATCGACAATTTTGGTATTCTGTGACGAATACAAGGAGAGCTGTTGCGATAAAATTTGGCGATTCTTTTGCACCCGGCCGAGATTGCGAATTTTGTTGGCCGAAACATTCATGGTATTTCTGTCGAAACCGTTTTAGTCGACCGAAAGTTGGAATTTGGTGATTCTTTTGCACCCGGCCGAGATTGCGAATTTAGTTGGCCGAAACATTCATTGTATTTCTGTCGAAACCGTTAGATCCGACCGAAAGTTGGAATTTGGGAAGTTTTGCGAAAGTTGGGAAGAAAATCGCACCAATTGGCTGAATTGTGGCCCTTTCCCAATAATTTGACGTCAATTTGCGATATATTGGAGTTTTTGGCTATATACATATACTGTGGCCAACTGTTGGAATCTTCCTGTGGCGATACGTGGATTTGCGACACATGAAGTGGATAGCGATCGATTCGTAATTTCCCATTACGATCAAGTCATATTGACGAATTGTGTGAACGTTTTCTGGAGGTTCAATTTCGGCGATTTGTGTTGCATTCTAGTGTTGTTAAAGCATACGAAATACGACATACGAATACGTTTCTTTTTTGCAACTTGCGCTAGTTTTTGTTTGTGAAAATTTTTAATTGGTATTACAGTTTTGTTTCCTTTCTTTTATTACTTACTATTGTTGTTGATATTGTAAATTCGCGATTTGGTTGGTTTTTGCAGTGTATATTGTGTACATATATTAATAATCACAAATTAAATTAGCGTTCTCCAGCGTCATCGTTTGCAACGGCCGTTTCAACGTAACGTTTTGGGTGAGTAAATAATCTATATTGTTTCTATAATATTTCTTTGTTTTTTTGAATTTTGTTCCTAATATGAAATGTAACTGATTCCTGATACATTATACCGGATTTCGGAACCAACCGATGGTTAAAAGTGTATTTTGCTTGTGAACTGGCGCTAAGGCAATAAAAATGTGTTAATATCTAAATCGTGAATCTTTTCCTTGAGGAAATCTTTTCCTTTTACAGAGCAGACATGTAGGCGCACCCGAGCGTGTTAGTGAATTCTATTAGTTTTTTTTTGCAGGGAGGTCTTCTATTCTTGGCCCGAAGACCTATAGGCGACGGTGGGACATGGCCAGGATCCTAACAGCCGGATCCACTGCCTGAATCCTTCGATGGTGTTTCACTTCCGCTCATTTATATTTTTGTTTGTTTTCCCCATTTTTAGCTCATAGAGTTTTATCGAAGGCATACGAATTTTTTTAGGTGTAAAGGACAGAAGACAACGAACCGGCAAAGGACCTATCCCATTTCCCGTAGCGAGCTGCCGGTGCACGTATGCCGCCGCCGAGTACGCTGTCTGTTTCCACAAGATTTTGCCATCCGTCCTCATTACATTTAATGGCGCCCAACTAGTAGGGCCCAAGTTTGACTTTTTGCATAAGAAGACATTTTTTTTGGGTTCTCACTAACTTGAAGCTCACTCAGCGAGGGAGTTTCAAACAATAGTCCGCACTACTCGTCGCACTTCTAAGATACGACTTAGAATTCTTATGATGAATTAAGTGTTTTCCTTTCAGCATCCTTCCTTCGCGTCCCTTCCCTGTAGAGTAGATTATCCTTTTTATACCCTTCGCTTATTTAGCGTATAGACCAACCAATCACCGAAAAGCTCGAAGACCGACGAATGGATTGGTATTGCCATGTTCAAAGGCGTCCGCCTGAGAACCCCGCAAAGAGAGCGATATCAATGGAAGTTCCACTTGATGGACCCAAGGCCAGAGGCAGACCGAAGAACACCTGGATGTGTCAAATGAAAAAGCAACAACAACGCATTGGTCTCGGCGATGACACGATCCAAGATAGAGCTGTCTGTAGAAATATGCTGAGAAATTATCGCCAAAACGGGCGATGTGCCTACACCGCAGGTCGAGCAACGCGGAACCATGGAGCGGTATAAAGAACGAGGCAAGGAAGAAGAAGAAGAAGAAGCTTATTTAGCGTAAAGGGTATATTAACTTTGTCATGAAGTTTGTAACGCATTGAAGGAAGCATCTCCGACCATATAAAATATGTATATATATGATCAGCGTGACCAGCTGAGTCGATTGGACGATGTCCGTCTGTCCGTCTGTCCGTCTGTCCGTCTGTCTGTCTGTTGCGACGCGTTTTGCTCGGTCAGTTTAGAAGCTGTGGAGCTGAAATTTTGCACACATGCTTCTTTTTGTTGCAGGCAGTTTGTATGTTTGAATCGCTAAAATCCGACAAGGGGGTCGTGGGGCTGCCATACAAACCTACCCCCTAAATTTAGGTTCTTCTTAGAAAAACTTTTTTATTTATGCACCAATTTCAATCAAATTTCACACAAATGTGTTTTAATTGGTAACACACAACATATGTGAAAGTCGACCAAATCGGACAATGGGGTCGTGGGGCTGCCATACACACCTAGTCCCCCAAATTATGTTCTTCTAAGAAAAACTTTTTTATTTTCTCATCAATTTCAATCAAATTTCGCACGAATGTGTTTCTAGTAATACCACAAAAGATATTTGAAAATGGACCAAATCGGACCATGGGGTCATGGGGCTGTCATAGAAACCTAGCTCCCCAAATTAAGTTATTCTAAGAATTTTTTTTATTTATACACCAATTTCAACCAAACTTCACAGAAATGTGTTTCTATTGATGACACAAAACATATGTATAAATAGATGGAGTCGGACCATGTGGTCATGGGGCTACCATACAAACCTAGCCCCCAAATCAAATTTTTCTAAGAAAAACGTTTTTATTTGCACACCAATTTCAATCAAACCTCAGAAAATTATATTCCTACTGATGCCACATAACAAACGTGAAAGTAAATGAAATCGGACTATGGGGTCGTGGGGCTGCCATACAAACTTGACCCCCAAAATTAGGTTCTTCTAAAAAATACTTTTTTATTTGGACACAAATTTCAACTAAACCTCATGGAAATGTATTTTTAATGATGGTACAAAACATATGCAAACATGAATTATATCGGACCATGCGGTCATTGGGCTGGCATATAAACCCAACCCCCAAATTAGGTTCTTCGAATAAAACCTTTTTTATTTGTCCACCAATCTGAACCAAATGTGTTTTAATGGATGCCACAAACATACGTAAAAATTGATGGGAAGGCCATAGGGCTGCCGTTAAACCCCCTTCCGCCTCTTTTTGGTTCTTATAAGAAATCCACGTCCCCGCTTCGCCACGCCACTTATGAGAAAATTCAAAAGCATGGAAGCGGCGAGGACTGAACACTAGTCATAGGTACGCCCGAAAAAACTTTTAGCCCGAGGGTAGCGAAGGGTATCCAAATTTCGGCCGCGCCCGAAATTAGCCTCGGTCTCGTTTTTAAGATTAATAGCTACAGGGCAGCTCTTTCGTTGTGTTGTCCAGTGGTTCGCCACGTAACAAATGCCAATCAGCTATCTCGTGACTTATTGGTTAATTTTTAATTATTTAGAGTTTCCTATCCGAGCTTGCTGAATGTGTCTTTTGTTACTTTTATGTTTGAAAGAACTGCCCTTCTTCTTTTTTTTTCTCAGTCTTACAAATTGTATTTTTAGGTTTGGACTCTGAGTTTCAATGGAAAATTTTGTGAATTACGTTGATTTGGTGCAGTTTTTTTTGCGCATTCGCGTCCAATATTTTCCATTGTTACTCATAGCCTAATTTATAAATGCAATTTTGTAATAATTTTTGCAATTTTTCTTTCTTTTTAAATTTTTTCCCCGAATCATTGTCGAAGGGTTCAGACACATTTTTTTTCTTCTTTCTTTGTGATTATTATAAACATTATCGGGTGTTTTCGAGTTCGCCTTCATGCTCTGTAGGGAATGGATTTCCAGATGGGAAAAGATTCATTAATTCGCGAAAAAGAAAGCACAACTGTTTTATAACTTAAATATTTAATTAAGATAGAAATTCTTAATTGAATTCGTATCAACAACTTATAAAAAAAAATTCTGATATTGAAATTGAGTATTTAATCGAATCGAATTCGGAAGTGGTTGTTTTTGCTCGTTAAACCGTTTAATTTATTAATTGAAAATAATTATTGTTTTCTCGTATATTTATACCAGGTGTCATATTATTGTTACGTTTAGTTATAACGATTTGTCATAGTGTTACCGTTTATTTCTGGTTATACTTTTTTCTGGTTCAAAATGCCGCTGGTGAATCGTAGTAGTGAGGATCTTAATCTTTTAGGCGCGGATTTGGAAGATCCTACAAAGTGCTCGGCATGTTCCAAAGACTATATCTTCACGGATGAAGTTTTATTGGCAGAATGCACACACACATTTCACAGAGAATGCATCCATAATTGGTTGGGAAATAATAATAAATGTCCAGTTTGTGAACGAACTTGCAATCCTGGAGGTTTGACACGAGTTAGTTTGAGAAACAGAGAGTTTCTTGAAGATGTAGATGGCGGCGGTGCTGATGCAATATCTGCTCCGGTTACAGGGACCACACCTAAAATTAGTGGACGTGTAACTCGTTCAAGAGCAAAAACTCAAGGTACTAATAGTTTGATATCAGCGTCTACTCAAAGACTTTTAAATCGTCCAACATTAGACGCACATTTATTACCCAATACTCATCAATTGGCACCAGCTGCGGAACCTGTGAGTGATAAAAGTTTGGAAGTCGATATGGTTTCCCATATCCGAAACGTGATAGAGGAGGTTATGGAGAAGCAATTGCGTGGGCTTGTGGTTGCCGAAATCAGAAAGGTAACTCAAGAGCATCTGTCTTCACAGCAACAAACACGTCTAAGTCCATCACACCAAGAACAACCTCTTTTACACTCACTCCCTCAAATACAAACGCAGCAACAACAACAGGCGCTTAAACCACCGGTAACTACATCATCTCCACCTCAGTCAATTCCTCCGATCCCTAGTTCACATTCAAGTTTAGCCGAATCAAATCCACCATGTCAGCCTTCTTCAATGCCGAATCATCCACCACACCAAACATTTGAAATTCCAGCATCTTCGCAGCCACAAACACTGTTGCCTCCTGTTGCACCGCAACAGCAACAGCAAGGTATGCATTGGGGAAATGTCCCGCAGCAGGCACATCTCCTTCGTAACAACCCTGCTGTCGGTAATCTAGGTCCGTCTTGGCGGTTTCCTCCTGATAACCGTCCTCGTTCTAGCTTTAACCCGGAGAGAACCAGTAAAGCCATTATGGCATGGAACTTAAAGTTCTCGGGCGAAGACCCCAATATGCCTGTGGAGAAATTTCTCTACCAGGTACGCACCTTCACTGCGAGTACTTTGGGGAATAACTTGGACGCGGTAACTAGTTACCTTCCTTGGCTCCTTACAGGTAAAGCGGCCGACTGGTTTTGGAGGTACCATCGTGGTGTGACTCAAATCGAGTGGTACTCTTTTTGTGAAGCTCTCCGTGGACAGTTCCGTGAACGACTCACGGATTACGAGATCATGGAACAATTGAAGCTTCGCAAACAAGGTCCAAAGGAATCATTTGATTCATATTGCGATGGTGCCCTAAAACCAGTCGATCGCTTAGAGCACGGAATTTCCGAGTGGGAGTTAGTGGAAATATTGAGAAGCAATCTCCGTATTGAATTGCGAAGAGAGCTCAATCATTTTCCGATAAGGAACCTCCAGGAGCTCAAAACATATGTTTACCGTTCGGAACACCTAGAACACATTTATAACAGGAGCATTACTAGGGGAAATCAATTTTCATACCGAAAGGATATTGCCGAATTGGCTGAGAAGGTAGTAGAGGAACCGTTACCAGTTCTAGATACTGAATCAGTTGCCGCTCTTACAAAAGAAAGTAAGTGCTGGAACTGCCGTTTGACTGGCCACCAGTTTGCCGACTGTTTGGCAGAACGAACTATTTTCTGCTTCGGCTGCGGCGAACCGAACACCTATCGTCCTCAATGCAATAGATGCTCAAAAAACTTAAGAGCAAAATCATATCCCCAACCCAAACAGAAATAAACACGACTGATCCCACACCATCTATAACTTCGTCTTCTGGTAATAACCTTCTCATTGCAACACATACTTTATTTGAACAACACCATGATCCCGCTTTACAAACACAACCTAACGCTAAACTTTCTTTATCAACTGTATTACCACCTGCTTCCTCATCTAAATCTTTGTTTATCGACCGCCACGCGAACAATTCCGCGGCCATTAAAAACACATATCGGCCGACGCACCATAGTTTCAAACCACTACATGTCCGGTTCCAGGAATATCAGGCAGCACGTCGTCGCATTTTCGAAATAGACGAGCTGAAAAAGCGTCGTCCAAAACATACAACTGTCCGCCAGAGGCAGTTTTGGAAAACTGTCCGTCAGAATCGGAAACGCTACTGCTCTGCTATTCTTGGAACTCCTCCGAAACACGACATACGGCCGTATGCCAAGGTTATACTTTTTGGTGACAAGGTTTGCGGTTTGGTCGACACAGGAGCCAGTGTCAGCTGTATAGCTGCTGATTTGGCAAGGAAATTCCTTTCTGACAAAAACCATTCGTGGGAAAAATTCTATCTTCGTCTCACAACAGCAGATGGTACTCCGCATTCGGCAGTGGGGAAAATATCAGCAGATATAACCTTCCGTGGTCGAACAGAAAAGTTGACCTTACTAATCATGCCCACCTTGGCCCAAAATTTGTATTTAGGCATAGATTTTGTCCGTCTCTTTGGACTTGCTTCAGACTTATTTGTCTCCTCTATTAGTTTGGGAAACCTTTCCTTGGAAACATTAGCCACAGACAGCAACAAACATATTCTTGCACCTGTCGAAAGTTCGCGTCTCAATGCTGTTATCGCAATGTATCCGTCTTTTTCTTCGGAGGGCTTAGGGCGTACGTGTCTTGTCAAACACGCCATCGATGTCGGTGCTAGCAAGCCCATTAAGCAGAGACACTTTGCAGTCTCTCCCGCCATCGAAAAGCTCCTCTTCGCGGAAATCGATCGGATGCTTGCGTTAGGAGTCATTGAAGAGTCTCAGAGTGCCTGGTCGTCTCCAGTGACTCTCGTAGTGAAGCCTGGTAAGGTGAGACTTTGCTTGGATGCTAGGAAAGTGAACGCTGTCACCGTCAAAGATGCATATCCTTTGCCCCTCATTGATGGTATTCTAGGTCGGCTCCCCAAAGCCGAATATATTTCGAGCCTTGACCTAAAGGATGCCTTCTGGCAAATACCACTCGATGAGGACGCAAAGGAAAAGACGGCGTTTACTGTTCCGGGTCGGCCATTGTATCAATTCGTAACGATGCCGTTCGGATTGTGCAATGCGCCGCAGACGATGCAGCGTCTCATGGACCGAGTCATCCCGGCTCACCTTCGGCGCCAGGTTTTTATTTATCTGGACGATTTGTTACTCGTTACTGAGACTCTTGAGCAACATCTTTTGCTTCTGCATGAAGTGGCTACATGTTTCCGGAAGGCTGGTTTAACTGTAAACGTAGAGAAAAGCAGATTTGTTATGAAGCAAGTTCCCTATTTAGGCCATATTATAGGGAACGGTACAATATGCACCGACCCTGATAAGGTTAATGTCATTTCCGAATTTCCTTTGCCAAATACGGTTAGACAGCTGCGCAGGTTCCTGGGGATGTGCGGTTGGTATAGACGTTTCGTTGATAACTATGCTACGTTGTCTTCACCGTTGACAGACATGTTGCGCAAAAGCCGTAAGTTTGTCTGGACCGATGAGAGCATGAAGGCTTTTCAAACCCTTAAGGAGTGTCTAGCTTCCGCTCCAGTTCTTCATAGCCCGAACTTTTCGCGACCCTTCGCCATCCACTGCGATGCCAGTCAGTCTGGACTTGGTGCAGTGTTGATGCAGACACTAGATGATGGCTCTGAAGTACCCATCGCATATATGTCGCAGAAGTTTAATAAGGCCCAGAGAAACTATACGGTTTCTGAGCAAGAATGTCTGGCAGCGGTGATGGCTATTAAGAAGTTCCGTGCATATGTCGAGGGATATGAATTTAGGGTCATAACAGATCACGCGTCTCTGAAGTGGCTTATGTCATTGCCCGATCTCAATGGTAGACTTGCTCGTTGGGCATTAAAGCTGCAAAGCTTTAAGTATACCATTGAGCATCGTAAGGGAAGCCAAAACGTCGTCCCAGATACGCTCTCTCGAGTGTATTCAACAGAAGCCATCGAGTCGATCGAACCGGTTGAAACAACGATGGAGATCGATTTGTCATCTCCATATTTCCGATCGAAGTCTTATGTTGCCCTGATCCAAAAGATCGAAGAGAAGTCCAATCTTCTCCCGGACTTAAAAGTAATAGACGGATTTGTGTACAGACGTTCGGAATATGCGTCAGGTGATGAGGCCCAGGAAGAGAGTTCTTGGAAACTGTGGGTTCCTGAGGAGCTTACGTCGACCATGATTGCTCGTGCACACAATCATCCTTTGTGCGCACATGGAGGAATTGGCAAAACACTTAAGCGGCTAAAGACATTTTATTACTGGCCGAAAATGAACAAAGAAGTCAGAAATTTTGTCAATTCCTGCATCATGTGTAAGGAGACGAAAGCTCCCAATCAGATTCTGAGACCTCCAATGGGAAATCTCATCTTACCTGATCGTGTATTCCAGCGACTGTACATAGACTTTCTAGGACCTTATCCGCGTTCGAAATCAGGCAACATAGGCATCATCGTTGTGCTCGACAACCTTTCTAAGTTCTCGTTTGCTGAACCGATTCGAAAGATGACAGCAAACATTCTCGTTGAATACTTAGAGAAGCGTATCTTCCACGTGTTTGGGGTTCCCGAGTCCATTACCACGGACAATGGAGTTCAATTTAAGTCCACCCTCTTTAAGAACTTATTGGACTCCTATGGAATCAAGCACAATTTCACGGCACTATATTCACCACAAAGTAACACTTCAGAGCGCGTGAATCGATCTCTAGTTGCCGCCATACGGGCGTATGTTTCCCCAGATCAACGAGATTGGGATCTCAAATTGTCGTCCATCAATGGAGCTTTGAGATCCGCTTACCATTCTTCTGTAGGTTTTACGCCGTATTTCGTTGTTTTTGGGCAAAACATGGTTAGCCATGGAACAACCTATGCCTTGTTACGTCAACTGAATTTGCTCACAGAGCCCCGAATTGATGTAACTAACGACGAAAAGATGGAAATACTGCGAAAGGACGTACAGGAGAATCTTAAGCGGATGTACGAAACCAATGTTCGGACGTACAATTTGAGATCTCGTCCCGTAAAATTTGATCCCGGTGACGTAGTCTTTCGTCGGAACTTTGGCCAAAGCAAGGCATCGAAGCATTATAATGCGAAATTAGACCGCAAATTTAAACAGGCCAAGGTAGTGGCTAAAGTTGGATCACCCTGTTACTTACTATCAGATATGAATGGTAAGTCTATTGGCAAGTTTCATGCCATAGACATTAAAAATTGATCTTCAGCGTCTTTCGCTCGCAATCTCGCGAAACAAGCTGTGTTGTAATGGCTATGTTTTCTTACACACATTGCCTTTTGAACTGATACTCACGTTTTTTTTTCACCCTGCATCCATTCCTGCTGCGTATCTTTGCAATGTATCACCTGCAGCTGATACAAATCCACTTCGGGCAGATCCTTGCCATGAGCCGGCTTTCCTCCTCGGAATCTTTGCGACGACGCTTTGTCCTGGCGCACAGAATGCACGACTTGTGGATTGATTTGATTTCAGCCGTCGCTGGGCCACTGTTGTTGGATTCGCTTGCTGTTGGAGGCGTTGTCCGTGGGATATCTACAACGAGGAAATTAGATAAAAGATTAATACAACACGTCTAATTTCAATCAGCACAGTGTGGACACTTTGTTGACATTTATATAGCATGGATCAGCTATATGAGTTCGATTCGAGTATCGAATTGGGCTAATTTAATACTCTTATCGCTCGTACAGATCTGATATGGTATGCGATCTAGAAAGAGAGTATTGATACGAGGATGTGCGAATGAAAGGGTGTGTCATTGTGCACTCCCATGCAATATCGAATTTTAGATATTCGAAAAATGCAATGATGGGTGGTGTGGGGGTATGAATGTGGGTGGGTTCATTTATTCCTAAAGGTAATGCACTTTTTACATAGGGTACAGTTGCCGTCGGCTCGTACGATTTTGCCGTTTTTGGTAGTTTTTTTTGTCCTGCAAAAATGATAAACGGGACAGGGAGACCGAGCAAAAATTTGCAGGGGATTCGCTTTCCAAGTTTTGTCCAGGGAGGACGTTTGAGTCTCCGTTTGTGAAAAGAATTTATTTAAATTTTTTTTTGTGATAGAAGTATTTCCTAGTTTTATCCGTACCAAGTATAGTTTATTAGTAGACAAGTTGGTCTGAATTTGTAATAAAAATCTTGGTTTTACGGTTGGAAATAATAAGCGAAATCGATATTCCGTGTTTGCTGTGAGAAATTAGTGCAAATTTAATCGTAAAGGAATCAAGCGGATGGTGCCTGTTATTTGATGGAAATTGGCCAATTATTTTTTTATCGACAATTTTGGTATTCTGTGACGAATACAAGGAGAGCTGTTGCGATAAAATTTGGCGATTCTTTTGCACCCGGCCGAGATTGCGAATTTTGTTGGCCGAAACATTCATGGTATTTCTGTCGAAACCGTTTTAGTCGACCGAAAGTTGGAATTTGGTGATTCTTTTGCACCCGGCCGAGATTGCGAATTTAGTTGGCCGAAACATTCATTGTATTTCTGTCGAAACCGTTAGATCCGACCGAAAGTTGGAATTTGGGAAGTTTTGCGAAAGTTGGGAAGAAAATCGCACCAATTGGCTGAATTGTGGCCCTTTCCCAATAATTTGACGTCAATTTGCGATATATTGGAGTTTTTGGCTATATACATATACTGTGGCCAACTGTTGGAATCTTCCTGTGGCGATACGTGGATTTGCGACACATGAAGTGGATAGCGATCGATTCGTAATTTCCCATTACGATCAAGTCATATTGACGAATTGTGTGAACGTTTTCTGGAGGTTCAATTTCGGCGATTTGTGTTGCATTCTAGTGTTGTTAAAGCATACGAAATACGACATACGAATACGTTTCTTTTTTGCAACTTGCGCTAGTTTTTGTTTGTGAAAATTTTTAATTGGTATTACAGTTTTGTTTCCTTTCTTTTATTACTTACTATTGTTGTTGATATTGTAAATTCGCGATTTGGTTGGTTTTTGCAGTGTATATTGTGTACATATATTAATAATCACAAATTAAATTAGCGTTCTCCAGCGTCATCGTTTGCAACGGCCGTTTCAACGTAACGTTTTGGGTGAGTAAATAATCTATATTGTTTCTATAATATTTCTTTGTTTTTTTGAATTTTGTTCCTAATATGAAATGTAACTGATTCCTGATACATTATACCGGATTTCGGAACCAACCGATGGTTAAAAGTGTATTTTGCTTGTGAACTGGCGCTAAGGCAATAAAAATGTGTTAATATCTAAATCGTGAATCTTTTCCTTGAGGAAATCTTTTCCTTTTACAGAGCAGACATGTAGGCGCACCCGAGCGTGTTAGTGAATTCTATTAGTTTTTTTTGCAGGGAGGTCTTCTATTCTTGGCCCGAAGACCTATAGGCGACGGTGGGACATGGCCAGGATCCTAACAGCCGGATCCACTGCCTGAATCCTTCGATGGTGTTTCACTTCCGCTCATTTATATTTTTGTTTGTTTTCCCCATTTTTAGCTCATAGAGTTTTATCGAAGGCATACGAATTTTTTTAGGTGTAAAGGACAGAAGACAACGAACCGGCAAAGGACCTATCCCATTTCCCGTAGCGAGCTGCCGGTGCACGTATGCCGCCGCCGAGTACGCTGTCTGTTTCCACAAGATTTTGCCATCCGTCCTCATTACACCTCCCTGTGGAACACCTAATTTGATTTTCCTAAGCTTAGAACGTTTGCCTCGAAACTCGGTGAAGGAGTGCCGACCAGCTAGATAATTGGCAATCCAACGGATCTCTTGTGCAGGAAGATGCATATTCAACAGGTTTGCTAGGAGCATTGAATGATTGACCTTATCGAATGCACTTGATAGGTCTATTGCCACCAGAATAGTTCTGTGACAACGACTGCGTTGATTTAGCCCATCACGAATGCGTGTAGTGATCGCATCGAGGGCAGTGGTGGTACTATGCATCTTCCTGAAGCCATGCTGGTGAGGTTCTAGCTTCGCATGTGCAACAAGAGTGGGGTGAATAAGGGCCTCCAGCGTCTTTGCGACAGGAGAAAGTATCGTAATGGGGCGGTAGGATTCCCCGAGATTTGCGCTCTTCCCTGGCTTGAGACAGGGAACAATTCGACCTGTTTTCCAGATTTCAGGGATGGCAAGCGTGGACATCGACAAGTTAAAGGCGGCCGTGAGATACTCAATGGCTGGAAGGTCGAGATGTTTCAACATGGTCATCGAAATGCCATCTGGTCCGAGGGCCTTGGAGTTTTTAGCATTCTCGATGACTTTTTTAACCTGGTCCGCTGTAAAAGATGGTATGGTGTCAACATTCCGACTGCGAATCCGTCTTCTAATTTTGCGCTTGAGGCCGTCAGACTTGGGATGTTCAATAAATTGTTTATTGAACAGGCTAGCACACTGAAGAGGATCACAGGTTTTAGTGTTGCCAAATTCAATGGCGTTGTTGCCCTTTTCTTTCCGAGGATTGGAAAGGGCGCGGACGGTAGACCATAGTTTGCTGACACCTTCATTGAGGTTACATTCATCGAGGTGCTGATTCCATTTCGCCCTCCTATAGTCTTTAACTTGTCGGTCAATTTCGGAGTTAAGCTCCTGAATTCTGGGATCATCAGGGTGAGCGCTTCTGATCTGATCACGTTCATCGGCTAATCTGGCGGCACTAGTGGGAAAGTTAGGCCGAACTTTCGGGATACGTCCTGCCGGAATAAAACGTGCCGCGGCTGTGGTAATGACGTTCCTAATATTTTTCTCGGCCTCATGAATGGTAATAGGTGATGTTAGCTCGGTGAACTTCGCCGACGAGTAAGCTTTGAAACCATCCCAATCGGCTTTCTTGTGATTGACAAACGTTCGCTTCAAGTTTTTCTTCAAAGATCCTAATTTGTGGGTTGGGTTTAAATGCCAGCCCCATGACCCCAATGGTCCGATTTAATTTATTTTTGCATATGTTTTGTAACATCAATAAAAATACATTTCCATGAGCTTTGGTTGAAATTTGTGTGCAAATAAAAACGTTTTTCTCAGAGAAATTTGATTTGGGGGGATAGGTTTGTATGGTAGCCCCATGACCACATGGTCCGACTATCTATTCATACACCTGTTTTGTGTCATCAATAGAAACATATTTATGTGAAGTTTCGTTGAAATTGGTGTGTAAATAAAAAAAATTTTCTTAGAAGAACTTAATTTGGGGAGTTAGGTTTGTATGACAACCCCATGAACCCATTGTCCGATTTGGTCCATTTTTACATATGTTTTGTGGTATGACTAGAAACACATTTGCACGAAATTTGATTGCAATCGATGAGAAAATAGTTTTTCTTAGAAGAACCTAATTTGGGGGACTAGGTTTGTATGGCAGTCCCACGACCCCATTGTCCGATTTGGTCGATTTTTACATATGTTGTGTGTCACCAATGAAAACGCATTTGTGTGAAATTTGATTGAATTGGCGCATAAATAAAAAGTTTTTCTAAGAAAAACTTAAATTTTGGGGAGTAGGTTTGTATGACAGCCTCACGACCCCCTTGTCGGATTTTACCGATTCAAACATACAAACTGCCAAACCTAGATACATCAAGGCCGTAACTCAGCCGTTCCATGCCGTCATAGTTTGCCTACCAAGTTTTGGATTTACACGAACAAACAACAACAACAAGCATTAGGCGTCATTAAAAGTAACAACAAAACAGTGCAAACAGTAGGCGAAAAATTTCTACATTGCGGCCTTAATATGGAGACGGCGGTGACAAAACGCGTCGCAACAGACAGCCGGACATCGTCCAATCGACTCAGCTCGTCACGCTGATCATATTTATACATATTTTATATGGTCGGAAATGCTTCCTTCAATGCGTTACAAACTTCATGACAAAGTTAATATACCCTTTTCGATTAATAAGCGAAGGGTATAAAAATTTGGAGATGAGCATAGTCGGCACTACAGTTTTGTATCAACCTATTTCTTCATAATTTTCAAATTTGTTTTGCCGCTATCTAATCCGCTTATTTTCAAATTTGGTTTCCCGCTATCTAATCCGGAGCACGATCCATTTATACGATTTGAGTGAAAATAGTTACTAATATTCACTTTCTGTTGTTCCAAAACTCCAATAGTCACAAGCTATCTCTCCGAGTCAACTTTTGACGTTTCACATTTCAAATGGTCCACTGTCCATCGATAGCTATGGAAAATGTCCGTTGGCAAGTTCAAGTATGTGAGGTTATGTCGGGTCGGTTGTTGATGTTTTATCAAATGTTGCGATTATTAACTACTATTTAGGCAATGTTTGCTTTAAAATCGACACTAAAGTTAATAAACAAAGTGTACAGATTGATTTCGATGAATAGATAGATAGATAAGATAGATAGATAAAGTGGTTTATTTTAAAAATTCAGATTATATAAAAAGAGTACAATGTATTTTACAAAACCAGTATAAGGCATGGCGTATTGCCGTCTGCCTGAGTTGATTGAATTAAGTTAATTATTTTTTACATTTCTGTTGTTTTTATATAATTATGCATTATTTATTATATGTTTTATTATATTCACTTCATGCTGATATGTAATGATTAATTGCCGGTTTAAAATAATGTACCTATTATTAGGTGACGTACGGAGGCAGGGTGATGAAGTTCACACAACTCCAGATTCTGCGTGTTCATCGACCCTAACCCCCTGTCACTAAGTTAACGCAAACGATTATATTTGACCGCTTAAAATTCGGCTACGATACCTCAGCGCTATGCAACAGTACTCATACAAAGTGTCGCAGTTCGATCCGTTTAACAGATTATCCACTTCCTCTTCGCTTAGATAGTCCTTTCTCCAGCATGATCTTCTGGTCTCCCTAAGTACAGGACATCTACCAATGAAATGACGGATGTCTTCCCTCGCTCTCATGTTGTATTTCACCGTATGCGCTATGTTTCTGTTACTCAGGCAGTTTTTCCAGATTGAGCTAATTGCCCATTTCGCTTCCTTTAATTTACCTTCTAGGTGAAGTTCCATATTAATATTACTTGATATTCGTATTCCAAGATAAGTGTATTGCTTCACAACTTCTATTGAATTGCCTCTGAAAGTCCAGCACTCGTTCCGAGCCAAACGAAATCTTTTTTTAAAGGCCATTATTTTCGTTTTATCTAGGTTTACAGTTAATTTCCATTTCATGCAATACATATCGAGATGGTTGATCATTTGTTGTAAGTCCTTCGGCGAATTTGCAAACAGGACAATATCGTCCGCATACAACAAGCCTTTAAGTCGCATTCCAAAAGCGTATACTCCACCAGGGCAGTCGTCTAGGATGTCATTAATGTAGACTGCAAAAAGGTCTGGGCTTAATTTACAACCTTGTCGCACTCCAACGTTTGTTTCGAAAGATTTCGATAGCTCATTGCCACTCCATACCCTTGCCGTTGTTCTCTCGTACAATCTTTCCAATAAGTTACCGAATTTCGAAGACAGTCCGCAATTGTATAGCTTGTAAAACAAAGCATTCCGATCGATGGTGTCGAATGCAGCCCTGAAGTCGACAAAACACGCGTATAATTTTCTGCCTTCATTGATGTGAAGTCTCGCCAGATTTTGGAGTACAAAAATATGGTCGTTCGTCGAGTATGAGTATGTATGATGATTTTCGGTTATTTTCTGGTCATCATTTAACCACTTCGAGAATCTTGCCTGCAGTATAGATGCCAGGATTTTTTCTGTTGCATTCAAGAAAGATATACCTCTGTAGCATCCTGGGTCATTCACATTGCCTTTCTTGAAAATTGGGAATATGATTGCGTCTCTAAGCTCATTTGGAATATTTTGACCATCAAATATTTCATTAAATTCCTGGCATAGGATGTTTATCACATTTTCCCCTGCATACTTGAAAAATTCTACGGGAATGCCACTACTCCCAGCCGCTTTATTATCTTTGCACTGTTGCAGGGCTTTGCGCACCTCATCCGTAGTAATGGTCGCATCGAGAATTGGTTGACTCCAGTTAGGTCTTGCAAAATGAAATCTCTCATTCAAGTTTACACATTGCAACATTCGCGTAAAGTGTGTTCGGAGTTGCTCAGCATTCAGTCGGTTTCCCATTTTAAACGTGTCAGTATTATTTATACGGTTTGTTATTTGCCAAAAGTCTCTTGAGTTAGTGCATTCGCATAATAGTTCAGCTTGATGCTGGTAAAAAAGCCGCTTTTTAAGCTTACATATGGATTTATATGCTTGGTTTG
Organism: Microchrysa polita; assembly: GCA_949715475.1. Taxonomy (NCBI): domain Eukaryota; kingdom Metazoa; phylum Arthropoda; class Insecta; order Diptera; family Stratiomyidae; genus Microchrysa; species Microchrysa polita. Next base: position 78,718,706 of record OX454415.1, read on the forward strand.
CACTAATGTGCGCTGCTCTCGTAACTGCTTTTGAATTATTTTTAAATAATTTTAGCCAGGCAAAAGACTTTTTACGACTTCTTTCGCATTCATTATCGAACCATGGCTGTTTGAATGTGGTTGCTCTACTTGGTACGCATGCTGTATCTGAGATGAGTTGATTCAGTTGTTCAATACTTATGGCTGTTCTCTCGGCTAGCTTTCTATTCAGGTTCGAAACGTAATTTTTTGCATTCGCTTTTCTCCGTACTATTTTGGACAATAGTTTCATAGGCGATGTTTCAGTTCCTCCGATGCAATCTAACCCAATAGTAGCAAATATTGGGAGATGATCGGAGTACTGCTTGTATTCTACCGTGAAGTCCGCGAAGAGGGGAATCCAGTCCCCTCCGGCCAGGCATAAGTCAATCACTGTGTGCCCTTGTTGCCCAGTATAGGTACACTTAGGCCTGTTCCAAAAACCGGGATCCCGGTACAAAACCGGTGTTCACTTGGTACCGGACCCGATATTCTAAAGTACCGATATCCCGGTTTTTTTGGTACCGAGTTAAAAAAACCGACCGACCAGTCGGTTTTTTGGTACCGAGTTAAAAAGAACGATTCACTTCAACCATGAGCCGGTTTTTTTCAGGTTTTTTGGTACCGGTTTTTAACCCGGTACCCAAAAAAACCGGCTCATGGTTAAAAAAACCGTCGGTACTGAAAAAAACCTGAGTCGGTTTTTAACCCGGTACTCAAAAAAACCGGCTTATGGTTAAAAAAACCGTCGGTACTGAAAAAAAAACCTGAGTCAGGGAAACCGCTTGTGGTACCGGGTATTGAAAAAAACCGAATCCCGGTACTGAAATCTCGGTACCGAACAGGCCTAGGTACACTCTCCATTGCCGTCACTTTTGGAACAACCATTAAGAACTTTAAGCCCATAAGAATCGATTAGCTCGAGCATTTTCTTACCACAGGCATTTAGTAGGTCATCTTTCGATTTCCTCGTTGCATTCAAAATCTGATTTGCTATTGGCTGCTGACATCCGATTCTCGCATTTGTGTCGCCAATAATTAAAGTATCGCTGCTATTAATGTGTAGGAGGAGATCATTCAATTTATTAAAATCATTAATCCAGTTGTTACAGTTGAGATAAATAGGCACAATGTACAACAGCTTATTCTTAATTCTCATCGTAAGGTATACACAATCGTGATACTCCACAAAAATACAATTAAATTTCTCCAGCTCTTTCTTATATCCTATAAGAAGTCCTCCGCTTGGCCTACCCTTTTCGAACCTTCTTACTGCAGGAATCCATCGTAATTCATAGCTCAGTAATTTTCTCTGATATAATTCGAATTCATTCATAATGTACGTTTCGCTTAAAATAATTACGTCAAAAGTATTTATATACGTGTAAAAGTCGTTGAAAATAGTTTTGTTTCTCAACCCTGCAATATTATACGCAAAAACTGTTACTTTCTTTTGCTGATTTTCGTCGCAGACTTGAAGATGTGGACGTCGCTGAACAAGCTGTTTTCTAATTCTTAGCAAATTGTTCCGTTTCTGTCGCATTTCATATGGTAGGTCTTTTTGTATATAGATTCCGGTGTTTTTTAATTTTGTTGATCTTTTTAGTGCATTTATTACTTGTTGGCTATTAGTCAAAACTACACGGTAATTGTTACTACGTCCCGTCGGGTTGTGCAATTTTTGAATTTGATCAGCTGACAAGGAGTCGCAGCAGTGCAATGTTTTGGTGCATATTTCAGTGATCGCGGTAATTTCATTTTGTTTATTATCGGATGGCATTTTAACAATAAGATTACTCGCGAGTGCATTTTTTTGCAGATATTCAATTTGCGATGCTTGTTTTTGGCAAATAGCTTTCATCCTTAGTACCTCATTTGACAGTTCTTCATAGCGCTTCTCGAAGTGGGATATTTTCATAAGGAGTTCTTGCATGTCGCTTTTCTTAACGACGTCTTTTAGCTTGTCGTCTAGTTTGTTGTCTAGCAATTCGGTTAGCATATCAATGAGCTCTTTCTTATCCGTGGGTGACATTTTAGTGGTATTGCGTTTACAATTGGAAAATGTATCGGGGGATGTCTCTGCGAGATTTCGCTTTGACATTTACCTGGTTGATTTGGTCGACGTCAAAGAAGTTGTTCGTTCTGCGTGTTTCGTCTTTCAGTCAAGAAATCCCTATGTATACGGCTAGCCGGGATCCACTTGAGGCTCGTTGATTGCAATTTGTGTCGAAATAATTGGTTCGTTTTTCACAATAAGTATTTAAAAACAGCTCGAAATGCAAACACTTTTTGACAGATATTTGATAATCAATCGATTTCGATGAATATAAACACTAACTATGAATGCCATCGAGTTATAAATTTTTTTTGTGAAACTGTCAAATGTCAGCTGTTTGGTCTTAACCGGGATGTTACCCGCGATCGTTTTTTTCGAGTCAGACTTACACGCGATACGAAAAAAACGTCGCTAATGTTCTCCTGAGAGCCCTCTCACAACGCTCATAACTACGACAATAGCAACGCCGTCTATATATTAAGGCCGCAATGTAGAATCTTAGACGTCAAAATCAGCTTATAATTTTTGGCTATGTTCGCCAATGTTGCACTGTTTTGTTTTTGCTTTTTAGTACGTCATATGCTTGTTTTTGTTGTTTGTCCGTGTAAATCCAAAATTTAAGAGCTAAACTATGACGTCATTGTACAGCTGAGTTGCGGCTATGATATTTCTTCCGTAGGGGGGAGGATAAAGGTTGAAAGGCTCCGACCGATTCCTATATCCTTTTCAGTTGTGGCATAACTGCGGACCCTTAGCTATGCAGGAGGAGCTTCATAGGGTGAACGGCTCCAGCCAATTCCTATGTTTCTCTACGGGGCGTTACTTTCCCGCATTATCCGAGTAACCGCTGCGCCTGAGTGCTGTATTAACAACTTCAGCGTCTCAGGTTACTAAACGTAATTGGGTGACAAAAACCGAACAGTCAATCACCGAAGCAGCACCTCCGAGGCCTCTCCATGATGGACCTCTTTCGTTTTACGAATACTATCATGGTTAAGCGATGGGCGGACAACCCATCCTTGGAAAAAATTCTACGTCAAGAAACCTGGAATGAAAGCCTCGGATTGGACGGATACAACCCAACGACGACATCGCAAACGAACAACTGATTACTCTTTCGGAACCTGGAATGTACGCTCCCTGAATAGGCCAGGAGCCTTAAGGGCCCTCTTGGATCAGGTCGAAAAATATAAGCTGAGCATTGTTGCACTCCAGGAAACTAAATGGCTTAGTAGCGAGATTGATGACCGAAATTCGTACACAATTTTCACAAGTGGAAAACCTTCGGGCCACAGGAAGTTTGGAGTGGCGTTCATTGTAAACAATCAACTTAAGCCGCATGTTATCGACTTCAAACCCATAAACGAGCGGCTGTGTGCGATTCGCATTAAAACCCGGTTCTTCAATCTCTGGCTCATAAACGCGCATGCCCCCACCGAAGTCAGTGAAGACGCGGTTAAAGACGAGCTCTATCACCGCCTAGAAAATCTCTTCGATTCACTTCAATCAAATGATGTCAAATTGCTGCTAGGGGATTTTAAGTCCAAAGTCGGAAACGAAAGTTGGCATAGGGGGATTACTGGAGGGTACAGCCTCCATGACGACTGTAACGACTAATAGACTTGGCGACCAGCAGAAATATGGTCATTAGCTCTACCTGTTTTCCCCATCGTCGCATTCACAGGCAGACCTGGAGATCTCCAGATCAACATACCGTCAACCAAATTGACCACGTCCTTGTCTGCAAGAGATGGGCATCGAGCATAATGGATGTTCGGTCCTATCGTGGAGCAAATATTGACTTTGACCACTATATGGTGAAGGCGACTTATAGGTGCAGAATTTCTTCGGTGCATCATTCGAGGTTCAACCCGGCAAAATTTTTTGCGGTTGACAAATTGTTGGATGATGCCACGGTGGTCACTTATACGACTGCCCTTGAGGAGAAGTTGACGCCCTTGCTAAATAACATCAACAACAAAGGCGCCCTTGATATCTGGGATACACTCAAAGACACCATCAAAGGGGTCGCAGAGGAGGTTGTGGGATACAAAGCCCGGCGAGCCCGAAATGATTGGTTTGATGAAGAATGTCAAAATGCGGTAGATGCTAAAAACGAGGCATATCGCCAATAGACTGAACGCGCAACTAGAGCCAAAAAAAAAAAAACAAAATATGACGAGCTTCGACGATTTTCGAATAGGTTAATTAGGCGTAAGAAACGTAAGCATCTTGACGAGCAGTTGATGCAAATAAACCAAAGACTAGTTAGTAGGAACAGTAGACAAGCGTACAAGCTGATTAGTTCAATTAAAAGTGGATACCAACCCAGGACCAGCCTCTGTAAGGATAAGGATGGCAATATCATTAGCGACACCGATAGCGTTGATAAACGCTGGGCCTCACATTTTGAAGAGCTCCTCAATGTTCAACCGAACAACCCCACACAAGAAGCTCCGGAGCTGATGGCTGAACCAGGCCCCCCCGTTCAACCCCCAACAGTAGAAGAAGTTGATCTCGCCATGCAAGCACTAAAACATAATAAAGCCCCGGGCGCTGACGAGATTCCAGCTGAACTGCTGAAGCATGGTGGGGAGAGCCTTGTTAAGGCTTTACACACACTTATCGTTAAAGTATGGAACGACAAAATAATCCCGGAAGATTGGCGTAAAAGTATTATTTGCCCAATCCACAAAAAAGGGGATAAGTTGAAATGTGAGAACTACAGAGGCATCTCATTAGTTTGTACGACTTATAAGATTTTATCTAAGATTCTGGAAAATAGAATTAATCCGTACGCAGAAGAAATCATTAGCGAGTACCAAGGCGGCTTTAGACCTGGTCGTTCGACGACAGATCAGCTTTTTACAGTGAAGCTTTTACTCCAGAAGTGCTGGGAATACAACATCGACGTATACCAAATATTTGTTGACTTCAAGCAGGCATACGACAGTATCGATCGAAGCGTACTGTACAACATTTTGCTGCATTTTGGAATACCGGCTAAGCTAGTGCGACTCATAAGGATGGACGATGACTAATACCCTCTCGCAGGTCAGAGTTCAGAACAGACTCACTGACCTATTTGAAACTCGTACTGGACTTAAGCAAGGCGACGCGACGGGCTGGCGCCGACGCTCTTCAACCTGTCTCTGGAGTATGTGATTCGAGCCATGAATTTGGACAGCAGCGGAACGCTACTCATTAAATCGACTCAACTAGTAGCCTACGCCGACGACATCAACATCATGTCTCGAAGATTGGGTGATGCAGAAAGCCTTCTGCATAATCTCAATAACGCCGCCAAAGAAGTTGGGCTACATATCAACGAGTCTAAAACTAAGGTCATGATGCAATCAAAAACTAGAACGCCAGTAAATTCAAGCATCACAGTGGGGGACCTCAATATAGAATATGTAGACAACTTCACTTACCTGGGTTGCAATTTGTCAAAAAACGCCAACGAAACAGATGAGATAAAGCGACGGATACAACTAGCTAATAAGTGTTACTTTGCGGTCCTCCAAATTATCAATTCGAAGCTGGTGCACAGGAACACGAAGCTCCACGTGTATAAAACCATCATCCGACCTGTGCTATGCTATGGCTGCGAGGCATGGACCCTAACCCAAAACTCTGAACACCTGTTGGACACATTCGAGCGAAAGGTTCTCCGAAGAATCTTCGGGGCCGTTCGTGAACGAGGTGCATGGCGCATCCGGTACAACCATGAGTTGTATCAGCTGTATGATGAGCTACAGGTGTCGAAGATCGTGAAATTGCAGCGATTGCAATGGGCGGGTCATGTACAAAGGATGAACGACGATCGCATGCCCAAAAAGGTGATGAACGCGCAACGAGTGGACGGAGCCATATTGCGTGGACGACCGAGAGCCCGATGGGAGCATTCTGTATGTGAGGACGCCCACCAGATGCTAGGCTTTCGGAATTGGAGGACAAGGTCGCGTGACCGCGACAATTGGAGGTTTTCAATCCAGGCGGCCAAGGCCCGACGTCGGGCTATCGTGCCATAAAGAAGAATGTAGAATCTTAGACGTCAAAATCAGCTCGTAATTTTTGGTTATGTTCGCCAATGTTGCACTGTTTTGTTTTTGCTTTTTAGTACGTCATATGCTTGTTTTTGTTGTTTGTCCGTGTAAATCCAAAATTTAAGAGCTAAACTATGACGTCATTGTACAGCTGAGTTGCGGCTATGATATTTCTGACAATAGTCATGCGATGACTACAGCTACGACTATAGTTAATTCCGGAACGCACTCCTGATATCAAAGAGATAGATATGGAGTAGCCTTAATGATGAAACTGCATGTAAAAACAACAACACTACATGGGACGAAAAATCTTGTCCATGGGCTCTTGTTGTTGTTGTTGTAGCGGTGCAAAAGGGTGTGAGTCGCTGTGCATGTCTGTGGACATGTTCTAAGTTTCGTCGTCGTTCTCGCCTATTGTCTCAAGCGACAAGAACGTAGCAGCTGCAATAGGGTTGTCCCATAACGCCCTCGGAGTGAGGTTAGTGGGTGCAGCGGGGCATCGAAACAGGTGGTCCACATCGTGTGGCGTACCGCCACAGCTCGGACAAATGTTCTGGATGTCCGGGTCTATTCGAGGTAGGTAGGAATTGAGACGTGAACAAAAACCCGACCTAATTGGGCTAGTGTCACTCTTGTGGCTCTCGGGAGCCTAGTCTCCTCAGGCGATATGGGTGGTGGGGGCACTGAGAGGACTCTATTCGGACATAATCTCCCTATTGACCTATTCACAACGGTTGTGTGAATATCTGCGATGGCCGCATGGTATGCTGTGTCATCAAATATATCGGGAGGTACCCGTTTGTATCTCTGGACGTCTCTCTCGAGATCTCTGACTCCACTCCTGACATGTCGTGGAGGGGGAGTATTGTCCATGAGATAATGATTTGGGTGATCCTCACGATAGCAACCGACCAAATATTGAAGAGACAAGAGGTGATTGTGATCACGCACTGATAACATGCTGGTTTCTTGATGAAGATGCTCCTGGGACGACATAAGATGGCAACCTGTGGCGATACGTAGAGCAGCGTTCTGGCATGCCTGGATCTTATTCCAGTTTGTGTCACAAACGGTTTGTGACCACACCGGTGCTGCATAGCTAGGGATTACTCTACCTATCGCTTTGTAGGTGACCAACATAGTTTCTTTGCCCTTTCCCCAGGAACTCCCGGCTAATGCCTTTAGGACGTTGTTTCTACTGTGCATTCTATCGACTACGTTTGTGACGTGATTTTTCGACTTCATCATGGTGTCTAAATAGACACCAAGGATCTTGGGCTTACCAGTACGGATTCCAAGCACCTCCGAAAATTCCTGCGTCCAGGTGGTAAGAAGTGTTGCGGTACATTTAGACGGTGAAATGACAAGATTGCGGATATTGAAAAACTCATGGTTGAATTAGATATCCCGCGTCAGCATCAGCATCGGCAGAGGCATCGGCATCAGCAGAAAAAATTCAATTTAGAACACACGCATTTGCCTTTGATGACCCACAATGACAGCAGCGGCAGAAGCAGAAAAATGCTTCTGCCGATGCTTCTGCCGCTGCTCTCAATGTGGGTCATCAAAGGCAAATGGGTGTGTTCTAAATTGAAATTTTTCTGCTGATGCCGATGCCTCTGCCGATGCTGATGCTGACGCGGGATATCTAATTCAACCATCACACATGCCATTTAAATCATTCCCCGAGGTGAGTACGGTGCAGTCGTCCGCATAAGAAATTAGTTCGATACCTTCCGGGGGAGTTGGAAGGCTCGACAGATAGATGTTAAACAGTGTAGGAGAGAGTACACTACCCTATGGAACTCCCTGCTTAATTTTTCTATGCTTTGAACAACTGCCCCTAAACTCTGTGAAGGATTGCCTTCCATCTAACCACTTGTGCAGGAATATGCATATTGAGGAGATCGGCCAACAGCGCAGAATGGATAACCGTGTCGAAGGCTTTCGACAGGTCAAGTGCCACTAGGACAGTTCTGTCACAGGGCGGTTTCTGGTTGAGGCCTTTATGGATGTGATGGGTGATCAGATCCAGAGCTTTTGTAGTACTATGCATCTTCCTGAAGCCATGCTGGCGAGAAGCTAGCTCAGCATGTGATACAAGGGTGGGGTGGATGAGTGCTTCGAGCGTCTTCGCAACGGGTGATAAAATTGTGATTGGACGGTAGGATTCGGCGCGCTTTTACCGGCTTCCCTCATCGACGAATCCACAAGCAGACCTGGAAGTCTCCAGATGAATACACCGTGAACCAGATCGACCACGTACTGATCAGCAAGAGATGGGCTTCTAATGTCCTAGATGTTCGATCCTATCGAGGAGCCAACTGCGACACCGATCACTATTTGGTGAAGACAACCTACAGGTGCAGAATCTCTTCGGTGCACCTAACGAGAATCAACCCTGCCAAGATCTTTGAGGTTGACAATTTGATTGATGATGCCACGGCGGCTGCGTATACAACAGCACTAGAGGAAAAACTGTCGCCCATGCTTGATGACATCAACAATTTAGGCATCCATGAGTTCTGGGAGGAGCTCAAAGACAGCATCAAGGGGGTCGCAGAAGAGGTCGTGGGCTATAAAGGCCGGCGCAGACGAGCAGACTGGTTCGACGACGAATGCAGGGCCTCGATTGAGGCGAAAAATGAAGCCTATCGCCAATACACACAGCGCGCATCCCGAGCCAAGAAGGAAAGATATAACGAGCTTCGGCGAGTATCTAATAAGTTAATTAGACGGAAGAAACGCAAACATTTTGACGAGCAGTTACAGCAAATAAACCAAAGATTAGCCAGTAAGAACATTAGACAGGCGTACAAACTTATAAATAATGTTAAGAACGGATATCAACCCAGGACAAGCCTATGTAAGGACAAGGATGGTAACATCATCAGCGATATCGAAAGCGTCAACAAACGATGGGCCTCGCATTTTGAAGAGCTCCTCAATGCACCATCAACATCCCCCGCGGAGCCAGCTC
>OX454415.1:79328011-79512403 GCA_949715475.1 Microchrysa polita
TTTTCAGTTAATTCGATTTTGGGTTTAATTGACTCGGTTTCCATGTTTTCATATGTGTCTAAGAATTTAGGTTTTCTTTTAATATTAGAGACGTGAACATTATTTAATTTGGCTTTTCTGTATTTCGGGTGTTGCTTGTGTCTAACAGCCTTGTAGTTTTTGATAAATCCTGTGGTTCTAGTTTCTTGGTAGTCTTCCCTTTTTTCGTTAAGCTTGTTAATAATGGTTTCTTTCGCTTTGTCTGTATTAATCCTAACCTTTTCTATATCTACTTCATGTCGTTGGATTGATCGTTGAGTGATAGCGATCATTGTAATTTCTAATTGCTTGTTGAAGCATTCTTCTTGTGGATACTTTTCTTTTTCCTATTATGAGTACTCTAAATTTTTCTGCAATAGTATTATGAAGTCGTTCTATATCTGCAAGACCTGTGTGGCTATGTGCTTTTGTAATATGCAACCTAACTCCTTCAGTTTGTAGAAACTCTTTAAGTTGGACTGCATTAAATTCGTTTCCTGCTACTATTTGTTTTGGTTTCCCAATTTTTGCAAAGTGATCTTCGAGACATTCAATTAAAGTTATATGATTTCTATCCTGGATGTAATATGCTGCTGCGAATTTCGAAAATTTATCTATGACTGTCATAAAAACATGTTTCATTATAAAATAGCGGTCAATATGTATGATTTGGTTAATATCTTTAGCTGTTTCTGAAAATTTAAACTTCGGTTTAATTGGTTTCCTATCGTATTTAACTTGTTGACACACATCACATTGGTTTATTACAATATTTATTAACTCAAGTAGTTTAGGAAAATATATTTTCTTCTTTAAGTTGTTATATGTTTCTTGGATTCCAGAGTGTAAGCTTTCATTTACATGATAGTAGGAAATTTGCTTTACCGCTTCAACTTCGGTTTTTATATCTTGAGCTCGAATTGAGCAACGGATGAATTTAATATTAGGGTCATTAGAGTACATTTCACGAAGTTTTTGTTGGACTACATTATATTGGTGATCTGAAATTTCAGAATAAATTCCAGTTATTCCCCTGTTTATATATCTCCGGAATATATCGTTAAGATTAGGGAAGTCGTATTCAGCTATGTATATTATTCGCTTCTTGTGAATGATATCAAGCTCTTGAGTTTTTGTTATTCGTAAGAATAATTTGGGTGTAGTATTTGTTGACTATTTCTTCTTTTATCGGTATGTGGTCTAGCAATTCCTCATTAGCAGAGTGAATGGTAGCCATGGTGGCATCATCATCTTCTATATTGAATAATCCGGCTATTGTAGATTCGGATTCCTGATTTGAAGTTGCAGGTTTTTCACCTTGTTTTATGCGGCTTAAAAAGTCTGCCACGTGATTTTGTTTGCCTTTGATATATTCAATGGTAAATTGGTATTCTCCAAGTTTGAGAAGCCAGCGTTGATGCCTTGGAGATATGTCTCTTCCCCTGTATTTGGCATACAAATATTTTATCGGTTGATGATCCGTGAATATGGTAAATTTGTTACCGTAAAGATATGGTCGGAAGTAATTCACTGACCACATTATGGCTAGGAACTCTTTGTCTGTTGCTGCATACCTTTGTTCATGTGCATTCAATGTTCTTGAAGCGTAGCAGATAGGATGTCCTTCCTGTGCTAACACTGCTCCGATGGCATATGCAGATGCGTCGGTTGTCAGCTGGAATGGTTTGTCAAAATCCAGAAATCGTAAAATCGGATGAGATGTTACAAGTGCTTTCAATTTTTCAAAAGCTTCAACATATGTGGGATCCCTACTATTCACTTTATTTCCCTTTTTCAGGTACTTTTTGATGGGTTGGGCTACCTTCGCATAGTCGCGTATAAATTTTCTATAGAATCCAGTTAAGCCAAGGAAGCTTTTAATTTGCTTCTCGGTCTTCAGAAGTTCTAACTCTTCGATAACTTTCACTTTGTCTGGATTCGGTTTTAACCCTTCTTTTGTTATAATGTGGCCGAGGAATGGAGTTTCCTTTTTCAGAAAATTGCATTTGTCGACCTGAATTTTAAGCTTATTAGCTTCTAATGCACGGAAAATATCAGTCAGGGCTTTAATATGTTCTTGCAGGGATGTGCTGAAAATAAGTACGTCATCTAAATAGATTACACATGTTTTATTTATATAATCGCGCAGAGCGTCATTCATGAGACGTTGGAACGTCGCAGGTGCGTTCTTCAATCCGAATGGCATCCTTACGAATTCGTAGAGGCCATGAGGAGTGATGAATGCGGTTTTGTGACGGTCTTCCCTTTTAACCAGTACTTGGTGATAGCCCTTTGCCAGGTCTATCGTTGTAAAATACTGTGCCCTTCCGAGTTTATCCAACAGGGCAATGGGAATTTGTCGTCGATGGTTATTTCGTTGAGACGACGATAATCTACAACCAGTCTAAATTTCGGTGTTCCCGAATTGTCCGTTTTCTTTGGAACGACTATAAGTGGACTTGCGTATTTGGAACAACTTTTTTGGATTATTCCTTGCGCTTCCATCTCACTTATTTGTCCGTGAACTTCGGATTCGTGTTTAGGTGGATATCTGTAGAGTTTTGAATTTACCTGCTGTTCTGTTATTGTTTTGATTTCGTGTTGAATAGCATGAGTGCTACTCAGTGAGTCCCCCTCCTTAAAGAATAAATGTTCAAATGTTTTTACGAGTTTGACTATTTCTTTGTGCTCTTCTGGATTTAGATGATTTAAGTTTAGATGTTGGATATAATTTTTTGAAATGGTTTCTAGCTGGAATATCTGATTATTAGAAAACGGGCTATTTAGAAATTTAATTTGGTTTCCGTTTATTGTGACGGATTGCGTTTCAAAATCGATTACTGCGTCAACAGCATTTAGTACATCGTATCCTATTAAAAAGTCGTATTTTCTTTTATTAAATGATTTTAATTTCCATCTGATTTTGGCTCCAGGCGGTGAATTGAATTCTGCCGGTGCCGGTGTATGTACTTCAAATTCAATAACGTCCTGCCCCGTTATTGTTGTAAAGTAAAGAGGATCAATTTTTGTATGTGGGAAGTCCCTAATTTTGTCATCTATTAAGCTAAAAGAGGAACCAGTATCTATGAGCGCCAAATATTTTTGTTGGTTTAGAGTTATCTCTATAATTGGTAGTGTGTTTTCCGAGGCTAGTTTAAGAAAAAATTGGAATTGATTTCATTTTGGGATGATTGTATATTTTCGACTTCCATCGGCTCAACTTGTCGACTTCTATTTGTTTGAACTGTTCTATTATTTCTAACTTGATTTGAATTTGTGGTATTTTGTGTTCTGGAATTGAAGTTAGTATTGTTGTTAAATCTTCCTGAGTTATTTTGTCTAAATTGATTTGAATTTTGGGATCTAAACTGTTGACTTTGGATTTGATTAGGATTGTTGTCGTTGTAATGCCTTTGCCTGTTCTGGTCGTAGCTATTTAGTCTGTTTCGGTCATAGTTATTTTGTCTGTTTGGGTTATAGTCATTTGGTCTGTACTGTCTTGTTTGTCGATTATAATTTATATTTTGTTGTTTATTATCGAATTTTTGTTTCCTATATTTTACCCTAATGCACTCATTTTCGAATCTTCTACTTCTTAAAATTTCTATTATATTGTCAATTTCAGTTTCATGATAAATTTTATCTAATAAGACTCCTTGAGTCATCTCCTTAATAGTATTAATCAAAAGTGAATTTACATTTGAAAGGTCTAACATTGGATTTTTGTCATGGTAAATTATTAATTCATTAGTTTTAAATTTAATATTTTGTACTTCTTCTGCTAATTCTTCAACGGTACTCACTCGGAAATTCGCTATGCGCCTGTATATCTCCGATGGTTCGATATCTGGTCTGAATCGCAATTTGAGTTGCTTCTTTATTTGCTGCCAATCGTCTTTATCCGGAATGTTGATAATACAGTTCTTGGCCTCCCCCTGGATCTTTTCGTGATATATGGCTAGGACAGCAGCCTTCTTCGTATCCTCGTTCGTAATTCTGTTTAAATAAAATTCAATATTACATGAAGCTGTTTAAAGTTACCTCGCCCTTTCCACTAAAAGAGCTCATATGTTTTATTTCGCTTAAAACTTTGTCGCGCTGCTCGCTCGATAATCTTTGTACGTTTAATTGTTGTAGGGCGGATGAGATATGCTCCAACTGTTGTTCCCTTTCCAGCAACTTGGCTTGTAGCTGAAGAATAGCTTGCTCCATGTCCATTGTCTCGTCCTTCAGATTCCTCCTGGAATTGAAGCACTTTTCTCTCTCCGTTTTTCGATCCACAATGTAACCAAAAATTTTTTGTTTTTCACAATACTTTGCACAATTCTTTTTCTTCTTTTAACAACCAGATTCTCTAGTCAGCCTCAACTAAAGACAAAGACCTAAGGTGGCTTTATTGGTCACTCTGGTTTTTTTGTTTTTTTTTTTTTTATATGCCTATTCGGCTTAATAACCGTTCGCGATTTTTAATTTATTCAATTTTTAATCACTACACTCGGTTTTTTTGTTTTATACGCCTATTCGGCTTAACTACCGGTCGCGATTTGAAATTTGTTCAATTATTATCACTTCGGTATTGTACTGCGTGTCCGACTGCGCCAGTTTTGTTGTGGCCCTTCAGGAGCGACAAAAAAAAATAAATAAATCTAGAATGCCTTGGCGACAGTGGCTGCTGTTTGGTCGGGAATGGGCACTGCTTTCGGCCACCTTGAAAACCGGTCCAACATCGTTAAGATCTATCGGAATCCCTGCGAGCTCGGTAGAAGCCCGACGATATCCAGGTGAACCTGATGGAAACGTCGATCCGGCACGGGGAACGACTGGAATTCGTTCCGTGCATGCCTAGTCACCTTTGACCGTTGACACTCCAGGCACGCGCGCGACCATTGGCGAATATCGCTACGCATGCTTGGCCAAACAAACTTCTTCGAAATGGACCGCAACGTAGCACGTGCTCCCGGATGAGAGCATCGATGAAACACGGTAAAGACCTGGTTCCGTAAGCTCTCGGGGACTATAGGCCTCGGCGTGGAGCGAGACGTATCGCACAAGATCGTTGATTCTCCAACCACCACCTTTTCAATTTGGAGAGACGTTTTGTTATCGGCTACTAGTCGATTCAGTTCATGATCACGTGACTGCTCGTTCGCAAGCTCGTTCGTGTCGAAATCCGTAGGCAGAGATATCTCCTCGAGACGAGATAACGCGTCAGCTACTACGTTTGAGTCGCCCGCTACATGCTCAATTTGGGTGCAAAACTGAGAAATGTAACTGAGATGCCGAATTTGACGGCTCGTAGACTTGTCAGTCTTCTGAGAAAATGCGTGAACGAGTGGTTTGTGGTCAGTCTTTATAACAAAATGAGCTCCTTCTAAGATGTGGCGAAAATGCTGGATGCTGCTGTAAATCGCAAGGAGCTCGCGGTCATACGTACTATAATTTCGCTCCGGTCTCGTCATTTTACGCTGATAGTACGCTAGCGGCAACCACCGGTCACCGTGCTTTTGCTTGAGTACGGCTCCAACTGCAACACTAGAAGCGTCGGTGACAAGAGCCAAAGGCTTGTTCGGGTCATAGTAGACTAGTAACGTGGCACTAGCCATGCTATCGCGGCACTTCTCGAACGCTTGAATGGTGACGGGGGTCCAGTCTATCACAGAGTTGTCGCTCTTTACTTGCCCGCACAGCAAGTCATTGAGTGGCGCCTGTAAGTTTGCTGCGTTTGGAATAAATCGGCGGTAATAATTTATGGCACCTAGAAAACGCCTGAGCTCCTTAAAGGTGGAAGGACGCCGGTAATTAAGTAGAGCTTCCACACGAGAGGCAGGTGGTGCGATGCCTCTTTCGTTGACGATGTGTCCAAGGAACTCCACTTCCGGGACACCAAAAACACACTTGGACACATTGATAACGACGCCGAAGTCCTTGAGACGCTCAAATACCGCACGGAGGTGTTCTTCGTGCTGTTCTTCGGACTCTGATGAAACGAGGATGTCGTCAATGTATGTTGCGCAGAAGTCCAACCCTCGCAGCACCTCGTCTAGGAACCGTTGAAACGTTTGCGCAGCATTACGCAACCCGAATGTCATCACTTTAAACTCAAACAACCCAAAGGGAGTGATGACGGCTGTTTTGGGAATATCGGACTCCGCTATGGGTATTTGATGAAATGCCTTCAGCAAATCGATCTTGCTGAAAACTCTTTTTCCGGCGAGCCCCGCAAAGATGTCCTCGATGTGGCGCATGGGGTAACGGTCGGGTGTCGTCACCGCGTTAAGGCGGCGAAAATCGCCACATGGCCGCCAATAACCATCTTTTTTGGGCACTAGGTGAAGAGGGCTTGCCCATGGACTGTCCGGGGGCCGACAGTGTCCCATCTTGAGTAGGTACTCGAACTCCAATTTTGCTGCGGCCAATTTGTCCGGCGTGAGACGACGGGTTCGTTCGGCGACTGGTGGTCGCTTGGTAATAATGTGGTGACGAACCGCATGCTCGAGGACTGGACTTACGGGGTTCGGGTTGGTTACCGACGGGAATTCTTTAAGCAGCCTATGGTAGCGATATTGGTCAGCAACTGTTGCGACCGTTTGTATGTTATTAGGGCCGCGGAAGCCTTTTGCTGACAACCCCGTTGACGGATCGGTTATGCGATAATTTCGTAAATCGACTAGTAGCCCAAACTTTCGTAGAAATACAGCTCCGATGATGGGTCGCGAAACGTCAGCCACACAAAACTTCCAAGGCAGCTTCCGTTGAAGATTTAAATTAACGGATAGCAACTGCTGCCCATATATGTATTGATTTCCGTCCCATTTGCAGCGAACAGTTTGTACGGCTCTGTTCTGCAAGATCTAGCTGTACACTTACGGGGAATGACGGAAATGTCGGCGCCGGTGTCGATTAAAAAGGTAAGTCCATTGATTTTGTCGTGAATATAGAGGCGGCTGGGCTGTTGTTGTTGTAGGACGCTGTCAACTGCCGCCTGTAACAACGTCGGCATTAGTTTTGCGGCGTCTGCGTCTTAGGCGCCCATTCGCAGGGTGGCCTACATTTTCGAGCGCGGCTCCCGAAATTAGCGTGGTAAAAACAAATTTTACCGGGCGACGGCGAACGCTGGCGAGGTCTACGACGATTACTCCGCTCGGCAAATGATTTGTTGACATCCATACGGAGGGCAGTCAATTCTTTTTTAATTAAATCCAGTTGAGATGAATATGATGTAGAGCATTCAACACTTGCAATGCCAGGTGCTCGTGCTTCGAGAATCTTATCCGCGACCTCTGCCAGCCGGGACGAATCGGTCGTTTCCGAAACACTTAATATTGCTCGGACGTCCCCCGGGAGACGTTGAAGCCAAAGCGACTTTAGAAATGGCTCAGTCACTTTGGTTCCACTTCTGAGCTGCAAGTTTCGGAGGAGTTGCGACGGACGCTGGATGCCAAGCTCAAGACCGGTGAGCAGCTCCCGAATTTCGGTTTCCTCGGAGACCGCAAACGCACTCAATAGACGCTCCTTCAGTGCCTGAAATTTGCTATTGTCTGGGGGTGATTCGACGATGTCGGCGACCTGCCCGAGGAATTCTGCGTCTAATTCGGACACAACTTTATCAAATTTAGCCGCGTCACCCGTAATCTTATGAGTCCGAAACTGCGCCTCAATACGATCAAACCAAAGTTGGGGCCTGGTCGTCCAGAGCGGTGGTAGCTTAAATTATGTTATGGCATCTACTGACGATGGCTGAACTGTAGCGTCTTCATTCTCCGCGTCGACCAATTTTTCTTCGTCCTGTGACATGCTTGTGGTTGATAGAAACTTAGCACACGTAACGGGTTATGCGCGTTTCGCTCGCACAGCACTGTATCCCGGGAAATGTACAAAAACTACGCGGACAGCGTGTTTCGCCAATCTGTGGCAACGTCGGGGTCACCAATTGTAGTACACAATAATGAAAAAGTCTAGTTTTCCACAACAAACAATAATTAAACTTTATTCTTTTGCATTTATAAAAACACGTCTTTTCAGGTCAAGTTCTAGAAACCAGAAGAACGGTGCGATGACATTTCGTTGCGAAATTCGATTATCTCTCCTAAGCTCACTCTTCGCCTCTTGCGGCAACCGGCTGTACCCCTACACTGATTTTGACGTCTAAGATTCTACATTGCGGCCTTAATATCTAGACGACGCGTTGCTTGATTACATGGAGTTTTGACACAGAGAAGAAGAAAGGAGAGGGTATCCGTAAAATGAGACGGGGCAAGTTTGCTTGTTTAATGGGAGAGGAAAACAACGGTAATTGATAAGTGAATCATAAACAACCCGTCGATAACACACTACGTTTGCCTTTTATCACACAAAAGAGCACCTAACAACTACAACGTAATATTATAGTCAATAACGTAACTATTTCGCGCAATCGAATTAAATCAAACGAGATTCCCGGCGAGGATCGTTTACCGCGTTTACCGACTTGGACAGTATAGTATTCGCACGTGCGACAGAACTAGCAGAACGGGATGACTTTGTCGTTGTGTGTATTGATGTGAGTGGCTGAACTAGTCGATTTTGTCGCTGTGTGCGGCAAAACTAGTCGCATTTGACGTGATGGAACCGTGAACCACTGAACGAGAGAGTCCATGGACAAAATTTTTCGTCCCATGTTGTGTTGTTGTTTTTATATGTAGTTTCGTCATTAGGGCTACTCCATAATTTTGACAAAACACCTATTCCATTTTATCTAAAGCCGCCTTAATACAAGCCCGGAAGCAGAACACGGTCATAGCCTTAAACGTCAAATCATAGGCTTAAGGGTGAACTTTTGTGTTTCCGATATTTTCCGCTATATGTCCGCTATATGGCGGACGGTAAGATAAGTGTCGCTAGTGTCGATAACAAGAACAAGAAAATTCTTCTTGCGAAGCTGATAGCGTAATGTTCCAATGAATTGAAGCGTCTATAATGCAGTGAAAGAAAAAAATCCCGATGGAAAGTGAATTTTCCACGTGTTTTCGTGATTTTTATCAGAGCAGACACGGTTTTTTTACATGAGCTGTGCTTGTGTTAGTGCATCGTGCAACGTATATACGACATGTTCATAGGCTTGATTTGTGTGCATGTATTGTTGGTTCCCGGCTTTCTAATATAGGTGGCTTTGATTTTATCTTAAGCTCTTTACACACTATAGAAGATTTTGCATAATCTTGAGATTTTACAAAATCTATTCGAAAATCTTGTAGATTTTCCATACATTTACATAGATTTTGTACGGAGATTATAACCAAAATCTCGGAGAAAATCTTTACAAAATCATGGTGAAGTGTGGTGAGCTTCGCATTTGACAATTCTACAGTAGAGGTCATCTCATCCATTTTCGCTTGGCACATGGTTTTGTACACAAAAGTGTGATGTTTTCACCTACTGACGAACATAAATCATTGACATAATTCCTATAAGATAGATTCTGCTTCTTGTTTTAACAAATTAATATAAATAACAATTTCAGTCGTGCATGAAATTGTCGGAGTTTGCAATTTAGACGGATTGTACTGTAATTAATGTCAAGTCGTGGAACAAGATTACGACCTAAAGGCCTGGATAGACCTCGGGCGGAATGAGAATTAAATTTTAGTCCGCTGCGATTTTCTCAATGAAAATGCATACACACTGTCGTGGAATATATGGTAAATGCTGGGGAATTCCATAAACTAAAATCTGAGAATGGTTTCACAATTTGTCTCTGCCATTTTATGTGCTATTTTCCGATTCCCCGGTCATTAGATAATTTCCACGATGAACTTGTTGTTGTTGTTGTTGTATTAGCGGCTCCGCGATGAACTCTTCGTGGACAGTGAATCGGTTTGACGTTTGCAAAACTCACCACGCCCGACGGAGAATATGTTACAGAGTCGACTCATTTTCACATTGAAAATGCATTCGGACAAGGGGGAAATTATTTTTGTTAGTTATTTTTAAGATGATTTAGTACGTAAAACGCCTTTGTAGCAATTTTCGAAGCTAAAATTTTAAATTCACCACGGTTTTTATGCCGATTCGATTCGATGGTGGCGTATGCGGATGACGTAGCGATACTAGTGTCAGGTATGTGCCTCTCCGTGATCAGTCAAATCATGGAACGAGCACTTAGACTGGTCCACAACTGGGCCACAATCTGCGGCCTTGGTGTGAACCCTAGCAAGACAAAACTGATGCTGTTCACTAAAAAAACCAAGCTACCACCTTTTACCCTTCCAAAGTTAAACGGAGAACAACTCACACTATCAGACAGCTCAAAGTATCTTGGAGTCGTTTTAGACACAAAGCTTAGCTGGAAACTAAACATAGAGGAGCGTGTTAAAAAGGCCTGCGTAGCCTTCTACGCCTGCAAAAGAATCTTAGACAAAAGATGGGGCACCAAACCAAATGTGATATTATGGATCTACACAGCAATTGTACGTCCTATCTTAACATATGGGGCACTGGTCTGGTGGCCAGCCCTCAGTAAAGAGTACAATGTAACGAATTTAGGCAGGGTGCAAAGATCAGCATGTCTTAGCATTACAGGGGGAATGCGAACATGTCCGAGGGATGCTTTGAATGTAATTCTGCATCTTCTGCCGATCAACCTTTTTATCAAAGAACTAGCGGCTTGTGGTGCGATCAGGCTTAAAGAGTCTGGTCACTGGATTGCCAAGCCATATGGCCACTCTGATATTATTAACCAACTGCCACAACATACAATCGACGCTACTACGGACTATTCTATAACTACACTAAGTTTCGGGAAGAACTTCCATGTAAGATTTCCCACCAGAAGCCAGTGGACAGCGAGTGTGCTAACAGGAGAATACGATTTCTCCTTTTTTACAGATGGATCAAAAATGAATTGTGGTGTGGGTGCAGGAGTTTTCTGCGGCATTCTCAATATCTCAGAATCCTACCGTCTGCCTAATCACGCCAGCATTTTCCAGGCTGAATTGTTTGCAATCATGAAAGCTTGTCACGAACTTGGAAATATACAACATAACAAAAACATAGCCATCTGTTCCGATAGTCAGGCAGCTATCATGGCACTGAAATCCGTAAGATCATCCTCCAAGCTCGTTAAGACCTGTAGAGAAACGTTGAACAATCTTGGAGAAAGACACACAGTCACCCTACTTTGGGTGCCGGGACACAGTAACATACAAGGAAATGAAGCTGCAGATGAATTGGCCAGAATAGGGGCAACTCTACAAAGCTCTCATGCGGAGCACGTGAACATTCCGTTGGCAGCAGTCAAAAGTAAAATCTACGCTTATTATCTCGCAGTTGCTAATCTTAATTGGCGGAGCCTTAAAACTTGCGTAATATCAAGGAAACTATGGCCATCATATGACCGGAAAAAAACATCCGAGATCTTGACCAGACCGCGAAAAGATATTGCTAGAGTCACAGCGGTAATTACTGGACATTGGCCAATAGGAGACCATGCAGCAAGGCTGCGTATACCCCACAACTCGCACTGTCGCAGCTGCGATAATACAAATGAAAGAGAAACTCTTTTTCATTTCCTATGTGAATGCCCAGGTCTCGCCAGATCTCGTTACCGTGCGCTGGGTTGTCCGTTTTTTGGCAGCCTAGAGGAGGCTGCTTCCTTCCTTAACCTCTCTAAATGGCTCTAAAGCCCTGTTTACATGAGTCGAGTGCATGGTGGAGTGGAGTGGAATTTTTCCAATGCCAAACGAAAAATTGTATGAATTTGAAGTTTGACAGTGGAAAACAGTCCCGATCTACTCTACCGTTTACTCGACTCATGTAAAGGACGCTTTGGTGCATCTACGCCCAAATTTATACTTCCTGTAACCCTCATCCTATAAGCAGTTAACGGATGTCTGAGGTCTCAAAACGGCGCTTATCGTGCTAATTGGGCTCTGGGCAAGTCTCGCCTATGGCCACCACTTTTACCAACCAACCTATGCCGATTCATTACCGTTTCATTTTCATTCCGCTCGAAAAGCCCCGGATAGAGTTCGAGCGGAATGAAAATGAAACGGTAATGAACCGGCACAAAAACCGTGGTGAATTTAAAATTTTAGCTTCGAAAATTGTTACAAAGGCGTTTTACGTCCTAAATCATCTTAAAAATAACTAAAAAAAATAATTTCCCCCTTGTCCGAATGCATTTTCAACGTGAAAATGAGTCGACTCTGTAGCATATTCTCCGTCGGGCGTGGTGAGTTTTGCAAACGTCAAACCGATTCACTCTCCACGACGAGTTCATCGAGGAAATTATCTAATGACCGGGGAATCGAAAAATAACACATAAAATGACCTTAAGGCCTGGATAGACCTCGGGCGGAATGAGAATGAAATTTTTGTCCGCTGCGATTTTCTCTATGAAAATGCATGCTTACTGTCGTGGAACATGTCGGAAATGATGGGGAATTCCATAAGCTACAACCCGAGAATGGTTTCACAATTTGTCTCTGCCATTTTATGTGTTATTTTTCGATTCCCCGGTCATTAGATAATTTCCTCGATGAACTCGTCGTGGAGAGTGAATCGGTTTGACGTTTGCAAAACTCACCACGCCCGACGGAGAATATGCTACAGAGTCGACTCATTTTCACGTTGAAAATCATTCTATATCTATCCAGGGCTTTAAGCCCGGGATAGAGTTCGAGCGGAATGAAAATGAAACGGTAATGAACCGGCATAAAAACCGTGGTGAATTTAAAATTTTAGCTTCGAAAATTGCTACAAAGGCGTTTTACGTCCTAAATCATCTTAAAAATAACTAAAAAAAATAATTTCCCCCTTGTCCGAATGCATTTTCAACGTGAAAATGAGTCGACTCTGTAGCATATTCTCCGTCGGGCGTGGTGAGTTTTGCAAACGTCAAACCGATTCACTGTCCACGACGAGTTCATCGTGGAAATTATCTAATGACCGGGGAATCGAAAAATAACACATAAAATGGCAGAGACAAATTGTGAAACCATTTTCGGATTTTAGTTGATGGAATTCCCCAGCATTTACCACATATTCCACGACAGTATGTATTGTTATATATTTCTCGTCTTTTCTAGACGTTCCAGTGGGTTCGATAGATTTTCGCGTACACGACAATGAATAACACTCGCTTTACTGTAACACTATTTATTACAACCACACGGATATACACGGCTTACAATTTCTACTAATTACTTCACTAATTATTGACTCGACATTATTTATTCACGGCTAAAACTAGACTGACTGACTGACTCTAGTCGACGCCCTTATATATCCAATTTCGCTGTTCAGGAAACTTCAGTGATGTTCTTTCTAGAACCCTCCAGTAAGTTGTCTCGCTAGTGAGACTAGCGCCATCTGGTGCCAAGGAGGGAATACAAGTTGGGTTGTTGTATAAGCTAATACATCACGTTGTTAGTGACATAGGCGCCCTCTTGTGTAAACTAAGGGTTGATGTATAGCCTAGACACATTACAGTATGCATTTTCATTGAGAAAATCGCAGCGGACTAAAATTTCATTCTCATTCCGCCCGAGGTCTATTCAGGCCTATAGTGTAAACAGCATACGAGATTTCATATTCTACGTAGATTTTGCGGCTATCTGTGTAAATGGCTTAATACTTCCATGGTTCTCAGTTGCTGATTTTTTGACATAAACCTGTGGTCGTTCTTCATGCTGTGTTTGTTGCGGTCATTCTCCATCAAAGTAGCAATGTTCATCTTTCATCGCCAAAAATGGTATAATTGTCGCTATTTTGTGTTGTGTCTTGTGGAACGTGAGCCTCTCAATTTCAGATTGCCCGATAAATTGCCTAGTGTGTGTGTGCTGTACGGGCGGCAGATCGATTGTGGGTAATCGATTGACCAATAAATCGTTAGGTATGTGGTGCGCTTTAGGTTTGCAGTTATATCAAGATGGCAGTGTTTTGGTCTGTGTCTAGATGGCGTTGGTTGGTTGTTACTTTCTTCGCTTTCTTACTCACAGGCCTGTGGATTGTGGTGAGTGGGAGAGTATTTTTCACTTGACGCTTTGAGCAGGTATTAATAGAAGGAGGGGCAACATCGCTTAAAAAGTGTGCCGAAAGCGCAAATTCATGGGAGAGAAAAATACAATAACAACACTGTTGAAGCAAAGCGATTTGACACAAGTAAAGTAACAGTACATCTCGATTCAAACAAAGTTCCATGCTTTGACAACCCACTTTTAAAGACAAAGAGAATGAAGAAGAAGAAGAATTCAACCAAGCGCGCTTTGAGCAGGTATTAATAGAAGGAGAGGGCGAAAATCACGAATTCCATACAAAGTGACAGCTCAAAAATGTGCCGAGAATCTAATACATGGGAGAGCAAGCATCTAACAGTAAAGTAGTAATTGTGTCAAAAATTCGTGCGCGCTTGGTTGAATTCTTCTTCTTCTTCATTCTCTTTGTCTTTAAAAGTGGGTTGTCAAAGCATGGAACTTTGTTTGAATCGAGATGTACTGTTACTTTACTTGTGTCAAATCGCTTTGCTTGAACAGTGTTGTTATTGTATTTTTCTCTCCCATGAATTTGCGCTTTCGGCACACTTTTTAAGCGATGTTGCCCCTCCTTCTATTAATACCTGCTCAAAGCAAGCGCGCACGAATTTTTGACACAATTACTACTTTACTGTTAGGGCGCTATTACATAGTCATATATTGGTAATATATATTATAATAGATATTATCATATCCTTAAGCCTACTTGATTTCGCTTCCTGCACGTCTAAAAATTTATACTTAATGAATCGAGTAGGCTTAGGCATATGACATACATATTATAATAGAAATATGACTGTCTAATGGAGGCCTTAGATGCTTGCTCTCCCATGTATTAGATTCTCGGCCTTCTCGGCACATTTTTGAGCTGTCACTTTGTATGGAATTCGTGACTTTCGCCCTCTCCTATTAATACCTGCTCAAAGACTTGACGGACGTCTAAACTTAAGATAGGTATATAATTTAGCCCCATCGAGTGACTGTCTAATCCTTGCTGTTTATATTTTTAGGGACAGAATTACGACAGATTTGAACTTTAAAATAAATGTAGCGTAGGGTACGGGCAGGACTATCGAGAAAACATGATTTATTTCCTAATCCGGAGCCCTAAAAAGGCACTTCACACAACTATTTATCAGAGAGCGGCATGTCGGCAGATGTTATCGCGAAGTCGTAAGTATGCTATGTATTAGAAAAAGGTATCTTCATGTAGTAATAACTAGCGCAACATCAAAACTGCGACGGTGTAACATTACATAATTTTCTATAAAATAGCACTGAATTATAAGATCACTTGCCGGTTTTAAGTATAAATTCGTCTGATGCATCCAGTCGCCATACAAATTTAACTCTGGAAGATCATGCTTCGTCGAATCGACTACGCATAATGACATTTATCCAGTTTTTCATGACAATTTTCATTATTTTGAGCTGATGTACTTGATGGGTACATTGCGGCTAGTCGAAGTAAGCAGATAAGTTGAATTTTTAGAAATTGGCGTCGTCCAAACTTTTAGAACTAGTATTTCTTATGGCCGGTTGTCGATTCGACGATAAGTCTGCGTCCATACAACTAGCCTGTAATAAATACGTTTCTATTTGTAATATGGCTCACTTGGTTGAGTCGCACTCTACCATGCTAGTAATCTAGAGGTCCGGAGATGGAGTCTCGACGTAGTCCAAAATTTCCATACATGTGTGGATAGGAAATATAGAGTTGCAACATTATACTATGCTTCACAAAATTATTATTTGGCAACAAGTTGAAGTGCCGTTAGCAGCTTTTGTTAAAAAAATGTTTGGAGGGGACGGAAGTGAATAATGTTCTCATAATACCCAATAGCAAAGTTATCGCAATTTACCTAACACAAATGAGTTGTAAGCAAAAAACATTTTCACAAAATTATTTGCACCATTGAAATTTATTCACAAAATTATTTGTACCTCGTGAAAAATATGGAAAATAACATGAAAAAGTCGTGCTTTTTTGACATTTAATATGAAGTGCTGCTTCCTTTTGCATTAATTACTGCTTGCAGTCGCCATGGAACTGATTCCACTAAGTTCATCGTTATTTCCTTAGGAATATTCTTCCAAATTTCAATTACATATTTCGTTCCAGGCAGCTTGTTTGAATTTCCCAAATCTGTTGCTTCATATAATGCAAAGGTTTTCAATCACGTTCAAATCCGGGCTCAGGGCAGGCCAAGGTAGAAGCTCCTTTTCAATTTGGTAAAAAAAAAAAAACAAAGTACATAATAAGACGACCTTTGTGGAGCATTATCTTGCTGGAGTATGAAGTCCTTCCCAATCAAGGTGCTAGCTGAATCGAAAGCGTTTTCATTAACGGTATCCGTATATACAACTTGGGTAACTTTTCCTTCTAGTTGAACCAGTTTTCCTACACCATTGTATGCCATACAACCCCACGCCATTGTTCTGGCGAAAAGGAATGGTTCGCTGTTGTTTTTTCTTAAGGTAGGAGTGGTGCGATAATATTCTTTGACGCATAATCCATCTAATGAAAACGCTGACTCATCTGTCCACAGAATGCTTTTCCAGCACTCTAGAGACTTCTTAATGTATTCTTTTGCAAATTCCAGTCTGCGAACTTTATTTTGTTCTGTTATAAAGTGCACCTTCATTTTCACATAAAATTTTTTATTCGTGATTTCGTGTTGCTTTTTTATTCGCTTCCTCCTATCTCCGTCGAATCGTCATATGACTTACACTTGCCAGAAAATGTCTCCGTACACAATGTAAGGAAAACTGCATATTACTGAACCACTGGGAAATGAAAACCTTAGATTGAAATTTGTTATCTAAAATGTTTATTTAGTTTGTTAATTAATATTTTTACTCATTATTTTACTGAAGCTCGGTTGTGAACAAAATTTTATAGAACAAAAACTAAAAAACTTCACAAAAACGAAACGAAAAAGTCTCCGTACACGACCATATTTTTTACAATAATTCAGTTTTTTTTCACAGAATTTCGAAAAATTCACTAGTGTAAAGCGCTGTTTTCACGATGGATTTGTCGTCCAACTTTTGAGCATTCAAACAAGTTGGACACCAAATCCATCGTATAAACAGAAGTTGGACAACAAGTTTGAAGTGGAACGAGCATTCAAACAAATCCACCGTGAAAACAGAAGTTGGACAACTTGTTTTAGATGCATTGATTATAGTCCAATCGAAATATAAATATACTTTCTAATAATAAAGAATTAATGCGCCTGATTACCAATATCTGTGCACTATCATCCAATTCTGGCGTTCCGTTGACTTTTGGGGCACGCTGTATACTCATTCGGGCATGTTTCCCTAAATGTTTAAAATATTCACGAAAAAATAAAATAAAAAGCAAATATATTTTCCCTGTACTAATGCGTATTGGAAAAAATGATAACGTTTTACGACCGCTCCAACTTTCAACTACTGTTTACACGGCCAACAAGTTGGATAGGATTTGTTTGAGAGAATATCGTACGTGTAAACAGCCTTCCAACTTGGATAAGTTTGAAGGAAAAGTTGGATGCAAACAAGTTTGATGCCATCTAAACGCGCCTTAACATTTTCGGAGGAGGTCCTCCATGCTTCGATGTAACATGGACTGGATCAATTTGGCCGAGCTCTGGCCTGTTATTTTGCCCCTTTGGTCGAGAATGGCATTTTGAAGCATCCCCTTGTAAGTTATGATGTGCTGACGGTACCTGGGAACCTTCAATTTCTGAAAATGCTCAGTAGGATTAAGCTCTCGGAATTTGGATAGCATATGCAACTTACGTTTTATTTTAGAGAGCGATAGAAGCGTCACAATTAAAGGCAAGTATCCCTTGCACTTGCCTTTAATTGTGAATTATTTTGTGTGAACCTAGAAGCCTTGCGAAGCCCCCTCTGTTAAACGCAGTGTGTCCTTTTGGTTTTCAGAATGCTTAAACGCGCGTGAGTGCTGTATTAACATCTGCAGCGTCTTAGGTTACTTAACGTGATAGGTGACAGAAAACATTTAATTCGACCACTAAAGCAGCATCTTCGAGGCATTCCCATGATGGCCTTTACTCAACGATTAAACCCTATCATGGTTTAGCGATGTGCCGACAACTCATCCTAAGAAAAACTTCTAAGTCAAGAAACCTGAAACAAAAGCCTCGGATTGGACGGATACAAAACAACGACGACCCCGCAAACGAACAACTGATTACTCTTTCGGATCCTGGAATGCACGCTCCCTGAATAGACCGGGGGCTTTAAGGGCCCTCCTGGATCAGGTAGAACAATACAAGCTGAGCATAGTTGCAATCCAGGAAACTAAATGGCTCAAAAGCGAGATTGACGACCACAATTCGCACACTATTTTCACGAGTGGTAAAGAGGAGGGCAACAAAGAGTTTGGAGCAGGGATTTGTAGCGACACTTTTTTTCGCTCCGCTCCGCTCCCGCTCCGACCGATTTGAAACCGCTCCGCTCCGACTAAAATTTTTTCGCTCCGCTCCGCTCCATTACAAACATACAACAAAACTTCATTGTTCTTAGTAAATATTTATAATTTTCCGCGAATTCATCAATTCAACTTATATCTTCTTACGTATTATAGAGTATGGCTTAAAAGGTGCGTTTTATTCGATCAAGTACAGAACAGGATAGCACCAATTTCGTACAAATTTGAACATAAAATTGAGTTGTTCTAGATAGTGTGTCCGGAAACTAAACTATCGCATTAGCGCACTGAAATATGATTATTAATGTCATTTCCAGCAAAATAGGCGTACCGGGAATATCCCGAATTCTTAACTCCTTAGCTACCAAAAGCATTTAAAGATTTTACAAAAATGCTACCACCTTAGAAAAAGCATAGCAACCCATGCCATGCGTTAGTCCAGAGTGGCTATGTGCTCATACAACCCATATGTGTTTGACTCCAAATTTATTACACTACACTCCACGAAATAATTCAAACGTCAAAATATTTTCGATGCAATTATTAACCCTTCTGTCGCCGCCTACGAGCTATTATGCCTGAGGTGTAGCTGAATCAAGTGTGAAATCAATCTTATTTTTTGAAGAGGTATAATATTGGTTCTAGAAACAAGTTACATACTACGTCTTACGATGATACGCCGTTTTTTCGTTTCTTTAGACATAGTTTATATTTCCCCGAACGTTTGATCACATTTGTGGCCGTCTCTCTCTCTCTTCATTACCGTAACTCCTAGTGGAGCATGGTGCGTTGATGACTACAATGTGCCAAGAGAAGGGTTAATTATCAAGTCGGCATTTTAAGAGAGTAATAAATATTACGCGGATTTTATATTCTCAATTGTAAACAAAAAATTGACAATTGAATTAAATTTTCACACATACTATGAACTGCAATAGTGTGCAAAACGGTGCCATTTTTATTTTCTGATAGCCACTCTGGACTAACGCATGCTTTCACTAAGGCTACCACTAAAACCTCCGTTGGAAAAAATTTTTAAATGAAGTAAGATCACAAAATTTTATCTTTGAAGTTTTTTTACACAGCTTATCTGATTTTTATTAGGAAAAATTGTTGGCCACGACCGAAAGAAAATATGTGGGTAATATGAGTACTAAATTTTTGAAAAATCTTTAAATGTCTGTGGTAGCTGAAGAACTAATAATTCGGGCTTTTTTTATACTCCTTTTTGCTGGAAATATCACCAGGAATCATATTTGGGTGCCTTTATGCGATAGTTTTCGGACATCCCGTATAGAACGAGATCTGTAAAATTGTTATGGAAGCTGTCCTGTACTCCATTCAATAAAATGCACCTAATAACTAATTTAAATTAAAACGGGCGTTTCATTCAGCGAGTACAGGACAGGACTTTTCTGTCATGGAATTTCACAATAATCCGAAATTTCGCAAGTCTCTCAACGAATTCTTCGCCTTTAAATCGTGTAAAATCATCAAATAGTGCCATAAAATGAAAAATTTCGCCGAAAAAAATAAATTTTTTATCTCGGAATTTTCTTGATTTTTTACTTCGGAGCGGAGCGGAGTGGAGCGACTTTCAAAGCGAAAATCGCTCCGCTCCAGCCTGCCGAAAACCGCTCCACGCTCCGCTCTTTCCCTCCGAAATTTTAGGTCGCTCCGCTCCAAATCCCTGGTTTGGAGTAGCTTTCATCGTGAGTAAGCAGCTCAAGGACCACGTTATCGGCTTCAAACCCATCAACGAGCGGCTATATGCGATCCGCATTAAGACCCGTTTCGCTAAACTCTGGCTATTTAATGCGCATGCTCCTACAGAAGTAAAAGAAGACGCGATTAAGGACGAGTTCTACAACGACCTAGAAACACTCTTCGACTCACTTCCATCAAACGACGTCAAGCTGCTGCTAGGAGACTTTAACGCCAAAGTCGGAAATGAAAGCTGGCATAGGGGAACTACTGGAGGTCATAGACTCCACGACGAAAATAACAACAACGGTCAACTACTTATCGACTTCGCGAGCGGCAGAAACCTGGTCATAAGCTTTACATGCTTCCCTCATCGACGAATCCATAAGCAGACATGGAAGTCTCCAGATAAATACACCGTGAACCAGATCGACCACGTACTGATCAGTAAGAGATGGGCTTCTAAAGTCTTAGATGTTCGATCCTATCGAAGAGCCAACTGCGACTCCGATCACTATTTGGTGAAGACGACCAACAGGTGCAGAATCTCTTCGGTGCACCTAACGAGAATCAACCCTGCCAAGGTTTTCGAGGTTGACAATTTGATTGATAATGCCACGGCGGCTGCGTATACTACAGCACTTCAGGAAAAACTGTCGCCCATGCTTGATGACATCAACAATTTAGGCATCCATGAGTTCTGGGAGGAGCTCAAAGACAGCATCAAGGGGGTCGCAGAAGAGGTGGGCTATAAAGGCCGGCGCAGACGAGCAGACTGGTTCGACGACGAATGCAGGGCCTCGATTGAGGCGAAAAATTAAGCCTATCGCCAATACACATAACGCGCATCCCGAGCCAAGAAAGAAAGATACAACGAACTTCGGCGAGTATCTAATAGGTTAATTAGACGTAAGAAACGCAAACATTTTGACGAGCAGTTACAGCAAATAAACCAAAGATTAGCCAGTAAGAACATTAGACAGGCGTACAAACTTATAAATAATATCAAGAACGGATATCAACCCAGGACAAGCCTATGTAAGGACAAGGATGGTAACATCATCAGCGACATCGAAAGCGTCAACAAACGATGGGCCTCGTATTTTGAAGAGCTCCTCAATGCACCATCAACATCCCCCGCGGAGCCAGCTCTTGAGCAGTTAGCCGAACCAGGCGCTCCCGTTCTACCCCCATCAGTAGAGGAGGTGAGTCTTGCCATGCAGTTGCTTCAAAATAATAAAGCGCCCGGCGCGGCGCTGACGAGATCCCAGCAGAACTGCTGAAGCATGGTGGAACGTGCCTGACCAACGTTGTACATGTGCTACTGCTGAAAATATGGAACGACGAGGGAAACCCCGAAGATTGGCGCAAAAGCATAATCTGTCCAATCCACAAAAAGGGTGACAAGCTGAAGTGTTAGAATTAGAGAGGCATATCATTAGTTTGCACGGCCTATAAGATTTTATCAAAAATCCTTGAAAAGAGAATCAATCCGTACGCAGAACGAACGAATCATTGGCGAGTATCAAGGCCAGTGGCGGCTCGTGAAGTACAGAGCCGGGTGGGCAGATTTACCATCAGGAAATAATACTATACATGCATATCCACTGTTTTTTAATGCGTTAAAATTGTGCTCTTTGTTAGTCTGTCCATTTTAATGTTTTTAAGCTTGTTGTATTTACGTATGTATTAGGTGAATCGTTTAGAGTTTTTTCTTACAAATCAGTTATGCTCAATCGCACCATGAAAATGCATACAGATAGCTACAGTTCGGAATCCTATATTACATCAATTTTTTTGGCAGAGAACGGTCGCAATGTGGAAAAATAATCCAGTATTTACCTTTCAAAGGGACCAGCAATAGTCGCGACAATATTTTAATAAAATTATATTCAATAAGTAAATATTAAGCACTGCTCCTTTTAATGGTAATTCAAATTTGGATACCTCTTTCTTTTTTTTTCATTTGAGGCTAGAAAAGGCAACCCAAACGGATCACCTAATATATGATTAATTGTAATGATATATTAAATTATGATAAGACATTATGTCCGAAAGTTTTTTACTTAAAATTATTTTTTTTAAAGCAATGCCAACATTCTTTCGCACAATAACAGGACATACCTACAAATCTTCCTGAATAAATAATTTATCAAAGACAATTCCTGTAAATTAGGAAGTTAGTTATACACGCATTTAATTTTCCAAACATGGTTGGTTATCACATATTACTTTATTATGCCACAAAAATTCAATTAGTTTAGAACTTTAGCATACTTTATTGTTGCACCAAACAAAAATGAGTTTGAAAACTGAATGGAAACTTAAATTTTTTTAAATAAATAAGGAATAACACCAATTTTCGAATGGCCATAATAATAGGTGTGATTACAGAATTAAGTAATAAAATTTAATTTCGTCCCATATGATGACAGTTAATGTTAGTTTTGGTAGACTACAGTTAATACCCAGAATATCCGCTATTATTCTCCATGACGTTATCAATTCTTCTGGGCATGGACGATATCAACTTCCGGGAAGTTTCTAGGGGAATATTGTACCAAACCTTTTGGATATTTTCCCACAATTGCTTTTTATTTTGGCAATCCACTTTTGACACTTGCCTTTCAAGCTCACCCCAAAGGTTTTCTATTGGATTCAGGTCGGGGGACTGACTTGGCTACTCCAAAACGTTAACACTTTGCTCCTCGAACCAAGCTTTGGCCAATCGTGATGAGCGCTTCGGATCGTTATCCTGCTGAAATGTCCACAAAAGGGGCATGTTATCCTCAGTGTAAGGCAGCATAATAGTCTCCAGGAGATTCTTGTAGGCAAATCTGTTCATAATCCCATCGATTCGGTATATGGAACCGACACCTTGACACGAAAAGCAGCCCCATACCATTATGTTGCCTCCGCCATGTTTCACAGTCTTTTTTGTGAACCGAATGTGAAATAATTTTCCCTTAGGACGACGAACGTTCTTCCTGCATCGTTACCAAATAAATTGATTTTTGTTTCATAGCTGAAAAGGATATTCCGCAATTTTTTTCGCCTTGTGGACCGCACCATGTTTTATGAGCCAACGCAAAATTTTTCCTCTTCATCAAATTCACATATCTAAGCAGAGGAACTTTGCGAGCAATCCTACCAGGCAAATTTGAGCTTGCCAATCGGCGTCGAATGGTTCGTGATGAAAGGACATTCCCAATCTCGGTCGCAATTGTCCTTGATGATTTGGATGGGTCGCGTTTGGATAATGTAACGATTCGATGGTCGGTCACTGGTGAAGTTTTTTTAGGTGCCCCAAGAGTTTCAAGAGTTTTTCTGGTTTCAGGGCATTGGGTACGAAATTTTCGGACCGTCCCAAAGATGTGGCAATAAATTTGTAGCTTCTTCCTTCACCTCGGAGCTGACGAACAAGCCTTCTCTCCTCTAGACTGCAGTGACGTCCTCGACCCATCTAATGTTGATTTTAGTTTTTAAATTGCATTAGAGTATGTTTATAATGCCTTCATTTGATTTATTTTTCTCAATATCTCACCTTTTACAATCGAATAATTCTTAAAATGGATATTCTGTATAAAGAAAACAATGCACACCTATTTTTTTGTCCAACTCAAATTGAAGATTGAACAAATGAAGGAGCCGTTACCTATGATAACACACAGTTTCAGCGTGATTCGTGATTCGTGATTCCTCAGTTTCATTCAAAACATCGTGCTACTAGATTTCCAAATTAATATTTTTCATAGTAAAGAATGTTGTTGATGTTTTTACTACTTTTTAAAAAAAATTTAGTTCACACCTATTATTTTGACCAGCAGTGTACATACTTTCAAGCTGCTATGTATTTCTACAATTATGCAAATAAAATGCACTGCCCAGCACGAGCTACCGGGGAGGGTTTAGATCCCTCTTGCCATGGGGAGGAAAAAGGTGTGAGGAATAGAAGCGGGAATTTTTTTCTATATCATGCACATGCAAAAACATAACAACAAAAAAATATCATTTTTTAAGTACATACAAACTAAATTTAAAACTTCCAGATCATATAGAGGAGAAAATATAAATAGGTATCTATATCAAGCAAAATACATATTAGATCAAATAAATAAGATGTTAATATTAATCCCATCACCAAAATAAATATTTTATAATAGTAATTAATAACACTAAAATGTAGGGAATCAGAGAAAAGCGATTAGTGTTTTCTAAAAACATACGTAACAAATAAAAAATAAAAAACGGCTGTTGATAACGTAATCATGCACTACTGCTACAAGTACGAGTGTAACGCCTCCAAACCACTTCAAAAAATGAAGAAAATCTGACAAAAACACACGCACAAATTAAATACTCTACAATGCACCATGCACAATTTAAATGCGAAACGGCCTTATTATTGTATCCATACACCACGCGCTATGCTACGAGTATCTAACTACTAGAACAGCGCCACGGGCCACGCGCTCGCGAACGTTGCACAAGTTCATGGATAGTGTAGTATTGGGCATGCCCTTTAGTGAAGTTCAGATACTTTCAATGCGCATGTGTCGAGCGTATAAGATAAGATACATCGTGACTCTGTGCTATGGAATAGCTATAGAATAGATTGATGGTACATGTGGGCAGAAAGGCATTCTGCCCATAGGTTGAGTTGAGATGATGAGCAGATACATGAAGGAAGTATGAATGGGCGCAATGCAATGTACATAATGGTTGGTGATTCACGCGTGCGCTTCTTATAATTATTCAATTGATATCAATATGAGCTTTCGCTTATGTAGAGGAGAGGAGTTTTTTATATTGGCAATTTAATCGTGATTAAGTACTAATGAATGGCTATTGTCATTTTAAGGAAAGTTACGTTACGTTAAGTTAAGTTATAGATATGCATGTAGGTACCGAAGTGAATCAATTATGTTCTAAGAAATAATTTATATTTTATTTTTATTTTTAGCTAGCATTTTGTAGGGTGGGCAGTGCCCTACCTGCCCACTTAGACCGGCCGCCCCTGATCAAGGCGGCTTCAGACCTGGTCGTTCAACGACCGATCAGCTTTTCACAGTGAAGCTACTACTCCAAAAGTGCTGGCAATACAACATCGATGTATACCAAATCTTTGTCGACTTCAAGGAGGCATACGACAGTATCGACCGAAGTGTACTGTACAACATTATGCTGAATTTTGGTATACCGGCAAAGTTAGTGCGACTCAGAAGGACGACGATGACTAATACCGTCTCGCAGGTCAGAGTGCAGAACCGACTCACTGACCTATTTAAAACTCGTACTGGACTCAAGCAAGGCGACGGGCTGGCGCCGACGCTCTTTAACCTTGCTTTCTTCTTCTTCTTTATGGCACGATAGCCCGACGTCGGGCCTTGGCCGCCTGGATTGAAAACCTCCAATTGTCGCGGTCACGCGACCTTGTCCTCCAATTCCGAAAGCCTAGCATCTGGTGGGCGTCCTCACATACATAATGCTCCCATCGGGCTCTCGGTCGTCCACGCAATCTGGCTCCGTCCACTCGTTGCGCGTTCATCACCTTTTTGGGCATGCGATCGTCGTTCATCCTTTGTACATGACCCGCCCATTGCAATCGCTGCAATTTCACGATCTTCGACACCTGTAGCTCATCATACAGCTGATACAACTCAAGGTTGTATCGGATGCGCCATTCACCTCGTTCACGAACGGCCCCGAAGATTCTTCGGAGAACCTTTCGCTCGAATGTGTCCAACAGGTGTTCAGAGTTTTGGGTTAGGGTCCATGCCTCGCAGCCGTAGCATAGCACAGGTCGGATGATGGTTTTATACACGTGGAGCTTCGTGTTCCTGTGCACCAGCTTCGAATTCATAATTTGGAGGACCGCATAGTAACACTTATTAGCTAGTTGTATCCGTCGCTTTATCTCACCTGTTTCGTTGGCGTCTTTTGACAAATTGCAACCCAGGTAAGTGAAGTTGTCTACATATTCTATATTGAGGTCCCCCACTGTGATGCTTGAATTTACTGGCGTTCTAGTTTTTGATTGCATCATGACCTTGGTTTTAGACTCGTTGATATGTAGCCCAACTTCTTTGGCGGCGTTATTGAGATTATGCAGAAGGCTTTCTGCAACACCCAATCTTCGAAACATGATGTTGATGTTGTCGGCGTAGGCTACTTGTTGAGTCGATTTAATGAGTAGCGTTCCGCTGCTGTCCAAGTTCATGGCTCGAATCACATACTCCAGAGCCAGGTTGAAGAGCGTCGGCGCCAGCCCGTCGCCTTGAGTCCAGTACGAGTTTCAAATAGGTCAGTGAGTCTGTTCTGAACTCTGACCTGCGAGACGGTATTAGTCATCGTCATCCTTATGAGTCGCACTAGCTTAGCCGGTATTCCAAAATGCAGCAAAATGTTGTACAGTACGCTTCGATCGATACTGTCGTATGCCTGCTTGCAACAAATATTTGGTATACGTCGATGTTGTATTCCCAGCACTTCTGGAATCTTCTGCAATGGGGTTTTCCCATAGTGAGAGGGGGGGTGAGATTAGTGGGTGCAGCTGGGCATTGAAACAAATGGGCTACATCGTGTGGCGTGCCAGCGCAGTTAGGGCATACGTTTAGTATATTTGGGTCTATGCGGGATAGATACGAATTGAGGCGTGAGCAGAAGCCTGACCGAAGTTGGGCTAAAGTCACTCTGGTGGCTCTCGGGAGCCTAATCTGCTCAGGCGAAATAGGTGGTGGGAGCGCTGAGAGGACTCTGTTCGTACCTAAACTCGCAATAGACCTACTCACTTCCTCAGTGTGAATCATTGCAATGGCAGCCCGGTAAGAATCTTCATCGAAAGGATCCCTTTTGTAACCCTGGACTTCTCTCCCAAGGTCACGAGGGCCACGTTTGATGTTGCGTGGAGGGGGAATTTTGTCCATGAGGTTACGATTAGGATGATCCTCTCGATAACAACCTACTAAATATTGTTTTGTAAGTAGTTGATTGTGGTCACGTATTGGCATCAAATGTGTCTCCTGATGTAGGTGGTCCTGGGCAGACATCAGAAGGCATCCTGTAGCTGTGCGTAGAGCAGCATTTTGGCAGACTTGGATTTTGTTCCAGCTTGTGTTACAGAGACCTTGCGATCAAACTGGCGCCGCAAAATCACCCGTGCTCGACCCACCGCTTTGTAAGTGGCTAGCATTGTCTCTTTATCTTTGCCCCAGGTGCTACCAGCCAGTGCTTTAAGAATTTTGTTCCTACTGCGCATCTTTTCACATACCGCTTCCGCGTGATGAGCTGAAGTCATTATTTTCTCAAAGTGAAGCCCGAGAATTTTTGGATTTGCAACAGCAGGAACTGGTTTGTTGCCAATACGTACCCCAACCGGCCACTTACAATCACCTGACCAGGTGGTAAGGAAGGTCGCAGACGATTTGGACGCTGAGATGGTGAGGTTTCTGCTATGGAAAAAGGCTTCTAGTCGCGCTAAATATCTATTGATATTTTCACGCATGACATCCCTATCCGCTCCCGTGGCGAGTACAGTGCAGTCATCGGCATAAGAAATAACTTCAATGCCTTCCGGAGGTGTTGGGAGACCGGCCATGTAGATGTTAAACAAGGTGGGAGAGAGAACCCCACCCTGAGGAACACCTAATTTGATCTTTCTAAGTTTGGAACGACTGCCTCGAAACTCGGTGAAGGATTGCCTACCAGCTAGATAGTTGGCAATCCATCTTATCTCTTGAGTCGGAACATGCATATTGAGGAGGTTTGCCAGAAGCATGGAGTGATTAACCTTATCAAACGCATTTGATAGGTCAATCGCCACCATGATGGTTCTATGGCAAGGTGTACTGTGGTTTAGTCCGTCTCTTACACGTGTAGTGATCGCGTCCAGAGCGGTGGTTGTACTATGCATGCGTCTGAATCTGTGCTGATGGGGATCTAGCTTTGCATGTGAAACCAGTGTGGGGTGGATGAGGGCTTCCAGCGTCTTTGCTACAGGTGATAGGATCGTAATCGGTCTGTAGGAAGTTCCTAGTTTGGCACTTTTCCCTGGTTTAAGGCATGGGACTATACGACCTTGTTTCCAGATGTCGGGGATGGCGAGCGTAGACATTGACAAGTTAAAGACTGCCGTGAGATACTCAATGGCAGGAAGATCAAGATGTTTGAGCATGGCCATTGAAATGCCATCTGGTCCAAGGGCCTTAGAATTTTTTGCATTCTCAATGACTGTTTTAACCTGGTCCGGAGTATAAATTGGTACGGAGTCAACAATTCGGCTGCGAATCCGTCTTCTAATTTTGCGCTTGAGGCCATCGGACTTGGGATGTTCAATAAATTGTTTATTGAACTGGCTCGCACACTGAAGAGGATTGCTTGTTTCTTTTTTGCCGAAGTTTATGGCTATATTGCCCTTATCTTTTGTGGGGTTCGAAAGGGCACGGACAGTGGACCATAACTTACTGGCACCTTCATTAAGGTTACAGTCATTGAGGTGCTCGTTCCATTTGGCCTTCTTGTAGTCTTTAACTTGTCGCTGTATTTGGATATTGAGCTCCCGAATTCTGGGGTCACCAGGGTTAGCGCGCCTAATGTTGTCACGTTCATCAGCTAACCTTGCGGCACTTGTTGGGAAGTTTGGACGAACCTTTGGAATGCGCCCTGCTGGGATGAACCGTGCCGCAGCTTTGGCAATGACGCTCCTAATGTTCCGTTCGGCCTTATGTATATTGGTGGGAGGGGGAAGCGCGAAGAACTTCGATGACGTGAATGTTTTGAAACCTTCCCAATCAGCTTTTTTGTGATTGACAAAAGTTCGCTTCTCTGACTTGGTCAGGTCAGCTGGTTTGTCAATTCTGACTATCATTGGGAGGTGATCAGAGGGAAGACCAGTAAGTGTTTCCCAGGAGGCCTCACTAATTAGGCTAGCGCTGACAATTGTAATGTCTGGTGAGCTAATACAATCGTTTGCATCACGGGTTGGAGAGTTTTCATTGAGGGTACAGAAACCTGATGCGTCCAGAGATTCGGCGATAGCTTGACCCCTGGCATCGTTGTGAAGCGCGGAATGCCAGAGTTCATGATGGGCATTGAAGTCACCAAGAATGATCCTGTGCTCTCCATTAAGAAGAGGACCAATATCGAAATGGTAGTTTCTACAGCTAGAATGTGGTGGTATGTAGATATTAAAAATTTCAATATTGGTGCTCCCTGATGAAACTGAGATGGCTTGCAATTCCGCCGTACCGTCTGAAACTACATCTAATACACGGTAATGTACGGACCTGTGTATTAGGAAGGCAAGTCCACCTCCAGGGTGAGAATCATTCGTGGCGCCTTCTCTGTCCTTGCGTATGATGATATATTCACCTTCAGCGTTGAATGGTGAATTCGCGTGGAGTTTCGTCTCTTGGATGGCTGCAATCAGGATTCTGTACTTTCTCAAGAAGCTTGCGATTTCAGGAAATTTCCCTAGGATGCCATTACAGTTGAACTGCAATATGGACACCGGTGTAAAAATTGCTGGCGGAGGGGCGGGAGTTAGGCTGTGTCTTACGTTCAAGGCAACATTATTGGGGGGAGTAGGGGGCGTTGGAGGAGGGGAGGGGCCTGGTATTACCCGAGGCTGCCCAGTATTCCTACAGCCTGGAGCAACAAATGTACCTTCTATGTAATGACCCATCCTTCTCAAACCGGAGCATCTGAAATGCACCCACTCCAAACAGCAACTACACTGAAGTGACCTGGCATTAGAACCGATACGTCGGTTGCAGACACTACACATCCATACCAAGACAGGGCCTGGATTTGCCTCAATGCCGGCGCGTAAGAGGAGAATTGAGAGCAGCCGCGCCGAGATGTGATGCTCCCAATATGACGAAAAAACATATATAACGAGTCCATACATATACACAAACATACACAACCTTCCTGCATCGAGACCTTCGAGGCTCTTGCCAGGGAGGCGTTTTGGCAACTCTTGGCCGTTTGTTGTAGCAAACGGGTGTGGTCCGCCCCGAAGAGGCGTATTGCAACTTCAAAATAATGCAATAAACAATGGTTGCCAGTAGGACCTCGTCGTCGTCGAACGACCAGGTCTAAAGCCGCCTTGGTACTCGCCAATGATTTCTTCTGCGTACGGATTAATTCTATTTTCCAGAATCTTAGATAAAATCTTATAAGTCGTACAAACTAATGAGATGCCTCTGTAGTTCTCACATTTCAACTTATCCCCTTTTTTGTGGATTGGGCAATTGATACTTTTACGCCAATCTTCGGGGATTATTTCGTCGTTCCATACTTTAACGATAAGTGTGTGTGTATAGCCTTAACAAGGCTCTCCCCACCATGCTTCAGCAGTTCAGCTGGAATCTCGTCAGCGCCCGGGGCTTTATTATGTTTTAGTGCTTGCATGGCGAGATCAACTTCTTCTACTGTTGGGGGTTGAACGGGAGGGCCTGGTTCAGCCATCAGCTCCGGAGCTTCTTGTGTGGGGTTGTTCGGTTGAACATTGAGGAGCTCTTCAAAATGTGAGGCCCAGCGTTTATCAACGCTATCGGTGTCGCTAATGATATTGCCATCCTTATCCTTACAGAGGCTGGTCCTGGGTTGGTATCCACTTTTAATTGAATTAATCAGCTTGTACGCTTGTCTACTGTTCCTACTAACTAGTCTTTGGTTTATTTGCATCAACTGCTCGTCAAGATGCTTACGTTTCTTACGCCTAATTAACCTATTCGAAAATCGTCGAAGCTCGTCATATTTTGTTTTTTTGGCTCTGGTTGCGCGTTCAGTCCATTGGCGATATGCCTCGTTTTTAGCATCTACCGCATTTTGACATTCTTCATCAAACCAATCATTTCGGGCTCGCCGGGCTTTATATCCCACAACCTCCTCTGCGACCCCTTTGATGGTGTCTTTGAGTGTATCCCAGATCTCAAGGGCGCCTTTGTTGCTGATGTTATTTAGCAAGGGCGTCAGCTTCTCCTCAAGGGCAGTCGTATAAGTGACCACCGTGGCATCATCCAACAATTTGTCAACCGCAAAAATTTTTGCCGGGTTGAACCTCGAATCATGCACCGAAGAAATTCTGCACCTATAAGTCGCCTTCACCATATAGTGGTCAGAGTCAATATTTGCTCCACGATAGGACCGAACATCCATTATGCTCGATGCCCATCTCTTGCAGACAAGGACGTGGTCAATTTGGTTGACGGTATGTTGATCTGGAGATCTCCAGGTCTGCCTGTGAATGCGACGATGCGGAAAACAGGTAGAGCTAATGACCACATTTCTGCTGGTCGCGAAGTCTATTAGTCGTTGGCCATTGTCGTTACAGTCTTCATGGAGGCTGTACCCTCCAGTAATCCCCCTATGCCAACTTTCGTTTCCGACTTTGGAGTTAAAATCCCCTAGCAGCAATTTGACATCATTTGATTGAAGTGAATCGAAGAGATTTTCTAGGCGGTGATAGAACTCGTCTTTAACCGCGTCTTCACTGACTTCGGTGGGGGCATGCGCGTTTATGAGCCAGAGATTGAAGAACCGCGTTTTAATGCGAATCGCACACAGCCGCTCGTTTATGGGTTTGAAGTCGATAACATGCGGCTTAAGTTGATTGTTTACAATGAACGCCACTCCAAACTCCCTGTGGCCCGAAGGTTTTCCACTTGTGAAAATTGTGTACGAATTTCGGTCATCAATCTCGCTACTAAGCCATTTAGTTTCCTGGAGTGCAACAATGCTCAGCTTATATTTTTCGACCTGATCCAAGAGGGCCCTTAAGGCCCCTGGCCTATTCAAGGAGCGTACATTCCAGGTTCCGAAAGAGTAATCAGTTGTTCGTTTGCGATGTCGTCGTTGGGTTGTATCCGTCCAATCCGAGGCTTTCATTCCAGGTTTCTTGACGTAGAATTTTTTCCAAGGATGGGTTGTCGGCCCATCGCTTTACCATGATAGTATTCGTAAAACGAAAGAGGTCCATCATGGAGGCCTCGGAGGTGCTGCTTCGGTGATTGACTGTTCGGTTTTTGTCACCCTATTACGTTTAGTAACCTGAGACGCTGAAGTTGTTAATACAGCACTCAGGCGCAGCGGTTACTCGGATAATGCGGGAAAGTAACGCCCCGTAGAGAAACATAGGAATTGGCTGGAGCTGTTCACCCTATGAAGCTCCTCCTGCATAGCTAAGGGTCCGCAGTTATGCCACAACTGAAGAGGATATAGGAATCGGCCGGAGCCTTTCACCCTTTATCCTTGCTTTGATACAGAAAGCCTTCTGCATAACCTCAATAACGCCGCAAAGGAAGTTGGACTACATATCAACGAAAGCAAAACAAAGGCCATGATGCAATCGAAAACAAGGACGCCAGCAAATTCAAGCATCACAGTGGGGGACCTCAATATCGAGTATGTAGACAACTTCAACTATCTGGGTTGTAACTTATCAAATATTATTGGTCGCCAACGAAACCGACGAAATTAAGCGACGGATACAACTAGCCAATAAGACATATTTCTCGGTTCTCCCTATAATTAATTCGAAACTTGCGCACAGGAACACGAAGCTCCGCGTGTACAAAACGATCATCCGACCCGTGCTATGTTGTGGCTGCGAAACATGGACCCTCACCCAAGCCTCCGAAATTTTGCTAGACCGATTCGAACGAAAGGTCCTTCGGCGAATTTTAAGGGCCGTTCGCGAACGAAATCAATGGCGTATCCGATACAACCATGAGTTGTATCAATTGTGCGATGAGCTGGAAGTAACGAAAATCGTGAAGCTTCAACGTTTGCAATGGGCGGGGCATGTACAAAGGATGGACGATAATCGCATGCCAAAGAAAGTGATGAACGCACAACGAATTGACGGAGCGAGGTTGCGTGGACGACCGAGAGCTCGCTGGGAGAACTCCATAGGTGAAGACGCCCACCAGCTGCTGGGCTTCCGAAACTGGAGGACAAGGTCACGTAACCGCGACAATTGGAGGTCAACGATTCAGGCGGCCAAGGCCCGACGTCGGGCTATCGTGCCACATTGATGATGAACTGCCTAACGTGGCAAAGGTGGTCATGATGATCAGGGAGTAAATGTTGGCGCAGGGAGTAAGCGTACTTATGTATTCTTACAGAGTCAACAATGAATAAATACGTCTCTTTACGCATTCTGAAAACCAAAAGGAGACACGGCGTTTAACAGAGGGGCTTTGCAAGGCTTCTTTGTTCAAACAAAATAATGATCCCTTGCACTTGTCTTTAATTGTGACGCTTCTATTGCTCTCTTAAATAAAACGTAAGTTGAATATGCTATCCAAATTTCGAGAGCTCAATCCTAATGAGCATTTGCAGAAGTTGAAGGTGCCCAGTTACCGTCAGCACATAATAACAAGGGGATGCTTCAAAGCGCCATACCCGACCAAAGGGGCAAAATAACAAGCCAGAGATCGGCCAAATTGATCCAATCCATGTTACATCGAAGCATGGAGGACCTCCTCCGAAAATGTTACCCTCAAGCTAGTGAATTCTTCGAAATTCTGTGAAAAAAAACTGAATAATTGTAAAAAATATGGTCTTGTACGGATACTTTTTCGTTTCGTTTTTGTGAAGTTTTTTAGTTTTTGTTCTAGAAAAGTTTGTTTACAACCGAGTTTCAGTAAAATAATGAGTAGAAATATAAGCTAACAAACTACATTTAACTTCCGAACTTGATACAAAACGGTATTTTTATGACACTTAAATTGTTTTGCTATATAAGCCAGAGAAACCCCGGAATTGTATTGACTAATTTATATGCACTTTATCCTCGAATGATAGCTCGCGTACTTTCGGCATTTTCACACAATTTTTATTCGTCACACTTGCGTCGAACACGACA
This sequence comes from Microchrysa polita, assembly GCA_949715475.1. NCBI lineage: Eukaryota > Metazoa > Arthropoda > Insecta > Diptera > Stratiomyidae > Microchrysa > Microchrysa polita. The sequence goes on from OX454415.1 coordinate 79,362,060, forward strand.
AAACAATTGATAGGTTAATAACTAAATGATTCCATTCGAAATAACTAACGGTTGTCTCTTGTGTGCTCAGAAATAATAGTTTTACCATGAGCTCTGTGGCTCACTTGGTTGAGTCTCACTCTACGATGCTAGTAATCTAGCGGTCCGGAGATCGAATCTCGGCGTGGTCCAAAAATTCCGTACATGTGCGGATAGGAAATATATAGTGCTTGCAACATTGAGCGCTTATATACCGGCTCTTAATTTAAACTATCTTAAAGCATTTTTGGAGATAGTACCTTTTCCATAGGGTGAATATACCGTCCTAGTCTAGTTCGCGTATTAACTTTCTTCTTCTTCTTTTTATTCGAATTGGTTGTGGAATGTGCAGATGTTTAGAAATGGTTTATCTGACATTTCGATTATTTGGACAATATTATGATTGGAATTTGTTAATCTCGCGTTTTTTCTAACCAGGAATTTCATATAAACTTTGTAGCGAAATGAAAATCGAAAACAATATCATTCCAGTATCAAGACGACTTCGCTCACCTCGCCATCTGTTGCGAGCGGGACTAAATTTACTTTCGATTAGTTAGTGCACCCCGTATATGCCGTCCAAAATAATTTAAATTTGTCTAAAACTTTTTATCTTTGCTCCGGTATATAAGCGGTCATTATATACACTCCGAAATGATATGCAATGTAACGTTGACTCGAAATTGCCTACTGAGTCAACGCACCATGGCCCCACATGGGGCTATACGGTACTGGGAAGAAGATGAGGTACAAATAATTTTGTGAATAAATTTCAATGGTAAAAATCATTTTGTGAAAATGTTTTTTGCTTGTAACTCCTTTGTTTTAAGTAGATGGCAATAATTTTATTATTGGGTATTATAAGAACTGAGAGACTTACGGTCCCCTGCAAACATATTTGGAGGGGACCGGATTAGGCAGGGTCCTAATCCAGGAGGAGGGCTTGCATTTCTAATACACAGAACCGTGCAATACAGTGTATTAGATCTTCGTTTTAACGACGGAACGGCGGAAATGCAAGCTATTGCCGTAAAATCCGGCAATACCAATATCGAACTTATAAACATCTATGTTCCGCCAGCATCCAGCTGTGGCTCTGGTTATAAGTTCGATATTGGTCCACTCCTCACAGGACAGCATAGGATCCTACTTGGCGACTTTAACGCCCATCACGAACTCTGGCACTCTCTTCTCGCAAATGATGGCAGAGGTATAGATATCGCGACACAATTAGACCCATCAGACTTCTGCGCACTCAATGGAATTTCGTCTACACGCGTCGCTGGTGCCTGCCATAGTTCTCCTGACATAACTATTGTAAGCGCCAGTTTGATAAGTGAAACCCACTGGGAGACAACTATTTCCCTCCAATCCGATCACCTCCCCATACTTATCAAAATTGATAAACCAGCTGAACTGACGACGTCAGAACAGCGTACGTTTATCAACCACAAAAAGGCAAATTGGGAGGATTTTACTACGTTCACTACGACGAAGTTCGCCGCGCTACCTATTCCAACAAACACCAGGGAAGCCGAAAAGAATATAAGGAACGTCATTGTCAAAGCGGCAGCTCGCTTCATTCCGGCAGGACGTATCCCCAAAGTTCGGCCATATTTCCCAACTACTGCCGCAAGGTTAGCCGACGGACGGGACAATTTAAGACGCACAAATCCGGCAGACCCCAGAATTCAGGAGCTAAACTCCGAAATAAATCGATAAGTCAACACCTACAAGAAAGAAAAATGGAACGAGCATCTCGAAAGCTGCGATCTCTCGAAAGGTGTCAGCAAACTTTGGGCTACAGTCCGCGCCCAGTCACATCCAACCAAAGACAAAGGTAGTGTAGCCATCAGATTCGGCAAGAAAACCACCGCAGATCCTAAACTTTGTGCGAGCTTGTTCAATAAGCAATTTATTGAGCATCCCAAGACCAAGTCGCTCAACTGCAAAATTAAAAGAAGGATACGCAACCGAACAGTTGACATTATTCCCACCTATACTGCGGACCAAGTTTCAGCAGCGATCAAGAACGCTAAAAACTCTAAGGCCATTGGACCGGATGGCATTTCAATGGCCATGCTGAGACATCTAGATCTTCCGGCCATCGAATACCTAACGATGGCTTTCAACTTGTCGAATCCACGCTTGCCATCCCTGCATTTTGGAAAAAGGGTCGAATTACCCCCTTCTAAAATCCGGTAAAAGCGCAAAACTCGCCGATTCCTACCGTCCAATCACGATTTTATCACCCATTGTAAAGACGCTCGAAGCACTCATCCACCCCACCCTTATATCACATGCTAAGCTAGCTTTTCACCAGCATGCTGAAGCCATGCATAGTACTACAACAGCTCTGGATCTGATCACCCATCACATCCATAATGGCCTCAACCAGAAACCGCCCTGTGAAGAACTGCCTAGTGGCACTTGACCTGTCGAAAGCCTTCGACACGGTTATCCATTCTGCGCTGTTGGCAGACCTCCTTAATATGCATGTTCCTGCTCAAGTGGTTAGATGGATTGCCAACTATATAGCTGGGAGGCAATCCTATACTGAGTTTCGTGGCAGTCGTTCAAAGCATAGGAAAATTAAGCAGGGAGTTCCACAAGGTAGCGTACTCTCTCCTACATTATTCAACATCTACCTGTCGAGCCTTCCAACACCCTCGGAAGGTATCGAACTAATTTCCTATGCGGACGATTGCACCGTACTCACCACGGGGAATGATTTAAATGGCATGTGTGCTCGATTAAATGACTATATTGAGAAACTGATGCAGTTTTTCAGTATCCGCAACCTCGTCATTTCACCGTCAAAATGCACTGCAACACTTCTTACCACCTGGACGCAGGAATTTTCGGAGGAGCTTAGGATCCGTACTGGCAAGCATGCTGACGACGTTGTTCCTACTGTTACTAACCCCAAAATCCTTGGTGTCTATCTAGACACCATGATGAAGTCGAAAAATCATGTCGAAGACGTAGTCGACAAAATGCACAGTAGAAACAACGTCCTGAAGGCACTAGCCGGGAGTTCCTGGGGCAAGGACAAGCAAACTATGTTGGTCACCTACAAAGCGATAGGTAGAGCAATTCCCAGCTACGCAGCACCGGTGTGGTCACAAACCGTTTGTGAAACAAACTGGAACAAAATCCAGACATGCCAAAACGCTGCTCTACGAATCGCTACAGGTTGTCACCTAATGTCGTCCCAGGATCATCTTCATCAAGAAACCAGCATGTTGTCAATCATCATCAATGTGGCACGATAGCCCGACGTCGGGCCTTGGCCGCCTGAATCGTTGACCTCCAATTGTCGCGGTTACGCGACCTTGTCCTCCAGTTTTGGAAGCCCAGCAGCTGGTGGGCGTCTTCACCTACGGAGTTCTCCCAGCGAGCTCTCGGTCGTCCACGCAACCTCGCTCCGTCAATTCGTTGTGCGTTCATCACTTTCTTTGGCATGCGATTATCGTCCATCCGTTTTACATGCCCCGCCCATTGCAAACGTTGAAGCTTCACGATTTTCGATACTTCCAGCTCATCGTACAGTTGATACAACTCATGGTTGTACCGGATACGCCATTGGTCTCGCTCGCGAACGGCCCCGAAAATTCGCCGAAGGACCTTTCGTTCGAATCGGTCTAGCAAAATTTCGGAGGCTTGGGTGAGGGTCCATGTTTCGCAGCCATAACATAGCACGGGTCGGATGATCGTTTTGTACACGCGGAGCTTCGTGTTCCTTTGCGAAAGTTTCGAATTAATTATAGGGAGGACCGAGAAATATGTCTTATTGGCTAGTTGTATCCGTCGCTTAATTTCGTCGGTTTCGTTGGCGTCCTTTGATAAGTTACAACCCAGATAGTTGAAGTTGTCTGCATACTCGATACTAAGGTCCCCCACTATGATGCTTGAATTTGCTGGCGTCCTTGTTTTCGATTGCATCATGGCCTTTGTTTTGCTTTCGTTGATATGTAGTCCAACTTCCTTTGCGGCGTTATTGAGGTTATGCAGAAGGCTTTCTGCATCACCCAACCTTCGAGACATGATGTTGATATCGTCGGCGTACGCTACTAATTGAGTCGACTTGATGAGTAGCGTTCCGCTGCTGTCCATATTCATGGCTCGAATTACATACTCCAAAGCAAGGTTGAAGAGCGTCGGCGCCAGCCCGTCGCCCTGCTTGAGTCCAGTACGAGTTTCAAATAGGTCAGTGAGTCGATTCTGCACTCTGACCTGCGAGACGGTATTAGTCATCGTCATCCTTGTGAGTCGCACTAACTTTGCCGGTATACCAAAATTCAGCATAATGTTGTACAGTACACTTCGATCGATACTGTCGTATGCCTGCTTGAAGTCGACAAAGATTTGGTATACGTCGATGTTATATTCCCAGCACTTTTGGAGTAGTAGCTTCACTGTGAAAAGCTGATCGGTCGTTGAGCGACCAGGCCTGAAGCCGCCTTGATACTCGCCAATGATTCGTTCTGCGTACGGATTAATTGTCTTTTCAAGAATTTTAGATAATATCTTATAGGCCGTACAAACTAATGATATGCCCCTGTAATTCTCACACTTCAGCTTGTCACCCTTTTTGTGGATTGGGCAGATTATGCTTTTGCGCCAATCTTCGGGGATTTCCTCGTCGTTCCATATTTTCAGCAGTAGCACATGTATAGCGTTGGTCAGGCACGTTCAACCATGCTTCAGCAGTTCTGCTGGGATCTCGTCAGCGCCGGCGCTTTATTATTTTGAAGCGACTGTATGGCAAGACTCACCTCCTCTACTGTTGGGGGTAGAACGGGAGGGCCTGGTTCGGCTAACTGCTCAAGAGCTGGCTCCGCGGGGGATGTTAATGGTGCATTGAGGAGCTCTTCAAAATGCGAGGCCCATCGTTTGTTGACGCTTTCGATGTCGCTGATGATGTTACCATCCTTGTCCTTACATAGGCTTGTCCTGGGTTGATATCCGTTCTTAACATTATTTATAAGTTTGTACGCCTGTCTAATGTTCTTACTGGCTAATCTTTGGTTTATTTGCTGTAACTGCTCGTCAAAATGTTTGCGTTTCTTACGTCTAATTAACCTATTAGATAATCGCCGAAGTTCGTTGTATTTTTCTTTCTTGGCTCGGGATGCACGTTGTGTGTATTGGCGATAGGCTTCATTTTTCGCCTCAATCGAGGCCCTGCATTCGTCGTCGAACCAGTCTGCTCGTCTGCGCCGGCCTTTATAGCCCACGACCTCTTCTGCGACCCCCTTGATGCTGTCTTTGAGCTCCTCCCAGAACTCATGGATGCCTAAATTGTTGATGTCATCAAGCATGGGCGACAGTTTTTCCTCTAGTGCTGTAGTATACGCAGCCGCCGTGGCATCATCAATCAAATTGTCTACCTCGAAGATCTTGGCAGGGTTGATTATCGTTACTCCTTGTTGCCCTCCTCTTTACCACTCGTAAAAATAGTGTGCGAATTGAGGTCGTTAATCTCGCTTTTGAGCCATTTAGTTTCCTGGATTGCAACTATGCTCAGCTTGTATTGTTCTACCTGATCCAGGAGGGCCCTTAAGGCTCCCGGTCTATTCAGGGAGCGTACATTCCAGGATCCGAAAGAGTAATCAGTTGTTCGTTTGCGGGGTCGTCGTTGTTTTGTATCCGTCCAATCCGATGCTTTTGTTTCAGGTTTCTTGACTTGAAGTTTTTCTTAGGATGAGTTGTCGGCACATCGCTAAACCATGATAGAGTTTTATCGTTGAGTAAAGGCCATCATGGGCATGCCTCGAAGATGCTGCTTTAGTGGTTGACTTAAATGTTTTCTGTCACCTATCACGTTAAGTAACCTGAGACGCTGCAGATGTTAATACAGCACTCAGGCGCAGCGGTTACTCGGATAATGCGGGAAAGTAACGCCCCGTAGAGAGACATAGGAATTGGCCGAAGTCCTTTTCCTATGAAACTCCTCCTGCATAGCTAAGGGTCCGCAGTTATGCCACAACTGAAGAAGATATAGGAATTAGCCGAAGCCTTTCAACCTTTATCTTCCCCCTTACGGGGAATACGTGATCATAATCTTCTCCTGTCTTTACAATATCTGGTCGGTTGCTATCCAGAGAATCACCCAAACCATCATCTCATGGACAATACATGGAGGGGGACACGACATGTCAGGAGTGGAATCAGAGACCTCGAGAGAGACGTCCAGGTATACAAACGGGTACCTCCCGATATAATTGATGACACAGCATACCATGCGGCCATCGCAGATATTCACACAACCGTTGTAAATCGGTCAATAGGGAGATTAAGTATGAATAGAGTCCTTTCAGCGCCCCACCACCTATATCACCTGAGGAGACTAGGCTCCCGAGAGCCATAAGAGCGGCACTAGCCCAGCTTAGGTCGGGTTTTTGCTCGCGCCTCAATTCATACTTATCTCGAATAGACCCGGACATTCAGAACATTTGTCCGAGCTGCGGTGGTGCGCCCCATGATGTGGACCACTTGTTCCGATGCCCCGCTGCACCCACTAACCTCACTCCGAGGTTGCTATGGGACAACCCTATTGCAGCTGCTACGTTCTTGTCGCTTGAGACAATAGGCGAGAACGACGACGAAACATAGAGTACTTCCACAGACATGCACAGCGGTTCACGCCTTTCTGCACCGCTACTACAACAACCTCAATTCGCCCACTATTTTTACGAGTGGTAATGAGGAGGGCAACAAGGAGTTTGGAGTAGCTTTCATCGTGAGTAAGCAATTTGTTTAGCTAATATCACTTAAGGGAAGTTCAACTTATTATTAGCAACATTTTCCAATGTAAAATTATTATCTTTTTATACCGTTATTTTGTGTTTTATTTCCTCTGGAGCGATCGCAATAACTGACATTTGTACTGTTTTTAAGAATTCTTGTAATAAAATCTCAACAGAATTCCGAATCGGTGACCTTGTGTTATTGAAGAACAAGCACGCTATTGAAAATATTGTCACGAAGTTTGAAGAAAAGTGGAACTATCCTATTGATTGGGAATGTATAAAAGAGCTTCTCATTCATTAAACCCAATTTGCTATTAAGTTTAGAATATATATTTTATGATTCGAGCACATTTTTTGAATTATTTCAACGTTAAGTTTATATTTATTTCATTTTTAAATGTAATGTTTTATATTTCCGGCCAAATACTCGTATAACTGAATTGAGAAAACTCGATTTGTAAATCAATTAATTTAGAAAATTACTCAAAATCAATGTTTTTCCATTCTAAATAAGCTAAGGCTTGAAAATCTGTCAAATTTTATAAATAATTTGCGAAAAAGTGATTTGTATGAAGCGTCAAAGTTGAGCGTCGTCCATTCGACGAAGCATGACGTTTCCCGTAATAAAAATAAGCATGAAATTCAAAAGAATGTGGAATTTAGATATCAGTATGCCTTTTTATACATTTTAACACTATTGCGACTAATAATTATTTCATGTGTATACATACATATCTATAAAACTATTGTAATTGCATCTTCCAATGGAAAAATAGGAAGCGTTTCTATTGAAGCGCCGTTCCAGCGTTTACCCACCATTTACTAGCACTGCCCCGTTGTTGCGTATTCTCTTCACTCCAGGTAGAAGTGATTTGTCCCAACTTTTTTAGAAGTGCTTATCTCTGTGGACCTGAAATGTTAAAATGGAAATTACCCGGGACCGCTTCTTTCCACACTGGACTTTTTTATTTTATTTATTTTTTGTTAATCACACCTGAACAATTCACTAAGGCCCGTATTTATAAATGTAACTTAAGGAAGGCTTAACTCAAGGCGACCTTTAGTCACGGAATGAAATGTTATTGTCAGTACATGCTTGCTTGGACAAATAATTTATTTTTACGAGTATTTTTGTTCAAATAATAAAATTCGGGGAAAAATATTAATGACACGTGGATTCAGTATTATTTTTAAAAAAATATTAATTGTAGTAAAGTCAAGTGAAATTATCAAAACTAAAGGTGGGCAACAGGCTTCCTTCTTCTTCTTGTAGCGGTGCAGAAAGGTGTGAAACCTCTGTGCATCTATGTGGGTACAATTTATGGTTCGTCAATGTTTGTGTCCGTGAGGTCTAAGGACAAAAGCTGCTGCGATAGGGGTTTCCCACAGCGATATAGGGGTAAGATCAGTGGGCGCACCGGGGCATTGAAATAAGTGACCCACATCATGAGGAGTACCATTGCAGTTTGGACAGATGTTTTGGATGTCCGGGTTTATGCGAGAAAGGTACGAATTAAGGCGTGAACAAAAGCCCGACCGAAGTTGAGCTAGTGTTACTCTAGTGGCTCTCGGGAGCCTAATCTCCTCAGGCGAAATTGGTGGTGGGCGCTCTGAGAGGACTCTATTCGCACCTAAACTCGCGATAGACCGATTCACTTCTTCAGTGTGGTTCGCTGCAAAGGCGGCTCGGTATGTAACTTCATTGTAAGGGTCCCGTTTGTATCCCTGAACCTCTCTCTCAAGGTCTCGTAAACCACGCCTGACATGTCGTGGTGGAGGAATTCGGTCCATGAGATGATTATTGGGATGATCATCACGGTAGCAACCAACAAGATACTGTTTTGAGAGTAGGAGATTGTGGTCACGTATTGGCATCAATTTTGTCTCCTGATGTAAGTGATCCTGGGCAGACATCAGAAGGCAACCTGTCGCGATGCGTAGAGCGGCGTTTTGGCAGACCTGAACTTTGGACCAGTTTGTGTCACATAGACTATGTGTCCAAACTGGGGCTGCATAATCAGCGGCCGCTCGACCCACCGCTTTATAAGTAGCTAGCATGGTTTCTTTATCTTTGCCCCAGGTGCTACCAGCTAAAGCTTTTAGGATGTTGTTCTTACTGCGCATTTTTTCACAGACTGAAGCTGCATGATTCGCAGACGTCATCATGTTCTCTAGATGAAGCCCGAGAATTTTGGGGTTTTTAACAGTAGGAACATAATTGTTGCCAATACGTATATCCATCTGCCATCTGATGTACTCCCACCAAGTGGTTAGCAAAGTCGCAGAGGATTTGGACGCAGAGATGGTGAGGTTTCGGCTTTGGGAAAATGCCTGTAATCGTCCTAGATAGCGATTAATTCGGAGGCGCATTTCATCCTTATCGTTCCCTTTGGCGAGTACGGTACAATCGTCAGCATAGGAAATCACCTCGATTCCTTCAGGTGGTGTGGGAAGGCCGGACATATAGATGTTAAACAGAGTGGGGGAGAGTACCCCTCCCTGTGGAACACCTAATTTGATTTTCCTAAGCTTAGAACGTTTGCCTCGAAACTCGGTGAAGGAGTGCCGACCAGCTAGATAATTGGCAATCCAACAAAGAAGCAGGAAGATGCATATTCAAGTTTGCTAAGAGCATTGAATGATTGACCTTATCAAATGCATGTGCAACAAGAGTGGGGTGAATAAGGGCCTCCAGCGTCTTTGCGACAGGAGAAAGTATCGTAATGGGGCGGTAGGATTCCTCGAGATTTGCGCTGTTCCCTGGCTTGAGACAGGGAACAATTCGACCTGTTTTCCAATTCCCAATCCAATTCCTGTTTTCCATTTCAGGGATGGCAAGCGTGGACATCCACAAGTTAAAGGCGGCCGTGAGATACTCAATGGCTGGAAGGTCGAGATGTTTCAACATGGTCATCGAAATGCCATCTGGTCCGAGGGCCTTGGAGTTTTTAGCATTCTCGATTACTTTTTTAACCTGGTCTGCGGTAAAAGATGGTATGGTGTCAACATTCCGGCTGCGAATCCGTCTTCTAATTTTGCGCTTGAGGCCGTCAGACTTGGGATGTTCAATAAATTGTTTATTGAACAGGCTCGCACACTGAAGAGGATCGCAGGTTTTTGTGTTGCCAAATTCAATGGCGTTGTTGCCCTTTTCTTTCCGAGGATTGGAAAGGGCGCGGACGGTAGACCATAATTTGCTGACACCTTCATTGAGGTTACATTCATCGAGGTGCTGATTCCATTTCGCCCTCCTATAGTCTTTAACTTGTCGGTTGATTTCGGAGTTAAGCTCCTTCTTCTTCTTCTTTTAGCGGTACAGAAAGGTGTGAACCGCTGTGTATCTATATGGACTCGTTTTATAGTTCGTCATCGTTTTCGTCCGCAATCTCCAGGGACAAAAACGTGGCAGCTGCAATGGGGTTTTCCCATAGTGAGAGGGGGGTGAGATTTGTGGGTGCAGCTGGGCATTGAAACAAATGGGCTACATCGTGTGGCGTGCCAGCGCAGTTAGGGCATACGTTTAGTATATTTGGGTCTATCCGAGATAGATACGAATTGAGGCGTGAGCAGAAGCCTGACCGAAGTTGGGCTAAAGTCACTCTAGTGGCTCTCGGGAGCCTAATCTCCTCAGGCGAAATAGGTGGTGGGAGCGCTGAGAGGACTCTGTTCGTACCTAAACTCGCAATAGACCTACTCACTTCCTCAGTGTGAATCATTGCAATGGCAGCCCGGTATGAATCTTCATCGAAAGGATCCCTTTTGTAACCCTGGACTTCTCTCTCAAGGTCACGAGGGCCACGTTTGATGTTGCGTGGAGGGGGAGTTTTGTCCATGAGGTTACGATTAGGATGATCCTCTCGATAACAACCTACTAAATATTGTTTTGAAAGTAGTCGATTGTGGTCACGTATTGGCATCAAATGTGTCTCCTGATGTAGGTGGTCCTGGGCAGACATCAGAAGGCATCCTGTAGCTGTGCGTAGAGCAGCATTTTGGCAGACTTGGATTTTGTTCCAGCTTGTGTTACAGAGACCTTGCGACCAAACTGGCGCCGCAAAATCAGCCGCTGCTCGACCCACCGCTTTGTAAGTGGCTAGCATTGTCTCTTTATCTTTGCCCCAGGTGCTACCAGCCAGTGCTTTAAGAATTTTGTTCCTACTGCGCATCTTTTCACATACCGCTTCCGCGTGATGAGCTGAAGTCATTATTTTCTCAAAGTGAAGCCCGAGAATTTTTGGATTTGCAACAGCAGGAACTGGTTTGTTGCCAATACGTACCCCAACCGGCCACTTACAATCACCTGACCAGGTGGTAAGGAAGGTCGCAGACGATTTGGACGCTGAGATGGTTAGGTTTCTGCTATGGAAAAAGGCTTCTAGTCGCGCTAAATATCTATTGATATCTTCACGCATGACATCCCTATCCGCTCCCGTGGCGAGTACAGTGCAGTCATCGGCATAAGAAATAACTTCAATGCCTTCCGGAGGTGTTGGGAGACCGGCCATGTAGATGTTAAACAAGGTGGGAGAGAGAACCCCACCCTGAGGAACACCTAATTTGATTTTTCTAAGTTTGGAACGACTGCCTCGAAACTCGGTGAAGGATTGCCTACCAGCTAGATAGTAGGCAATCCATCTTATCTCTTGAGTCGGAACATGCATATTGAGGAGGTTTGCCAGAAGCATGGAGTGATTAACCTTATCAAACGCATTTGATAGGTCAATCGCCACCATGATGGTTCTATGGCAAGGTGTACTGTGGTTTAGTCCGTCTCTTACACGTGTAGTGATCGCGTCCAGAGCGGTGGTTGTACTATGCATGCGTCTGAATCCGTGCTGATGGGGATCTAGCTTTGCATGTGAAACGAGTGTGGGGTGGATGAGGGCTTCCAGCGTCTTTGCTACAGGTGACAGGATCGTAATCGGTCTGTAGGAAGTTCCTAGTTTGGCACTTTTCCCTGGTTTAAGGCATGGGACTATACGACCTTGTTTCCAGATATCGGGGATGGCGAGCGTAGACATTGACAAGTTAAAGACTGCCGTGAGATACTCAATGGCAGGAAGACCAAGATGATTGAGCATGGCCATTGAAATGCCATCTGGTCCAAGGGCCTTAGAATTTTTTGCATTCTCAATGACTGTTTTAACCTGGTCCGGAGTATAAATTGGTACGGAGTCAACAATTCGGCTGCGAATCCGTCTTCTAATTTTGCGCTTGAGGCCATCTGACTTGGGATGTTCAATAAATTGTTTATTGAACTGGCTCGCACACTGAAGAGGATTGCTAGTTTCTTTTTTGCCGAAGGTTATGGCTCTATTGCCCTTATCTTTTGTGGGGTTCGAAAGGGCACGGACAGTGGACCATAACTTACTGGCACCTTCATTAAGGTTACAGTCATTGAGGTGCTCGTTCCATTTAGCCTTCTTGTAGTCTTTAACTTGTCGCTGTATTTGGATATTGAGCTCCCGAATTCTGGGGTCACCAGGGTTAGCGCGCCTAATGTTGTCACGTTCATCAGCTAACCTTGCGGCACTTGTTGGGAAGTTTGGACGAACCTTTGGAATGCGCCCTGCAGGGATGAACCGTGCCGCAGCTTTGGCAATGACGCTCCTAATGTTCCGTTCGGCCTTATGTATATTGGTGGGAGGGGGAAGCGCGAAGAACTTCGATGACGTGAATGTTTTGAAACCTTCCCAATCAGCTTTTTTGTGATTGACAAAAGTTCGCTTCTCTGACTTGGTCAGGTCAGCTGGTTTGTCAATTCTGACTATGATTGGGAGGTGATCAGAGGGAAGACCAGTAAGTGTTTCCCAGGAGGTCTCACTAATTAGGCTAGCGCTGATAATTGTAATGTCTGGTGAGCTAATACAATTGTTTGCATCACGGGTTGGAGAGTTTTCATTGAGGGTACAGAAACCTGATGCGTCCAGAGATTCGGCGATAGCTTGACCCCTGGCATCGTTGTGAAGCGCGGAATGCCAGAGTTCATGATGGGCATTGAAGTCACCAAGAATGATCCTGTGCTCTCCATTAAGAAGAGGACCAATATCGAAATGGTAGTTTGTACAATTAGAATGTGGTGGTATGTAGATGTTAAAAATTTCGATATTGGTGCTCCCTGATGAAACTGAGATGGCTTGCAATTACGCCGTACCGTCTGAAACTACATCTAATACACGGTAATGTACGGGCCTGTGTATTAGGAAGGCAAGTCCACCTCCAGGGTGAGAATCATTCGTGGCGCCTTCTCTGTCCTTGCGTATGATGATATATTCACCTTCAGCGTTGAATGGTGAATTCGCGTGGAGTTTCGTCTCTTGGATGGCTGCAATCAGGATTCTGTACTTTCTCAAGAAGCTTGCGATTTCAGGAAATTTCCCTAGGATGCCATTACAGTTGAACTGCAATATGGACACCGGTGTAAAAATTGCTGGCGGAGGGGCGGGAGTTAAGCTGTGTCTTACGTTCAAGGCAACATTATTGGGGGGAGTAGGGGGCGTTGGAGGAGGGGAGGGGCCTGGTATTACCCGAGGCTGCCCAGTATTCCTACAGCCTGGAGCAACAAATGTACCTTCTATGTAATGACCCATCCTTCTCAAACCGGAGCATCTAAAATGCACCCACTCCGAACAGCAACTACACTGAAGTGACCTGGCATTAGAACCGATACGTCGGTTGCAGACACTACACATCCATACCAAGACAGGGCCTGGATTTGTTTCAATGCCTGCGCGTAAAAGGAGAATTGGGAGCAGCCGCGCCGAGATGTGATGCTCCCAATAAGACGAAAAAACATATATAACGAGTCCATACATATACACAGACATACACAACCTTCCTGCATCGAGACCTTCGAGGCTCTTGCCAGGGAGGCGTTTTGGCAACTCTTGGCCGTTTGTTGTAGCAAACGGGTGTGGTCCGCCCCGGAGAGGCGTATTGCAACTGCAAAATAATGCAATAACAATGGTTGCCAGTAGGACCACTAAGAGTAGGAGTTAAGCTCCTCAATTCTGGGATCATCAGGGTGAGCGCTTCTGATCTGATCACGTTCATCGGCTAATCTGGCGGCACTAGTGGGGAAGTTAGGCCGAACTTTCGGGATACGTCCTGGCGGAATAAAACGTGCCGCGGCTGTGGTAATGACGTTCCTAATATTTTTCTCGGCCTTATGAATGTTGGTAGGTTATGGTAGCTCGATGAACTTCGCCGACGAGTAAGCTTTGAAACCATCCCAATCGGCTTTCTTGTGATTGACAAACGTTCGCTTCTCAGACTTAGTCATGTTCGCTGGTTTGTCAATTTTTATAATGGTTGGGAGGTGATCTGATTTGAGGGTGGTACGTACTTCCCATCGGGAAGCAGCGATTAGGCTGGCACTGACAATAGTTATGTCAGGAGAACTACTGCAAGTGCCCACGACTCTAGTCGGCGAGTCTTCATTGAGTGAACAGAATTCTGAGGCGTCAAGTGATTCGGCGATAGTTATACCCCTGGCATTGTTGTTGAGGTCCGAATGTCAGAGCTCATGGTGCGCATTAAAGTCGCCAAGGATGACCCTGTGCTCTCCGGAAAGGAGAGGACCAATATCGAAACGATAGCCTGAAGGGCAACTAGAATGAGGTGGTACATATACAGGGTGTCCGGAAACTGCCGCATAAAGGCACCGGATTATGATTCCTCAGTTGATTTCCAGCAAAAAAGTTGTACTGAACATACCCCCTCAGCTTAACCCTTTAGATGCCACAGGCATTTAAAGATTTTGGAAAAAATCATTTTCCTGCACGACTTAAAGCCTAATATCTCCAAAGCTAGACCAGCTAGAATAGTGAAATAAAATGGTTATTACAGCCTTGTTGGCTGTCTATAAAATAAAACTAACCACACAAAAATCTGATAAGAGGTTTGGTTTTTACAGAGCTTCAAAGTCAAATTTGCGTCATTTGACCCAAAAACAATCTTTTTTTCCATCTCAAAATTCTCCAACTTCTGCCAAGGTGAGGTGCTTGTACGATTCTTTTAAAAATTGGCGCATAGTCTTACGATCATATCTTTCTTACATCATTTTATTCTACCTCCATTATTTCTAACAGTTCTAGTACCTTAAGTGCAGAAAACCAGGGTTAATTTTGGCTCTATTTCCACCTACTTTGAGTAGATTTTACCAATATTGCAGATCTTTAGGGGCAGTGTGAATTGAATTGTATTGAATTCGAGCTAAAATTAACCCTAGTTTTCTACAATTAACGTATAAAAACTGTTAGAAGTAATGGAGCTAGAATAAAATGATGTAAGAAAGATATGATTTTAAGACTATGCGCCAATTTTTAAAAGAATCGTACAAGCACCTCACCTTGGCAGAAGTTGGAGAAAATTGAGATAGAAAAAAAGATTGTTTTTGGGTCAAATCACGCAAATTTGACTTTTAAGCTCTGTAAAAACCAAACCTCTTATCCGATTTTAGTGTGGTTAGTTTTATTTTATAGGTAAATTTGTTGGCTGTAATAATCATTTTATTTCACTATTCTAGCTGGTCTAGCTTTGGAGATATTGAGCTTTAAGTTTAACCGCACCGGATTATGATTCCTCAGTTGATTTCCAGCAAAAAAGTTGTATGGAACATAACCCCTCAGCTTAACCCTTTAGCTGCCACAGGCATTTAAAGATTTTTGAAAAAATCATTTTCTTGCACGACTTAAAGCCTAATATCTCCAGAGCTAGACCAGCTAGAATAGTGAAATAAAATGATTTTTTCGGCCAACAAATTTACCTGTAAAATAAATTTAACCACACTAAAATCGGATAAGAGGTTTGGTTTTTACAGAGCTTCAAAGTCAAATTAGCGTGATTTTACCCAAAAACAATCTTTTTTTCCATCTCAATTTTCTCCAACTTCTGCCAAGGTGAGGTGCTTGTACGATTCTTTTAAAAATTGGCGCATAGTCTTACGATCATATCTTTCTTACATCATTTTATTATAGCTCCATTATTTCTAACAGTTTTAGTACCTTAAGTGCAGAAAACTAGGGTTAATTGTGGCTCGATTTCGACATATTTTGAATAGATTTTACCAATTGCAGATTTTTAGGGGCAGTGTGAATTGAATTGTATTGAATACGAGCACTGCCATCTAGATAGACAGGCCGGATTATCAGCTGATCTGTCAGTCGTCATGCAACACAAGTACTGCCATGGTGAGTCATGGTCCGCGCTTAGTACTGCCAAAGTACCGCTCGGTACAATCCACAAATTGTCCACAATCCAAAAATCAGTGGCTGTCAGCCTGTCATTTCGTGTGACTTGCTATGATATACACAAGCCAGTGCGTTGATTTTTGAAATATGGTAAGTACCGTAGGGGGGAGGATAAAGGTTGAAAGGCTCCGGCCGATTCCTATATCCTTTTCAGTTGTGGCATAACTGCGGACCCTTAGCTATGCAGGAGGAGCTTCATAGGGTGAGCGGCTCCGGCCAATTCCTATGTTTCTCTGCGGGGCGTTACTTTCCCGCATTATCCGAGTAACCGCTGCGCCTGAGTGCTGTATTAACAACTTCAGCGTCTCAGGTTACTAAACGTAATAGGGTGACAAAAACCGAACAGTCAATCACCGAAGCAGCACCTTCCGTAGGGGGGAGGATGAAGGTTGAAAGGCTCCGGCCGATTCCTATATCCTCTTCAGTTGTGGCATAACTGCGGACCCTTAGCTATGCAGGAGGAGCTTCATAGTGTGAACGGCTCCAGCCAATTCCTATGTTTCTCTACGGGGCGTTACTTTCCCGCATTATCCGAGTAACCGCTGCGCCTGAGTGCTGTATTAACAACTTCAGCGTCTCAGGTTACTAAACGTAATAGGGTGACAAAAACCGAACAGTCAATCACCGAAGCAGCACCTTCCGTAGGGGGGAGGGTAAAGGTTGAAAGGCTCCGGCCGATTCCTATATCCTTTTCAGTTGTGGCATAAATGCGGACCCTTAGCTATGCAGGAGGAGTTTCATAGGGTGAACGGCTCCGGCCAATTCCTATGTTTCTCTACGGGGCGTTACTTCCCCGCATTATCCGAGTAACCGCTGCGCCTGAGTGCTGTATTAACAACTTCAGCGTCTCAGGTTACTAAACGTAATAGGGTGACAAAAACCGAATAGTCAATCACCGAAGCAGCACCTCCGAGGCCCCTCCATGATGGACCTCTTTCGTTTACGAATACTATCATGGTTAAGCGATGGGCCGACAACTCATCCTTGTAAAAAAATTTCGACGTCAAGAAACCTGGAACGAAAGCCTCGGATTGGACGGATACAACTCAACGACGACCTCGCAAACGAACAACGGATTACTCTTTCGGAACCTGGAATGTGCGCTCCCTGAATAGGGCAGGGGCATTAAGGGCCCTCTTGGATCAGGTTGAAAAATATAAGCTGAGCATAGTTGCACTCCAGGAAACAAAATGGCTTAGTAGCGAGATAGACGACCGAAATTCGTACACAATTTTCACAAGTGGAAAACCTGCGGGCCACAGGGAGTTTGGAGTGGCGTTCATTGTAAACAATCAACTTAAGCCGCATGTTATCGACTTCAAACCCATAAACGAGCGGCTGTGTGCGATTCGCATTAAAACTCAGTTCTTCAATCTCTGGCTCATAAACGCGCATGCCCCCACCGAAGTCAGTGAAGACGCGGCCAAAGACGAGTTCTACCACCGCCTAGAAAATCTCTTCGACTCACTTCAATCAAACGATGTCAAATTGCTGCTGGGGGACTTCAACGCCAAAGTCGGAAACGAAAGTTGGCATAGGGGGATTACTGGAGGTTACAGCCTCCATGAAGAATGTAACGACAACGGCCAACGACTAATAGACTTCGCGACCAGCAGAAACATGGTCATTAGCTCAACGTGTTTTCCGCATCGTCGTATTCACAGACAGACCTGGAGATCTCCAGATCAACATACCGTCAACCAAATTGACCACGTCCTTATCTGCAAGAGATGGGCATCGAGCATGATGGATGTTCGGTCTTATCCTACTTATAGGTGCAGAATTTCTTCGGTGCATCATTCGAGATTCAACCCGGCAAAAATTTTTGCGGTTGACAAATTGTTGGATGATGCCACGGTGGTCACTTATACGACTGCCCTTGAGGGGAAGCTGACGCCCTTGCTAAATAACATCAGCAACAAAGGCGCCCTTGAGATTTGGGATACACTCAAAGACACCATCAAAGGGGTCGGAGAGGAGGTTGTGGGATACAAAGCCCGGCGAGCCCGAAATGATTGGTTTGACGAGGAATGACAAAATGCGGTAGATGCGAAAAACGAGGCATATCGCCAATGGACTGAACGCGCAACTAGAGCCAAAAAAAACAAATTATGACGAGCTTCGACTATTTTCGAATAGGTTAATTAAACGTAAGAAACGTAAGCATCTTGACGAGCAGTTGATGCAAATAAACCAAAGACTAGCTAGTAGGAACAGTAGACAAGCGTACAAGCTAATTAATTCAATTAAAAGTGGATACCAACCCAGGACCAGCCTCTGTAAGGATAAGGATGGCAATATAATTAGCGGCCTCACATTTTGAAGAGCTTCTTAATGTTCAACCGAACAACCCCACACAAGAAGCGCTGGAGCTGACGGCTGAAACAGGCCCTCCCATTCAACCCCCAACAATAGAAGAAGTTGATCTCGTCATGCAATCACTGAAACATAATAAAGCCCCGGGCGCTGACGAGATTCCAGCTGAACTGCTAAAGCATGGTGGGGAGAGTCTTGTTAAGGCTATACACACACTTATCGTTAAAATATGGAACGACGAAATAATCCCGGAAGATTGGCGCAAAAGTATAATTTGTCCAATCCACAAAAAAGGGGATAAGTTAAAATGTGAGAACTACAGAGGCATCTCATTAGTTTGTACGACTTATAAGATTTTATCTAAAATTCTAGAAAATAGAATTAATCCGTACGCAGAAGAAATCATTGGCGAGTACCAAGGCGGCTTTAGACATGGTCGTTCGACGACAGATCAGCTTTTCACAGCGAAGCTTTTACTCCAGAAGTGCTGGGAATATAACATCGACGTATACCAAATATTTGTCGACTTCAAGCAGGCATACGACAGTATCCATCGAAGTGTACTGTACACCATTCTGCTGCATTTTGGTATACCGGCTAAGCTAGTGCGACTCATAAGGATGACGATGACTAATACCGTCTCGCAGGTCAGAGTTCAGAACAGACTGACTGACCTATTTGAAACTCGTACTGGACTCAAGCAAGGCGACGGGCTGGCGCCGACGCTCTTCAACCTGGCTCTGGAGTATGTAATTCGAGCCATGAATTTGGACAGCAGCGGAACGCTACTCATTAAGTCGACTCAACTAGTAGCTTACGCCGACGACATCAACATCATGTCTAGAAGATTGGGTGATGCAGAAATCCTCCTGCATAATCTCAATAACGCCGCCAAAGAAGTTTGACTACATATCAACGAATCTAAAACCAAGGTCATGATGCAATCAAAAACTAGAACGCCAGTAGATTCAAGCATCACAGTGGGGGACCTCAATATAGAATATGTAGACAACTTCACTTACCTGGGTTGCAATTTGTCAAAGGACGCCAACGAAACAGATGAGATAAAGCGACGGATACAACTAGCTAATAAGTGTTATTTTGCGGTCCTCCAAATTATGAATTCGAAGCTGGTGCACAGGAAGAAGAAGCTTCACGTATATAAAACCATAATCCGACCTGTGCTATGCTATGGCTGCGAGGCATGGACCCTAACCCAAAACTCTGAACACCTGTTGGACACATTTGAGCGAAAGGTTCTCCGAAGAATCTTCGGGGCCGTTCGTGAACGAGGTGAATGGCGCATCCGGTACAACCTTGAGTTGTATCAGCTGTATGATGAGCTACAGGTGTCGAAGATCGTGAAATTGCAGCGACTGCAATGGGCGGGACATGTACAAAGGATGAACGACGATCGCATGCCCAAAAAGGTGATGAACGCGCAACGAGTGGACGGAGCCAGATTGCGTGGACGACTGAGAGCCCGACGGGAGCATTCTGTATGTGAGGACGCCCACCAGATGCTAGGCTTTCGGAACTGGAGGACAAGGTCGCGTGACCGCGACAATTGGAGGTCTTCAATCCAGGCGGCCAAGGCCCGACGTCGGGCTATCGTGCCATAAAGAAGAAGAAGAAGAATGGTAAGTACGATTTTGATGTATACTATTTTACCACTTGCACATAAAAAACACACGAAAGCAAACCATAACCTTTGTTTCGTAATAAACGCTCGGCACATTTAAACTTTTGGGTTCCGAAGCACTGGTGTTTGTGAGCTCTAGAAATGTCAACTGTCACTGGTCACGAACGCACTTTGTCCACTCGTGGACGAACAAATTTCTGCAGTTCGGCCTGTCTATCTAGATGGCAGTGATACGAGCTAAAATTAACCCTAGTTTTCTACTCTTAACGTATAAAAACTGTTAGAAGTAATGGAGCTAGATCAAAATGATGTAAGAAAGATATGATTGTAAGACTATGCGCCAGTTTTTAAAAGAATCGTACAAGCACCTCACCTTAGCAGAAGTTGGAGAAAATTGAGATGGAAAAAAAGATTGTTTTTGGGTCAAATCACAAAAATTTGACTTTGAAGCTCTGTAGAAACCAAACTTCTTATCCGATTTTAGTGCGGTTAGTTTTATTTTTTAGGTAAATTAGGTTATTCTATCTAGTATAGTTTTTGGGATATTGAAGTTTTAGTCGTACAAGAAAATGATTTTTTCAAAAATCTTCAAATGCATGTGGCAGCTAAAGGGTTAAGCTGAGGGGGTGTGTTCCATACAACTTTTTTGCTGGAAATCAACTGAGGAATCATAATTCGGTGCGTTTATGTGGCAGTTTCCAGACACCCTGTATATTAAAAATTTCGATATTAGTACTCCCTGATGGAACTGATATGGCTTGAATTTCCGCCGTACCGTCAGCAACTACATCTAATACACAGTAATGTACGGACTTGTGTATTAGGAAGGCAAGTCCACCTCCAGGGTGAGAATCATCCGTGGCGGCCGGTCGATCTTTCCGCAGTATAACATATTCGCTATGGACGCTTAGAGACGAGTTTGCGTGAAGCAACGTCTCTTGGATGGCGGCGATGAGAATTCTGTTGGAACTCAAGAAGTGTGTGATCTCAGCGATTTTTCGGTGGATGCCATTACAGTTAAACTGTAATATAGATAGTGCAGTGAAAACTGCTGGAGGAGGAGTGCCAGGCGTAAGACTGGGTCTGGCATTCCTTATCATATTGTTTAGTGGAGTGAGAAGGTGGGCTGGGAGCAGCCCTGGGTTTCCCAGCATTTATACAACCTGCCGCAACATAGGCTAAGGAGTGTTGCCCTTCTTCGTAAACCTGAACACCTAAAGTGAACCCATTCCAAACAGCAATTACACTGCACTGATCTGGCATTCGAACCGATACGTTGGTTGCAGACACTACAAATCCATACCTCTGGGCCTGGATTTGTTTCAACACCGGCGCGAATTAGTAAAATTGAGAGCAGCCGCGCCGAGATGTAATGCTCCCAATATGACGAAAAAACACATATGTATATCGTACCCACGCATATACACAGACAGGTCGCGTTAAGTCAACAACTACCTATATTTTCCATTTATTTAACTTCCGCTAATGGAGCACCAAATATGTATTATAATTAATGTTTGAATTAAAATATTCGTAAAAGTAAATTATTTGGATAAAACAGTTATCAATTTTTTTTTTTTCATTCCATGACTTAAGGTCTCCGTAAGAATTTTCATGACGAAGATCGCCTTGAATTTACGGGTGGAGTTCACAGTCTTCACTTTAGTAAGAATTAAGAATTCTCCTAACATGTATTAGGGAATATTTAAACGAGCAAAAACGTGAATTGATTAGGATTTTTCTGGTTTTCTAGGATGTCATGTGCGATCATTATTCCCAGCAAAACAATTTCTATCGTTCGCGATACGAACTCAATTCACCTGCTAGAAAACATTTCTCGAATTTCATATCGAATTCGGATTAAAGGCGTCACTCCCTTGGTGATACTCGACTAATACCTAGGAAAATAATAAAAAAAAAATTTTTTTTTTCATTTCTTTATTTTTTTTTTCTTCTATTCTATAAAAATAAATAACAGGCACGACAATCCAGCATTGGACTAAGGCCGCAGGATGTGTTAGCGACATCCTATTTCCAAGATCATATCTGCTTTTTGTTGAGGTAATGAGATCAGCATCACGCTCAGCAGTGTTATTTATCCCCATAAATGGGTACTCGTTTAACATCTGAGTGAGATCATAGTCCGTCACAAGCTCGTGAGCTCGAAAAACACCATGATCCACGGTGAGATTCGAACTCATGACCCTGTGCACCGAAGGTGCGCGCACTAACCGCTAGACCAGCCAGACTACTACTTCTATTCTATACTTACGGACAAAAGTATCGACTCAACCTATAATCGCGTGTATTTGTACGTGTTTTTTGAAAAGTACGGTAATTATCCATAAAAATCAATCGTATGTCATCCAAAAGCTTGAAACCTCAGCTTTATTATGGTACCATTTTAACCAATATTTGGTGAGTACTTTTAAAATTATTGCTTTTTGGACGAAATCGTTGGGAAAATGGGAATTTATGAAAATGGTTTGTGGTTAGGTTTTTTGAAAGTAAAACAAAAACTGTTGGAAAATAAGTATAAGTATTTAGTTTAGTATTTGGCATTATATTGAGGAATATCGTTGCACTCCTCTAATAGGGCTGCCTTCAATTCTTCAGTGGACGAAGGGACTGGATTTCTGGCTCGGACTCTTCTCTTGAGCTCGTCCCATAAGGACGTTCAATGGGATTGATGTGTGGACTGCGTGCAGTCTAGTTAAGTGTGTACATTTTGGAACTGCCGAGTGATACGCGATGCGTAACACCGGGCATTGTCGTGCATCAAAGTGAAGATCTCGCCAATAAATGCTGCATATGGCACAGCGTGGGCATATCGATCAGCTGTCAGCGCTTCTCCTCGGCCTCCTCCGGGCACGAATACGAGCTCCGATTTTCCCTCCAAGGAAATGCCAGCCCACATCATACAGGAAACGCCGCCGTATGCAACCGTTTCGGTAAAACAGCACTGCGCTGATCGATACGTTAACGATATTCTCCGTGCCCACGTTGTGCCCCTTGCAGCATTTATTGGCGAGAACAACGTGGCGACAGGAAACATTTTAATCAATCACCAAAGCAGCAATCTTCGAGGCTTCTCCATGATGGCCTTCCTTTAGCGGTTAAACCCTAGCGATGTGCCGACAATAAAATCATTCTAATAAAAAAGCTTCAAGTCAAGAAACCTGAAGCAAAAGCCTCTGATTGGACGGATAAAAAACAACGACGACCCCGCAAACGAACAACTGATTACTCTTTCGGATCCTGGAATGTACGCTCCCTAAATATACCGGGGCCCTAAGGGTTGTCCTGGATCAGGTAGAAAAATACAAGCTGAACATAGTTGCACTCCAGGAAACAAAATGGCTCAAAAGCGAGATTGACGACCGCAATTCGAGTGGTAAAGAGGAGGGCAACAAGGAATTTGGAGTAGCTTTCGTCGTGAGTAAGCAGCTCAAGGATCACGTTATCACATTCAAACCCATAAACGAACGGCTATGTGCGATCCATATCCAGACTCGTTTCGCTAATCTCTGGCTCATCCATGCGCATGTCCCTACAGAAGTAAAAGAAGACTCGATTAGGGAGGAGTTGTACAATCACCTAGAAAGACTCTTCGACTCAGTTCCATCAAACGATGTTAACTTGCTGCTGGGAGACTTTAACGACAAAGTCAGAAACGAAAGCTGGCATAGGGGAACTATTGGAAGCCGCAGCCTCCAAGATGAAGGCAACAACGGTCAGCGACTTATCGACTTCGCGAGCGGCAACGCGTACTGTTCTCCAGTCCGATCACTTCCCAATCATTGTAAGAATTGAGAAACCATCAAACCTGACTAAGTCTGAGAAGCGAACGTTTGTCAATCACAAGAAAGCCGATTGGGGCGGTTTCAAGGCTTACTCGTCGGCGAAGTTCATCGAACTACCTACACCAACTAGTGTTCACAAGGCCGAACGAAATATTAGGAACGTCATTGCCAAAGCAGCGGCACGTTATATTCTTGCAGGACGTATCCCGAAAGTTCGACCCAACTTCCCTACCAGTGCCGCCAGATTAGCCAATGAACGAAATAACATCAGACGTGCTCACCCTAGTGACCCCAGAATTTAGGAGCTGAACTCCGAAATCAAACGACAGGTGGAAGACTATCGGAAGGCGAAATGGAATGAGCACCTCAATGAAGGTGTCAGCAAACTATGGTGTACTGTCCGCGCCCTATCCAATTCTAAGAAAGGAAAGGCCAATAATGCCGTAAAATTTGGCCGCAAGAAAACCAATAAACAATTTATTCAACATCCCAAGACTGACGGGCTTAACCGTAAAATTAGAGGAATTCGCAGCAGAAATGTTTTAACACTATGCCATCGTACACTGCGGATCCGGTTAAAAAAAGTCATTGAGAATGCTGAAAACTCCAAGGGCCCATTTAACTTGTCGATCTCCACGCTTACCATTCCTGAAATCTGGAAACCAGGACGGATTGTCCCCTATCTTAAGTCACGGAAGAGTGCCAGTCTCGGCGAATCCTACCGCCCCATTACGATACTGTCAACTGTCGCAAAAACGCTGGAGGCCCTTGTTCAACTCACTCTCGTCACACATACTAAGCTAGAACCTCACCAGCTAGTTACAGGAAAATGCATAGTACCACCACTGCCCTTGATGCGATCGTTACACGCATCCGTGACGGGCTAAATCAACGACGGCCATGCCACAGATCCAGATGAGTTGAATCGACCTATCAAATGCGTTTGATAAGGTCAATCACTCAATGATTCTCAATGGTAACCTATTGAATATGCACATCCCTGCACAAGAGATTCGTTCAAATTAGGTGTTCCACAGGGTGGGATACTCCCACCCTGTTTAACATCAACGTGTCCGGCCTTCCTACAACACCGGAAGGAATCGAGGTGATTTTCTACGCTGACGATTGCACCGTGCTCGCCACAGGGAAGGATAAGCATGAAATCTGATATCTGCCCTGGATCACTTACATCAGGAGTCACAATGCATGCCAATACGTGACCACAATCTCCTAATCTCTAAACAGTATCTGGTGGGTTGGTACCGTGAGCATCATCCCAACCACAATCTCATGGACTGAATTCCTCCACCACGACATGTCAGGCGTGGTTTACGAAACCTAGAGAGAGCCGCCATCACAGCGATTCACACTGAAAAAGTGAGTCGGTCTATTGCGAGTTTAGGTGCGAATAGAGTCCTCTCAGCGTTTCCACCACCAATCTCGTCTGAGGAGATTAGGCTTCCGAGAGCCACCAGAGTAACATTAGCTCAACTTCTGTCGGGTTTTTGTTCGCGCCTTAATTCGTGCCTTTCTCGTATAAATCTCTCTCTTTCTCTGGTTCCTGTTAACCCATTGTGGGGCATAGGGCATCAACTACGCCTACTTTCCACCTCGTTCTGTTCTGTGCCATCATCTTTAGGTCTGACCACTGTTTGTTTTATGAAGCAGCCTCGCTATTAACCGATCTTTTCCACGTGTTTCTTGGTCGTCCAACACGGCGTCTTGCATTGGGCTTCTCGAGGGTTCCAATCTGCTTTGCCTGCTTTGTTGACCCTCTTCGGAGAGTATGACCTATCCATTATCACTTTCGCCAGAAGTGCCTATCCAATCCAGGCCTGTGATACTCAGGAGATCATCATTGGAAATAATCTCCGGCCAGCGGATTTGTAGGATGCGCCGTAGACACTGGTTTAAAAAAGTTTGCAGCTTAATTGTTATCTCATTGGTCACCTTCCAAGTTGAACAGCCGTAAAGAAGCACAGATTTTACAATTAAATTTTGGTGCGACTGGAAATGTTGTTATTTTGCCAGAAGGGAGTCAAAAGTGATGCAAGGCTGCCCTAGCCTTGTTGATACGCGATTGCACATCAGCGTCCGCGCCGCCATCTGTTGTGACTATGCTTCCGAGGTAGCAGAATTCGTCAACTTTTTCGACTGCCTGGCCCGAAAAACGAATTCCGCCTTGTCCCCCCGTGTTTTCCCGCAAGGGGGTCAGTGTCCTTGTGGCACAGGCCTTGGTGGGTTGCGACACCAAGTACCTGAGCAGCGGAGGCCCTGGTATGGTTGATACGCCATGGCGTAGATCTGTACAAAGACCGTCGGGCGATGACGTTCCCGAGCACCCTAGTCATGTATGGGTGACACAATACAATGGCTGACTTTTTCCCTATTCCTTCGAAAAGTCAGCCATACCAGCTTACACGACGCAGTGCTTCCTCGTAGGGGAGAAACACATTATAAGTGTACGTGTCCAGTCTCGGAGCTGGCGGCTTCGCATAACCCAAGCCACGAAGCTGCTAGTTAGGGAGAATGGCCTATGCGCCTATACCTAGCTGGTTTGTGGATTGATGACCACACGGCCTGAGTCAAATTACTGCTTAGTAAACGGACGGGGGCCAGACCTATGTGAACGGTAGCGCTACGAGTCTGCTTTAAGCCGACGAGTAGTAAACAGGCATAACGATCCTGCGGCTGGCAAGCCGAATTCGTTAGGTCTACCGAAAGGGGGCCAAAGGAGGATCACACCTGCTATTGAGAAATCTTCAGCGAATAGTGTACCTCGGGGATGGGCGTGCCCAAGGGACCATGGTCCCTACCCATCTAGGCGTTGGACTCGAGGGAGTTTGTGGTGTTAGACAAGCCGACCAGCTAGAGTCGCATGCCAAGGTCGGGTTCCAAAGGGAGGCATCCCGGCGGAGAACACCCTTCCGGATAAGTCTTGTCGTCCCGCAAGGGAGGGAGGTTATGGCCACATGGCTCAGGAATTCTCAATGACATATGCGAGGTAGACGCAGGATGGATGTCCCCCCGGATCAGAGCTCAAGTACTTGGTCTTAGCAGCGTTTATCTTGAGCCCAGCATTACGACTTTCCAGAGCATAGGCCATTTGAGCTACATCCTCCTTTTGATAGCAGACAAATATCGTCAGCATAGTCAGGTGTTGCAGGTGATCAAACGTTTTCCATCTGATACCTTTCATTTGGTTATGAAGCGCGCTCGCTAGTACATCGTTAATGGCTATGAGTAAAAGAATAGGTGACAAAATGCTACATTGTATCACTCCACTGTGCACCTCAAAAGATCTGAAAGCTTACCCTTGTGCAAAACGTGACAATGGGCTCCCTGATAAGATTCCTTTATGATGGAAATAATTCCCTCCTACGAAGAGCTCTCCAGATATAATCCCGATCAACACTATCGAACGCCTTCTCAAAATCAATGAACATGAGGTGTAATGGGATCTCCATTCGGTGGATTGCTCAATAATAATTGTTTATATGGTCTACATGAAAAACCATCACGAAAGCCAGCCTGTTCATTGCTTAAAGTGCAATCAACTTCATCCTTGATCCGGTTCAAAATAATTTTAGCCATCAGCTTGGAGACAGCTGGAAGTGGGCAAATACCGCGCCAATTATTACAATCCTTAAGGTTACCCTTCTTCGGAATTTCAATAATTACGCCCTTTTTCCATTCTACTGGAAGAGTTTTGGTTCCCCAACATTCTCTGATGAGAGATCCGCTTTAAATAGTTCAACCGGAATTCCATCTATCCCCGGGGCCTTACCGGCGTCTATAGATTCGATAACCCGCTTTAATTCCGTCTTAGATGGTGGTCTGGAATTAATACTGGCTACTGGAGGGAAGTCTTCTTCTGCCGATGAAGATGCACTTGTAGGCCCAAAACGGTTGTTAAGGACATCAAAAAAGTGTTCTTTCGCTGTTCTTCGGAAACAAGCAGTAACCCTTCTTTATCTTCCACAGGATGGTCCGTTGTGAACGATTTACTAATTAGTGGTTTAATTAGACCCCTTTATTTTTTACCATTACAATTTAATAGCATTTTTTGTAAATTGTGTCAAAATGTCGAACTAAAAACTGTCGATGGATTCTGCAACTCATGGTTTCACTTTGAGTGCAGCAATTTAACACGATCTGAATATGAGATTATAAAAATGTCAAAAAAAAAAAAACAAACGAAATATCATGTGGGTTTGCGAAGCTGATAAAAAGAAATGGAGTAAATTCAAAAAAGGAGCGTTTTGCGCTGTTATAGGTGTCAACGTTACCACCACAAGTCGGACAAATGCACAACCAATGAAGACAAATGTTCAAATTGTGCAGAAAATCGCGCATCTAGGACTTGTGCAAGAACAGAAATGCATCAATTGCATCCGTATGAATGAGCATGGGATCAAAGTACAAGTTGATCACAGAGCGGGGTCAATAGATTGCCCAATACATAGAAAAAAATTGGACGAAATTCACAGTCGGACAAATTATGATGAGATATGAAGGATATATTTGACAACTCTATAAAAAGTTTAAACATGATTTACTTGAACATCCGTAGTGTTAGATACAAAATGGACGAAATCGAATTACTGACAATAAATAACCAAATTGACATCATTGCATTGACTGAAACATAGCTTTCTACGTATGAGACCAAAGCGATACACTTAAAAAATTATCAAGCTGCTTACAATTGTCGAGATCACAAAGTTGGAGGAGGGACGTGTATATTTGTAAGAAATGGACTAAATTTTAACATAATTGAATCAGATAATAACTACAATTTTTTAGTAATTAAAATCGATAATATTAAACCTAGAATGACACGGGATATTCTATAAGGCACCAAATGAATGTACCAGATCGTTTATTGAATTTGTTGATAATAAGCTTGACAAGTATAAAAACATATTGATGGTAGGAGACGCTAATATAAATTTATTAAACTCCAATAACTCATTAACTGATAAATATTATGACGTAATTAAAGCCAATGGATATGACGTTTTAAATCGTAATCTATCATGCATTGACCATGTAATAATAAGTAACTACGACAAGCATAATTATAAAATTATAACAACGGATACAGATATATCTGATCATAAAATATTATATATAAACGCTAACATAACAGAAAAACCTAAAACAAAAATGACTAATATGATGATAAAAATTGAACCCAAATAAATTTAAAGAAGACCTAAAAAGAACTCTAATATCGAACCCGGACGCAGACGTGGAGAAGCTCATTGAAATTATACAGACTAGCAAAGCTAACAATATCAATTTGAAAACAATTAGAACAAGACAAAACTCATGGATTACAGACGGAATAATTATGGAAATGAAAAAAAACGACGAGTTCGAGGAAACAACTAAAAAAAAACTATTACTGACAAATCTGCCACGGATAAAGAAACAACGATAAACCTAAAATCAAACCGAGTCAGAGTCGACGATACTGGAAATTTTCTTAACAAACACTTCGCCAATATTGCAAATCAACTGACAAAAAATATTACACGAATCGTAACTAACCATCGTAATAGTAAGACCATGTTCATCAACCCGACGACCCACGAAGAGGTAGTTAGTATTATAAATTCACTGAACAAAAATGCTGCAGCTGGATATGATGGAATAACGGTTAAGGACCTTCAAACAATATCGAACGAAATTTAGGACGTACTTGCGAGAGACATCAATAAAATGCTTACCTCTGGAATTTTCCCTGACTGCCTAAAAAGAGCAATTGTAATACCATTATTTAAACAAGGACCAAAAGACGAAGTCAACAACTACAGACCAATATCTATTTTTAGTTCTATTAGCAATGTGTATGAAAAGGTTATTGATAACAGAATAACGAAATTTATTACGGACACGATTGGTTTTGACAAACAGCAGCATGGCTTTATTAATAAAGGAAGTACAGACTCAGCAATTTACAAAATGATGGACGAGATTACCGAATCAATGCACCCAGGCTCGATTGTTGCTGCAGTTTTCATTGACCTTAAAAAAGCATTTGACACAGTAAATCATGAAGTATTTCTTGAGACTCTGGAAGAATTAGGATTAAGAGGACTTTCAAATAAGCTGATACAGACGTACTTATACAACAGGGTGACTCAGACGAGATGTCATGAGAAGACAAGTGACGAAGATATTATGAATATAGGAATACCACAAGGATCGATACTTGGACCTAAGCTATGTATATATTTTTTTTATATATTTTAAAATAATTTTAAAACACCTTAATTGACTTTGCTTATAAATTTTTATTTGGATGCATTTCGATTTTTATGTCATCCTCAGCGAGTACAAAATTTATATTAAACTAAAAATAAAATGAAAACTATGAAAATGGCAAGCTGCAAATTTAAATTTACAAAACGAAAAGGTTTCGATTTATCCTTTGTGGAGAAATAAATTGAAAATTTTTTTAAATAAATTGAAAATATACATACTGTAAAAATATTACGTCAATCATACGCTAATTAGTTCAAATGTTCGAAATGAAAAATTGAAATTTATTAGTTTGCAAGTAATTTAAAAAGTGGTGACCTGATGGGTGCTTCGAATGTATTCATCGATGTGTCCTTGTTTAAATGCATGTAAATGCTTTCATATGCATCTAGTTTCGCTGGGTTGGTTACTGATTTTTTGATCATGACATTCTCGTGGCTCCAGTTCAGATGTTCGCATTCTAGCGCATGTAGAGCAACGGCTGATTTTGTGGCTTGGTTTTTATTGATATGTGCTATGTGTTCCTTGAAGCGAGTATTGATGCTACATAATATTAGGGATGTTGCAGATATCCGCATCCGCACCGCAACTGCGGATAATCCGCATCAAATTCTAAATACGCATCCACATCCTCATGTTGACATCCGCATCCGCAATCCGCATTTTTGTATGCGGATATCAATAAAAAACAAATTTCCAATCTAATCATCTATACATTCTAAACCACTCATTGAATAGAGGATTGATAGCGATTGCAAGAAACCAAATCTAATGCATATAAGAAAATTGGGCCAAAATATGGCCATCGAATGGCAAAAATCCTACATCTGAAATTTCTTTTTGATTATGGTTGAGGATGGTCCCCAGATTATGGAATTAAAAGTCCCAACCGATTGGTGGTCCGTAACCTTAAAAAAAAGGGGGCATTTTTTTCGGTTTTTTGCGATTATTTAAAAAACGGCAAGAGATACAGAAAAATGGTCTGAGGACGAAAAAAACTACATCAAATTATTAGTGACCCAAGACAACTTTGTCTACAGATTATAAAATGAGTAGTACGTAGAACAAACTGCTGATGGGTCACTTTGTATGGGAGATACCCTCAGTTTTTATCCAAATGAGCTGATTTTTGGTGGATGGGGTGACTATGACCACCAATCGCAACAAACTAAAATTTAGCACTCTGCTCCATTTTTGGGGGGAGTTATGGACATGCCGTTTTGACAAATACAAATGGGGGGATAATAGGTGTACTTGACCGGAGCGACTCAATGTTTACCTTAAAATGATCTTGAACTTATTGTGAATACGTATACAAAATTTTACGGCTGAAATAGCATTCTTTAAAAAGTTATGAAGCTTATTTAAAAAAGGTCCAAAATGAAAAAATTTAATGGAAAAGAAAGGCTTTCGACTATGACACTGCATTTTAATGACTTTGTCCAGCACTCAAAAGGATTGCACATTTTGCTAAGCTGGCCCTTCGTTGTACTTTTTCTTCTAACATGTCGAATATTCCTGAAAACTGAATAGTATCTGATTTTCGGTATTAGTAAAATTCATTTCATATATTTTTTAACTAATCCGCATCCGCATTTGCAAACTTTTTGACATCCGCATTCGCATCCGCATCCGCAAATTTACATTTTCATTGAGCCACATCCGTTACATCCCTACATAATATTTCATATATTCCTGATTTTTGTAGACTGTCTGTTTTATCCTTGATGTTTGATAAATATGATTGTCATTACCGGAGTAGACAATATCCATGTTGTGTTTTTTCAAGACCGTCTTGATTTTGTTGGTAATATATGGAATATACGGTAAAGACACTCGTTTTCTGTTCACTTTATCCGGTATCAGTTTTGTCTTGTTTTTTCTTGCAATTTTTTTAGAGTGTAAATTAACGAGATTTTCAATCATGTTTTCCGAATAGCCATTGATCACCGCGACGTATTTGATGTGTTGCAGTTCTTCCATATAGTGTTGGATCTTCAATGGTAATCTGCATAAACGAAACACCATGCTGTGGAAAGCGTCTCGTTTGTGTGTCATTGGGCAATGTGAATCATATGGTATGAAATTTGGTGTGCTTGATCGTTTTCTGTAGACTGAAAATTCGATTCTTCCGTCATTTTTTCTGTGTATGCGTACATCTAGAAAAGGTAGCGATGATTTCTCTTCTGTTTCCATTGTAAAGTTGATCGTTTAACTTTGCCAGAATATTTTGCGTTTGATTCTTTTCTATTACAGCTATGATATCATCCACATATCGAAACCATATCCGTGGAATTATACCTTCATTTCGTAGTTTCGTTTCAAGATGGCTCATAACCTAGGAACGGGGAGAGTGCATTTCCCATTCATGTGCCTTTCGTGATTTGGTAGTATTTACCCTCGAATTGGCAGATGTTCTGCTTCATACATAGCTCTGTCAGTTTTGAGTAGAGTTCTATTATCTCGTGGTTCATGAAGTGCTAGCCAATTTTTCTGGATGTTTAGTGTTTCTGGTATTGGGACGCTTGGAAATAAGGATTCGACATCGAAAGAGACAAGAATTTCTGTTTCTTGGATTGTTACGTCTTCTAGTTTGTCACATAACTCGTAGCTGTTATTAATGGAAAGTCCTTCAGGTTTAGGGTATTCGTTGAATATCTTTACGAGCCATTTTGCAATTTTCTCTGTTGGGGCGTTGCAATTGCTTACTATTGGCCTCATTTTTAGATTCGTCGTACCTTTATGTGTTTTTAGTAAACAATATAATTTCGGTACAATTGGATTCGATACCAGTAGGCTCCATTTTGTTTTTAAATCGAAGGCTTTTTCCACTTCTTTCAAAGCTTTATTGGTGTTTAATACCATTGAAGGTAGTGGATTTTTCTCGAGTAAAATGAAATTTCCGGTGTCAATTGTTTCCATAACTTTTCCATTGTATTCGTTCTTATCCATTATAACAATGTCGCGGCCTTTGTCGGATTTCATGTAACACACATCTTTTCCCTTTGCTTTCAACGTCTGGAGTGCTTTATTGTACTCACTAGTTTGGCTATTTGGTTGTTGATTGCGTATCGCCTTTGTGGTTACATTTCGGATATCCTGTTTCGCTGGTTCTGGTGAGAATTTGATTGCTGTTTCGAGGTCGGCAATGAAGTCAATCATTGGTGGCTGCGTTGGTTTCGGGGTAAATCGTAGACCTTTGTTTAAAAGCAGCATTTCTGCAGCGTTGAATGCTTTACTGGATAGGTTAGTCACATAGTTAGTAGGTTCATATATTATGTTTTGTTTTAAGTTCTCTTTTAATTCTCTTTGTTTTATAAATTTTTAATTTTTAAGTTTGTTTAATTTTCGGTTTAATTTTTCTTTTTTAGAAGTATTTGCGTTTTGTATTTCATCGAGTATTTTTGAAAATACGTTATCAAATTGCAAAGGGTGGAGTATTTTTGCGAGTTGAAGGTGAACAAATTTTGCTTCTAATTCTATCTGGCTTAATTTTCCATACATATATTTAAGTTCTAATTTTAACCACAAGTTTTCCGCTGCTTTGATTACATTTTCGGTTCTTGAGTTAGACACTGAGCATTTAACTTTTATAAAGTTTGGGTACACTTTTTCTTTTTTGCATTGTTTTAGGAAGAAAATATCACAATTTATATATTTCACTTTAATTTTTAGTTTTGTTAACTTCTGCACTAGTTGTTTTGGTTCGTTTTTGATTGGTTGGATTTCCATGATTATTTAAGAAAACTGTTTATATATTATAATTTGCGAATCTGACACGAGTTAATCTACAAGGAAAATACATAATATATGCTGATGACACTAGCCTGATTTAGGAAGCAAAAACTGAAGCTGAATTAGAAGCCAAAATGAACACTGACTTAAGAAATATTATGATTGGACGACTGAAAGAGGGTTGATTATGAATTTGGATAAAACTATGTATATGATTTTCAAGAATTCCAGTAAAAGCAATGACTATAATATTAACGTTACAATTAATCGATGTATTATTAAGCGGACTCAGTTTACAAAATATTTAGGGTTAATTATTGACGACGAACTTAAATGGGACCTGCATATCTTCTTCTTCTTTATGGCACAATAGCCCGACGTCGGGCCTTGGCCGCCTGGATTGAAGACCTCCAATTGTCGCGGTCACGCGACCTTGTCCTCCAGTTCCGAAAGCCTAGCATCTGGTGGGCGTCCTCACATACAGAATGCTCCCATCGGGCTCTCGGTCGTCCACGCAATCTGGCTCCGTCCACTCGTTGCGCGTTAATCACCTTTTTGGGCATGCGATCGTCGTTCATCCTTTGTACATGTCCCGCCCATTGCAGTCGCTGCAATTTCACGATCTTCGACACCTGTAGCTCATCATACAGCTGATACAACTCAAGGTTGTACCGGATGCGCCACTCACCTCGTTCACGAACGGCCCCGAAGATTCTTCGGAGAACCTTTCGCTCGAATTCGTCCAACAGGGACCTGCATATACAATCAATAAAACAAAAAACGTATGGCTTAATACTCGCTATAAAACAACACGGGCACATAGATGCAAAAATTGTCAATCTTATATACAATGCATACATTTTATCAAAAATCAAGTATAATATGACGACCTGGGGACAATGCACAAAGGGACTTTTGGACGATGTTGGAAAGTTACTAACTCGATCTATTAAAATATTATTTGGCTACCATCGAATGACGCCTACGAAAGAAGTTTATAAGTTGACGATATTTGATATAAATGAATTACTGGAAATGGAAAAAATT
The DNA here is from genome assembly GCA_949715475.1 of Microchrysa polita. Lineage (NCBI taxonomy): Eukaryota > Metazoa > Arthropoda > Insecta > Diptera > Stratiomyidae > Microchrysa > Microchrysa polita. The sequence goes on from OX454415.1 coordinate 79,396,897, forward strand.
AAAATAATACATAAATTAAAAAGCAAAGACATCAATATAGAATGTAGCCTTAGAAGAAACATGGACAAACATGAGTGCAATACTAGGAATAAGGATAAATATACTTTCAAGACACCAAGGACGAATAGAAGAATGGTGGACTGCCACGCATGTTATTTCTTTTTGTTTGCTAATTTTAAAGTAAAATTTTTAAAATGGAGATGAGAATGATTTTCTTCTGCATTCTGCTTACATTCAACTGGCTTCCAATATCTGCCTTTAAGAGCAAAGTTTGTCTATTTTCAGTGCATTTTTGTATCTCGGACTGCATATTCCACTTGCGAAATCAGTTTGTTTCATCTGTCACTTTCATCTTAGCAAAGTAGCATCGTCAGAATATTTATAAATTCTTTATTGATTGAAATATGGTTAACGGTTTTAATAAGATTTCCTCTAAATTTATCAAAGTATTAACAGTGGCAAAATTTTATTGCTGGTATGATTCAGCTAAAAAAAAAATTTTTGATTTAATAACTTGAAAGACCCGCTCTGTGGCTCACTTGGTTGAGTCGCACTCTATACGATGCTAGTAATCTAGAGGTCCGGAGATCGAATCTCGGCGTGGTCCAAAATTTCCGTACATGTGAATGGAAATATAAAGTGCTACAACATTATATTTATACACTCCAAAATGATATGGAACGTAATGTTGATTCGAAATTACCTATAAACGGCTGAGTTAACGCACCATGGCCCCACAAGGGGCTATACGGTACTGAGAAGAAAAAGAAGAACTTGAAAGACACTAAAATATGAGGTCCTTAACCCTGGAAGGTCATGCTTATTTTTAGTACGGAAAGGTCATGCTTCGTCGATTTGACGACCTTCAACTTTGATGCTTCATACAAATCACCCTTTCTCAAAATATTTATAAAATTTGACAAATTTTCAATCGTCGTTAGAATGGAAAGACATCGATTTTGAGTAATTTTGTAAGGAAATTGATTTACAAATTAAATTTTCTTAATTCAATGTTATTTGGCCCGAAATATAAAACACTAAATTTAAAAATGAGATAAATAAAAACTTAACGTTGATATAATTCAAAAAATGTGCTCAAATCATAAAATACATATTCTAAACGTACTAGGAAATTGGGTTTAATGAATGAGAAGCTCATGTATATACAAAAGGCACAGCGATCCATTTTGGGGTCCCAACACGGGTTTTCTTTCACTTCACCTATTGCGGCTTTTACAGTGGATTGTAGAATTCCTTCTATTTACAGTAAATTTTGGAATATCTTCTTCCCGAGTTCCCTTGATTAATTCTAATTCTATGTACGATGTCTAATTTTGACATTGAGTGCCATGGAGCCGATTTTTATGAGTTCGAAATGCAATCTTCCTAACATGAGGAAGAATTTTGAGCCATTTTCCTGATTTGTCCTATTTTTGTCCTAGTAAATATTTTTTCCATAATTTTTGAAAAAATAGGTCCCACATTTCAATAATAAACACATTTGTTATGAGCTAGTTGTATGGACACAGACTTATCGTCGAATCGACAACCAGCCATAAGAAATACTGGAGTTCTAAAAGTTACACAAAGTTCATCCTTCGTCGTTTCGACGACACCAATTTCCAAAAATCCAACTTACCCTGCTTACTTCGTCTAGCCGCAATGTACCCGGCAAGTACATCGACACGGTAAGTGATGTACGAAAACTCAGCTCCAAATAATGAGAATTGTCACGAAAAATGGGATAAATTTGATGATGCGCAGTCGATTCGGCGAAGCATGACCTTCCGGGGCTAACAAAGCAAAGCTGTATACCATTCATCACCCTTTCAGATGGAAATAAGTTGAATTCCACTAACTTCCCGAAGGGACCTAACGGTTGAAATTGTGTGATCCCACTCAGAAGCTATGAAATGAAACAGGAAATATGGGATCCACGCAGCCACATTAGCACACTCACAAGTGAAATGTGTGTGCTGGTACGCAGCCTCCGTCAGTTACGAGAGGCCACTCGCTGTCATCTATTTGTATGCGCCTCCAGACTGCAAAGTGTCCCGATCATGACTTCTCCGGCAGCATTTGGAGTGCTGAAAAAGGCATCTGCTTTTGAAAATTTTTGAAAATGTTGTATAGTGCAGCCATGTCTAATACAAAATCTTAATTTTTTGACATGGTACCAGGGCCGGATTTCCCATATGGGCAACCTGGGCAGCTGCCCGGGGCGGCCGATTTTGAGGGGCGCCAAATATTTGAAGCTTTCTTTTGGTTTTACATTCTATGATATGAAAGATGGACTTTGGCTCAAAGAGTGGTTGGCATAATTAGGAAAAAATGATAATTGCTTTGTAAGTTATTCTAGTTAGGCGACGCCTTAATCCAAAAAACGCAAAATTCTGCTGGAAATATTCATTCCGAAAGGGGTAATTTGGTTAGACTAGAAGTGACCTAGATAGTATTGCGGCTTTACTTTGAACAAGGACAGAGATGTCACTGTTCAATTTTACATCCGACAACGGAGTTTGTGTCTATGTGACATAGGATATCTGTGTGGCATGGTCATTGGTCCCCAATCCTAAATATGAATGCTTACATTTTAGAAAACAATATTTCAAAGGCTCGTTTAAAACTGGTGCGGTCCAATCAGAATCTTTACATGGTACACGGGTCATGGGCACGGATTTTTGGTGAGCTGTGATACAACGGACCCGAGCAGCATAGGAAAGCCCTTAGTATTTTGTGGATTGATGACCACTCGGCCGAGTCGCATTGCTGACTAGTATGCTCAAGGACCCTCATCCGGATGTGAGAAGCAGCACTACAAATCGCTTTAAGCTGATGGTCAAATGAACCTGGGGTATGCACGTCTGAATTCAGCGTGAGAGTTAACGTTTAAGGTGGCCGAAGGAAGATCGGTCAAACCTGCTATTGGGAAGTCTTTAGCAAATAGTGTACCTCGGCGATGGGTTTGCTCAGGGGACCACGGTACCTTCCTATCTCGAGGTGGCTGGAGGTTATTACCTAAACTGGAGTTGCGGCCCGAGATTGGGTTTCAGAAGGTGAGTGTATGCATCGGACGAATAAATCCCAATTTGACAATTAGACCTTGTCAATAAAATGCCGAATGTCAAAACAGTCCGATGGAACCATGTGGAAAGAGCGTAATTGCTTAGGCACTGCCCTAGCGGTATGGTCCTGTAGATGACTCTCTATATTCAATTTAATTGGAAGCCTCAAGCAGCTTTCGGGTGTAATAATCAATTAACTTCTGAACCTACATTGGCGGCGAGCTCCTGATTTCACTACGAGCGTTCTAAAATACTCCCTTCGTAAATCGCCTCCAACCATTTGATAGGATCCACTCATGCTTCCATTTTAAAAGATTTCAGATAGAGCTTAAGTAGTTTTTTTTAACGGAACGTACCGTCTTTGGCTTGTCACAGTCAATAAACAATCTAGATCATTAGCTGAATTGACGCACCTGAAGAGTTTTTGCTTGGTTTATAAGAAAAAGTTTTATTTCTCCATCCCGCAAATAATGCTTCACTTTTTACTTTTTTCAACCCGTCAGATGTCTAGAAACACGTCACGTCCATTCAGTTTTTCCCTACTTTAAATTGAATGATAAGCAACAGTGACGAGTGCACGATTTGGTCCGAATCCGGGAAGGGTCCAAATCTCTCGGCATTGACTATCATTGTCTATATTTTCTACGTATGTGTTTCCATCGTGTGAATTGGTTTAAAGTAATTTTTCACAAATTTTAGGTTTAGATTGTCATGTTTTTAGTGTAGAAAAACTAAAAATTCCACTGGCAATAAATCATTTAAGATGACAAAAAATCAGCAAAGCGTATAAAAGCTGTGCCTAATGACTTTTGCTGAATAACATGGCGAGCTTACATCTCAAAATTTTTGTTAAATTTATTTTTGATCCCAAAAATTAAAAAAAAAAGTCTCGAAATCGGAACTTAGGTTAATTACATTGGACAAAGAACATCTCAAAATACTACAAGGTGTGACAATGAGAATGCTTTTTAAATACTTTCTGAAAGGACCTCTGATGGTTATTCGTAACCAGCAAAACAAACACATGAGTTACTGAAAAAAAATGAAATGTTGATGTCAGATACGTCCTTTAACGTTACCGTATGATATGTGTATGCGACTCCTACTACTTTCAAGCTGAACTACTGGCAGAGGGCGGCAATTTGCCTACTGCCCAGGGGCGACATACAGGTTAAATCCGGCCCTGCATGGTACTAGTTTCTATTATATATTTAAAAAAAAACGAATTTGAAATAATGAAATATTGATGTATCGTAAATATTTGAGAATCAATAAATTAAATTACAAATAATTTGGCGTGTTGGTGGTGGTGTACCAAACATTTCATCCGAGATATGTATGACTTCACTTTCTGAAACTACATTAAAACCCGCTCAAACGTTAATCGTTAAATTTTAAAATCGTTTTTTTCATAAAAAATTCAAATGATAAAAATTAATTAATAATAATTGCCAACAATAGTATGAAAATTCCCACATTCAAATTCAATATTATATCAATAATACATTGATATCGATTCGTTTCTTTTTATTTTATAAAATAATAAATAACAGGCGCGACAATCCAATATCGGACTAAGGCCGCAGGATGTGTTAGTGATATCCTATTTCCAAGATCTTATCTGCTTTTTGTTGAGGTAATGAGATCAGCATCACGCTCAGCTGTGTTATTTATCCCCATAAATGGGTACTCGTTTAACATCTGAGTGAGATCATAGTCCGCCACAAGCTCGTGAGTTCGAAAAACACCATGGAACATGGTGAGATTCGAACTCATGACCCTGTGCACCGAAGGTGTGCGCACTAACCGCTAGACCAGCCAGACTACCAGACCAGACTACTTCTTTTTATTTTGCTGGTTCGATATTATTTCGACACAATATTGATGGCAATCATCAATAGAATTTTCCCTTTTCGAAAACGACGACCAATTAAAATGCTTTGAGTGCGAACATCGTCCATATAAAAGAATCAACTTTTATGAGAGGATCAATACATTGAATATAAGGTTCAGTACAGAATCGACAAAACATCAGTATCGTGCTATCTGGGCAGGATTTGTTCAGAAGCGTCCATGCGCATCGCACATTTTTCTGTTGCAGAGGCGAGCCCAGATAATCTCATGATAAGATGGAAGGTCTTGTCGCGTTTTTTATATAAAACGTATCTTTACGCTAATTTTTGTTGCATGTAGTTAGCTCCGGCGGGATTTTTTAGTATCAACGCCTATTTTTGATTACCAGCCAGGGGTAAATGTTTTGTTGACAAATCGGTATCATTTCTTCGATATAACTCAAAGAGGCTGTAAACCTGTTCTTGCAGTATATTAATTCTTAAAAAATTGTATATTAACAACCATCAATATAATTCATATTATTTATTTTGCTTTATATATTATTTCCCAAATGAAAAAATCCTTATCCCAAATGAAAAAATCCCTATCCCAAATGAAAAAATCCTTGTGTGTGAAATAAAATAAAATGAATTTAAGGGTGTTTTAAGTTGTTTCTTGCATTGAATTATGAGGTGTAGTTGATGTTATTGGGGATATGAATAGCATCGGCTTCGTGGGGTTTGCTAATGCAATTGCCGTGGTTGAACATTTATGAAATTCTATACTCATACGTAAAGTTCCTTGTGTGTGGCTGGCTTTTGATCTTCATCACATACGCATACCGATCATCATGAAATTTGGTACGAAATACTTGGAAGTTGGTAGAACAAGGATAACAGGGTGTCCAGGAGTTTAGAAAATTTGTTCACTAAATAGCTCGCGAACGACTCAACCGATCGTCGTGGAATTTGGTAGGAATGTGTAGAATGGTAACAGTCTTAGACTTAGAAGTTGGTAGGGCAAAGATAACAGAGTGCCCCAAGATTTGAAGTCGAATTCGACTTCTTTATTTTGTATGGATGCATGGGTAGTCAAATTCTTGACTCGGAGAAACGGCAATTGATTTAAATCTAATAAATTTAATTAATATGTGTAGCCATGATACATAGTAAATCAATTTTTGGATTGCCGTTTCTCCGAATCAAGAAAAAAGAACTTATAAGAAATGGCCCATTGCCCACAGAGTTTTCTTATAAGTTTTGAAAAATAGACTGAAGCTATTCAGGGACACTCTTACTTTGATACTACAAATTTCATAGGTGTTTGCGACAAACACTATTCCCATTCTATGTACTCCCACCAAATTGCATGTTCATTGTTTGGTATAGTCGTTTGGTATAGTCGCAAGATATGCAGTAAACAAATGCTTAAGACGCTGCCCTGGTATTGTGAAACGCCTTTGCTAAATATTTGATTCGCTATATTTCCCGTTAAGATAAAATTATTCGAATTAAATTTTTCAGGCCTATTCCTTATGCAATTTTCTAAAACCACTCATCATAATTTTCAAATCTGCAGACCTGGGATACACACTCACGAATAGAAATTTTGGAAATTTACTGCTATTTACTTTCTCTTAACAAATATCCACAGCCTTAGTATTTAGCGCATATAAAAGCTCATGCTAACCCAATTTTTTTTAAAGTTTCATATCAGAACCTATAACGGTTTAGAAAAATGGAAGTGAAAAAGAAAGTTTAGCTTTAAACGCCCATAACTCCGTTACCGTTACTTTAAACTGAAAAGAAGCAACGGAAATGAAATGTACTCGAATTCTTTGATTTGACTACCCATGCGTCCATGTCCCATAAAAACTAAAAAAGTCGACTTCGGCTTCAAATCTTCGGGGCAATCTGTTATCTTTGCCCTACCAGCTTCTAAGTACTTCGTGCCAAAGACTGTTACCATTCTACATATTCGTACCAAATATCATGACGATCGGCTCAGCCGTTCACGACTTATTTAGTGAACAAATTTTCAAATCTCCGGGACACCTTGTTATCTTTGCCCAACCAACTTCTAACTATTTCGTGCCAAAGACTGTTACCATTCTACACATTCCTACCAAAGTTCATGACGATCGGTTGAGCCGTTCGCCAGTTATTTAGTAAACAAATCTTCGGGACACTCTGTTATCTTTGCTCTCCAATTTCTAAGTATTTCGTGCCAAAGACTGTTACCATTCTACATTCCTACCAAATTTCATGACGATCGGTATGCGTATGTGATGAAGATCAAAAGCCAACCACACACAAGGAACTTTACGTACGAGTATAAAAATTCATAAATATCCAACCACGGCAATTGCATTAGCCGAAGCCGATGTTATTCATATCCTCAATAACATCAACCACACCTCATAATTCAATGCAAGAAACATTCATTTTATTTTAATTCACACACAAGGATTTTTTCATTCGGGATATGGTTTTTTTTTGATAAGACTTTTCATTTGGGATACGGATTTTTTCATTTGGGATAAGGATTTTTTCATTTGGGATATGATTTTTTCATTCGGGATAAGGATTTTTTCAATTGGGAAATACTATATATGAAATATTTTATTGTATTTTTCACAGATCTGAAGGGGGAAGTGGAAATTCAGAGCAAATGCAGATTATTTCAAATTCAAAAGAGACAACAGCTGCATGCTTCGATACATAGTCTCCCGATCCCGATATTCCCAAATTCAACTTTGGGAGTAAAGTGCTCTGATTTAGAATTACATAAAAATTACTCGTTATGCACAAATCATGTTCGACGGTTCTCTGTAAGTTCAAGATTAAATGAAACCCCGTCTTCGAAAGTCGAAACGACTGTTCAAAAGATTAAACAAAAAAGTGAAGAGGAGGAAGCTGCAAAAAAAACTGATGATAACACCGATATCACCGTTTCTGAAGTTCCTAAGACTGTACCAGTAAAGAAAAGCCTGATGCAGAGAATTTGGATTGAATTAGTGCATTATTATCATGGATTTCGACTACTCTTCATTGATATTAAAATTTCAATGAAATTGCTATCACGTGTAATTAAGGGAAAACCATTAAACCGACGAGAACGTCGCTTGTTAGTTCGAACTACGTCTGATCTTTTCCGTTTACTCCCATTTTCAATATTTATTATTGTTCCATTTATGGAATTGCTTCTTCCTGTTTTTATCAAATTGTTTCCTGGAATGCTTCCCTCAACATTCCAAACTGCAAAAGAACGCGAAGATAAATTAAAACAAAGTCTAAAAGTTAAAGTTGAGGTAGCGAAATTCCTCCAACATACTCTCGACGAAATGTCCGTGCACAATAAAGAACATGAATCCGACGAAGCGAAAGAGTTTGTAAAATTTTTTAAAAAGGTAAAAGATCTTGACGCGCATGTATCAAACGTAGAAATACTAAAGTTCGCCAAGCAATTTGAAGATGAAATTACATTGGACTCATTGTCCAGAGAGCAATTAACAGCTCTTTGCCGTGTCTTAGAGCTCAACACAATTGGAACAAATAATTTCCTTCGCTTCCAATTGAGGATGAAACTAAGGCAGCTGGCTGCCGATGATAGATTGATACAACGGGATGGTGTAGACTCTCTTAATTTGTTAGAACTACAATCAGCTTGTAGAGCTCGCGGTATGCGAGCATACGGCTTATCAGAAGCGAAACTTCGTTATCAACTTCAAGAATGGATTGATTTAAGTTTAGACGAAAAAGTTCCACCCACTCTGCTTTTACTTTCATGGGCTTTAATGGTACCTGAAGAAACATCAGCATCTGATAAGTTGAAAGCTACTCTTAAAGCATTACCTGAAACGGTGGCTACTCAAACGAAAGCAGCTATTGGCGAAAGGGAAGGTAAAATTGACAACAAAACAAGAATTGAAGTTATTCGCGAAGAGGAACGCAAAATCAAAGAAGATCGTGAAGAACAGCGCGAAATTGAAAAGGAGAAGCTTAGAGAGAAGGCAGAATTGCTAGTGGACAAGGCAAAGATTATCGAGGAAAAGCCAATCGTCGTAGAAAGTCACTCCGAGCAAGAAAGCATTTCTTCACAAGACGCTTCTATTTTGCACGAGGCTTTAGCGTCAATTTCGAAAGAGAAGAAACTTATAGTTGAGAAGGAGGCTATAAAAGAACTTAAGGAAGAAATACAAGATTACAAAGAAGATGTGGAGGAACTCAAAGAGGTAAATTTGAGTTTTGAATACTCGAAATTTTTGCAACATTAACAATTCGATCATGTACTAGGTAACAACTTCAACAAATAAAGAAGATATTAAGGTCATAAAAGAAGCTCGAGGGGCAAAGATTCTTTTCAATAAAGTTAACAAAATGATTACGCAGTTGGATGTGGTACTATCGCGTCTGGAAAAAGAAGAACAAAAATTGAAATCCGAAACAAAAGAACCATCTGATGATGAGTCAGGGTTTGAAATACCGTTAAGTGACCAAAGATATGTAAACATCAAAGAGCTCTCATTTGCATTACGCAAGGTCAGTATGGTATTTGAAATCTAAAAGTAAAAGACAAACGGGCGTTAATGAATACTGTAACCGTTATCAATAGCTATTTATTAAATCGATTTGTGTCCGTCCGTCCGTCTGTTCACTAAATAAATTGCACGGCTCAATCGATCGACGATTTGGTAGGTATGTATAGAAAGGTTACAGTCTGACACGAATATCTGAGAGGTTGGTCCGCGAAAGTCGACTTTTTTATTGTTTTATCGGAGTTGGGCGTGGGGGTACTCAAATGAAATGCTTCCTTAATATCTCGTTATAGACTCAACCAATCGACATGAAATTTGGTAGAAATGCATGAAAAGGAAATTATATTTGTTACGAATATTTTTAAAATTTGTAAGGCCAATTCAGCAGCGTGTTCCGGAATAGGTGCAAAATTTGACTTATTTATTATTCATGGGAGAGTGGTGTGGAGGTACTCATATCAAAGGGCTCATCGAAGACATTTCCTATCAGGTATTTTTTTGTTAATTCGCTATAACGGTGACTGAGTTAGAGCTATTAAATTCAGCTTTGGCATCTATTATGAGTGGCTTCGTTCGTGTCTCTTTACTAACTAGATAGTCTTATCACTATTCAAAATAATACAGGTTATTTATTCTCTCTGTGTATTCTAATACTATGATAGTTACATATTGAATATACATACATTTCAACTATATATAACATCTCCCTTATTATAGACAAAGCCAAAATCTATATATATATAAAAATGAATTTGTGTGTGTCTGTTACTTAAAGGCTACTAAACAACTGAACCGATTTGACTGAAATTTGGTGTGTAGTATCCTTGGTATTGCGGGATGGTTTTAAGCTGCAGAAAGTTATTAGTAGATCATGGGGTTGCCATATAAACCCAGCCTCCAAAAGTATGTTCTTCTATGGAAATTCCCCCCCCCCTTTTGTTTTTCTAAGAAAAACTTTTTTATTTGTGCACCAATTTCAACCAATCTCTACACAAATGTGTTTCTATTCATGCCACAAAATATTTGTAAGAATGGATAGAATCGGACTGTGGGGTCATGGGGCTGCCATACAAACCCAGCCCCCCAAATTGAGTTTTTCTAAGAAAAACTTTTTTTATTTGTGCACCAATTTCGACCAAACCTCATAAAAGTGCATTTCAATTGATGCCACAAAACATATGTAAAAATGAATGGAATCGGACAATGGGGTCATGGGGCTGTCATACAAACCCAACCCCCCAAATTGAGTTCTTCTACGAACAACTTTTCTATTTGTGCACCACTTTCAACCAAAACTCGTAAAAGTGCATTTCTACTGACGCCATAAGACATATGCAAAAATGAATGGAATCGGACCATGGGGTCATGGGGCTACCGTACAAACCCAACCAATTTTGGATCTTCTAAAGTAAATTTTTTTTACACCAATTTAAAAAAAAAACCTTGATGCGTCTTTATAAAAAAAAATGCAAAACAAATGGAATCGTACTATGGAGCCATGCTCCCGCATCCCCCCAATAAAGTTTTCTGAGAAATTTTTTTTTATTTTGCCACTTATTCCAACCAAACCTCTCGCAAATATTGTTTTATCGACGCAACGGAACTTATGTGAAAACGGAAGGAAAATAATGGGGAAGGATTAAACACAATTCATAGGTTCGCCCGAAAAAAACTGTTAACCCGAGGAGAGTGAAGGGTATTCAAATTTCGGCCGCGCCCGAAATTAGCCTGGGTCTCGTTTATTTATGAATTACTGTTGACCAATTCTCACTTAAGTGTCTCTCCATTGAAGTGAAAAATCATTCGTAAGAATGGACAAAATCCGACCGTGGAGTCATGGGGCTGTCATAGAAACCCCACCTCTAAAACTATGATTTTTTAGAAAAATGTTTCATTTAACTATCCTAGCCGAAACTTACATCAATATGTCTCTATCTAGAAATAAACAAAATTTTATCACAAAATCCCAAAAAGGTACATATTTCCCATTCTTGTCTAAGACTGAGTAAATGAGTGTGCTTCGTGATTATAGCAATAAAAAATATATATCTATCGCTTGGTTTCCATATCCACTTTGGTTTCACCATCGATAAGTCGGTCCCAATCAATTATAGTTAGCGGGTTGATTGGGATTTAAAATCGCTCATAAATTTAAATTAGCGAGTGTAGCGAGCACTAGATGCGAGTTTGCAATTAGACAGTCATATACACTGCGCGACAAATGCTTAGGTTCACTCATATTTCCTTCCATGAAGCGGTAAAATAAAACCTTACCAGTTCAAGAAATGTTATTTTTGGAAGTATTAAATATCACAAACAAAATGAATGGACTGAATCCCCACAGGACATTTTCCTTAAATTACAGTAATTGATTTAATTCAAAGAGTCAATTTTCAGTGCGACAATTGCTTAGGTTCAGGGACGATTTTACCGTTTTACATAATGTTTTCGCTGAAAAATATTTCAGAAAAGTATGAAAGAGGATAAATACGAAAAAACAGGAGCATTTTTTTGTAATTTAATAGTGTTAATTTTCGCCATTTTTATTTATAATTTCATAAAGCCTTCGAGGCAGGTAATCGTATAAAGAATGCAGCACAGATATCGGTATTTTAGACCAAACTGTCTTAATTCCATGAATTAACTCTTCTTTAGAGTCGTATTGTTTACCACTACTGTAAGCCTCCCGAACAAGCCACCCCCAAATGTTTAATGCCAGGGGAGATGGGCACCCAGTCTAACAAAGCCACATTTTTCTCCTCAATAAGCGATTTAACCACCCTCGCTGTATGAATTGGGGCAAGATCATGTTGCAATATCCAAGGATCGCCTCCGTACATGACATTTATCGTAGGGATTTCCTCTTCTAAGAGCTGTTTATATGATGAACTGGTTTGGTAACCTCGTAGAATGACCAAGTCGATAGTTCCATGGTATGATATGGCTCCCCATACAATAACGGAACCTATTCGGAAGTGATGGCGTGACAGGTACATAGGGTCCTTCCTATATAATCATGATAGTAGGAGAACCCATCTGGACCGTCCACACAAAGCCGTTTTCCATCCGTAAATATTACCTGCCTCCATTGTGATGTCCAGTTCATGAATCTTGAGGCGAATTCCAGGCGCTGTAGGCTATTTTTTTCTTTAATCGTAAACGTTTTAAGCAAGATGAAGATCTAAGAACTCGTTGGATGGTCCTTACACTTGCTGATAACACCAGAATCTCCCCAAGCTTACGCGCAGTAAAGGGCGAGTTCCAGGCTTCTCTTAAGAGACTTCGCCTTGATGCACCGGAAATCGCTTTTTTCTGCCTCCTGCGTATCGTCGGCCATAATTTCCACTATCTCGTATAAAATTATTAACAAGGTTCAAGCTCAGCTGAATCCGTATTGCAATTTGTCGGTTTGAATATCCTTCTTGCTTTAGTATGGAAACTGTCGCCTTTTCCTCGGCTGAAAATTGATTTCCTTTTGACATTATCCACTGTACGACTCACAGAGTATAACCCGAAAAAAAATGTTTCCACAAACACTTCTCACCAGGACGAGATAACTCTTTAAAGTAAGTGAACCTATACAATTGTCGCAGTGGAAATTGCGATTTTCATTTAAAAAAATTCCATTAGCTATGCGAGTTGCTTAATAGAAATGTAATATTTATTAAAATAACCGTTAGTTGAGAGAGCATTATTTAAAAATTATTTCCGATCAGAGTACATAGAAATTATATAATTTTAAAGAAAAATATCCATGAACCTAAGCATTTGTCGCGCAGTGTATATTATAATAGATATTATCATATGCTTAAGCCCACTCGACTTCGTTTAGTGCACGTGTTAAATTTTAAACCGAATGAATCGAGTAGGCTTAATGATACCAAAATAACAGGCGCGATAATCCAATATTGGACTAGGGCCGCAGATGTGTTAGTGACATCCAAGATCTTATCTGCTTTTTGTCGAGGTAATGAGATCAGCATCACGCTCAGCAGTGTTATTTATCCCCATAAATGGGTACTCCTTTAACATCTGAGTGAGATCATAGTCCGTCACAAGCTCGTGAGTTCAAAAAACACCATGGCTCGCGGTGAGATTCGAACTCATGACCCTGTGCACCGAAGGTGTGCGCACTAACCGCTAGACCAGCCAGACAGGCTTAATGATATGATAATGGAAATAAGACTATGTAATGGAGCCCTAAGCTAGTAATTAAATAATTCATCAACTTATTTCAATTCATTATATTTTTAAATCCATTTCAATTTATGGATACTGGACTCAAAGCACTGTCAGCAATCTGTTCTCCCGAACGCAAGATCATTGGGCTTTTAACTAATTCTTGTTCTACTCTAAATGTGCTATCCTCGTTCATTCGAGACTGGTGTTAAATGACTTCCCGCAAGTTCTACGGGAAGATAAATGTTGAAAGGCTCCGGCTAATTCCTATATCTTCTTCAGTTGTGGCATAACTGCGGACCCTTAGCTATGCAGGATGAGTTTCATAGGGTGATCGGCTTCGGCTAATTCCTATGTCTCTCTACGGGGCGTTACTTTCCCGAATTATCCGAGTAACCGCTGCGCCTGAGTGCTGTATCAACATCTGCATCGTCTCAGTTTACTTAACGTGATTAGGTGACAGAAAACATTTAATTCAACCACTAAAGCAGCATCTTCGAGGCATGCCCATGATGGTTTTTACTCAACGATTAAACCCTATCATGGTTTAGCGATGTGCCGACAACTCATCCTAAGAAAAACTTCAAGTCAAGAAACCTGAAACAAAAGCCTCGGATTGGACGGATACAAAACAACGACGACCCCGCAAACGAACAACTGATTACTCTTTCGGATCCTGGAATGTACGCTCCCTGAATAGACCGGGGGCCTTAAGAGCCCTCCTGGGTCAGGTAGAACAATACAAGCTGAGCATAGTTGCAATCCAGGAAACTAAATGGCTCAAAAGTGAGATTAACGACCTCAATTCGCACACTATTTTCACGAGTGGTAAAGAGGAGGGCAACAAGGAGTTTGGAGTAGCTTTTATCGTGAGTAAGAAGTTCAAGGACCACGTTGTCGGCTTCAGACCCATCAACGAGCGGCTATGTGCGATCCGCATTAAGACTCGTTTCGCTAATCTCTGGCTCTTTGATGTGCCTCCACGACGAAAATAACAACAACGGTCAGCGACTTATCGACTTCGCGAGCGGCAGAAACCTGGTCATAAGCTCTACATGCTTCCCTCATCGACGAATTCTTAAGCAGACCTGGAAGTCTCCAGATGAATACACCGTGAACCAGATCGACCACGTACTGATCAGTAAGAGATGGGCTTCTAATGTCTTAGATGTTCGATCCTATCGAAGAGCCAACTGCGACTCCGATCACTATTTGGTGAAGACGACCTACAGGTGCAGAATCTCTTCGGTGCACCTAACGAGAATCAACCCTGCCAAGGTCTTCGAGGTAGACAATTTGATTGATGATGCCACGGCGGCTGCGTATACTACAGCACTTTAGGAAAAACTGTCCCCAAGCTTGATAACATCCATGAGTTCTGGGAGGAGCTCAAAGGGAGTCGCAGAAGAGGTCGTGGGCTATAAAGGCCGGTGCAGACGAGCAGACTGGTTCGACGACGAATGCAGGGCCTCGATTGAGGCGAAAAATTAAGCCTATCGCCAATACACACAACGCGCAGCCCGAGCCAAGAAAGAAAGATACAACGAACTTCGGCGAGTATCTAATAGGTTAATTAGACGGAAGAAACGCAAACATTTTGACGAGCAGTTACAGCAAATAAACCAAAGATTAGCCAGTAAGAACATTAGACAGGCGTACAAACTTATAAATAATATCAAGAACGGATATCAACCCAGGACAAGCCTATATAAGGACAAGGATGGTAACATCATCAGCGACATCGAAAGCGTCAACAAACGATGGGCCTCGCATTTTGAATGCACCATCAACATCCCCCGTGGAGCCAGCTCTTGAGCAGTTAGCCGAACCAGGCCCTCCCGTTCTACCCCCAACAGTTGTTGTTGTTGTTGTAGCGGTGCAGAAGGGTGAATCGCGGTGCATGTCTGTGGACATGTTCTAAGTTTCGTCGTCGTTCTCGCCTATTGTCTCAAGCGACAAGAACGTAGCAGCTGCAATAGGGTTGTCCCATAACGCCCTCGGAGTGAGGTTAGTGGGTGCAGCGGGGCATCGAAACAGGTGGTCCACATCGTGTGGCGTACCGCCGCAGCTCGGACAAATGTTCTGGATGTCCGGGTCTATTCGAGATAGGTAGGAATTGAGACGTGAACAAAAACCCGACCTAAGTTGGGCTAGTGTCACTCTTGTGGCTCTCGGGAGCCTAGTCTCCTCAGGCGATATGGGTGGTGGGGGCACTGAGAGGACTCTATTCGGACCTAATCTCCCTATTGACCTATTCACAACGGTTGTGTGAATATCTGCGATGGCCGCATGGTATGCTGTGTCATCAAATATATCGGGAGGTACCCGTTTGTATCTCTGGACGTCTCTCTCGAGATCTCTGACTCCACTCCTGACATGTCGTGGAGGGGGAGTATTGTCCATGAGATGATGATTTGGGTGATCCTCTCGATAGCAACCGACCAGATATTGAAGAGACAAGAGGTGATTGTGATCACGCACTGATAACATGCTGGTTTCTTGATGGAGATGCTCTGGAACGACATGAGATGGCAACCTGTGGCGATACGTAGAGCAGCGTTCTGGCATACCTGGATCTTATTCCAGTTTGTGTCACAGACGGTTTGTGACCACACCGGTGCTGCATAGCTAGGGATTGCTCTACCTATCGCTTTGTAGGTGACCAACATAGTTTCTTTGTCCTTTCCCCTGGATCTTATTCCAGTTTGTGTCACAGACGGTTTGTGACCACACCGGTGCTGCATAGCTAGGGATTGCTCTACCTATCGCTTTGTGGGTGACCAACATAGTTTCTTTGTCCTTTCCCCAGGAATGCCTTTAGGACGTTATTTCTACTGTGCATTCTATCGACTACGTTTGTGACGTGATTTTTCGACTTCATCATGGTGTCTAAATAGACACCAAGGATCTTGGGGTTGGTTACAGTAGGAACAACGTCATCAGCATGCTTACCAGTACGGATCCCAAGCACCTCCGAAAATTCCTGCGTCCAGGTGGTAAGAAGTGTTGCGGTACATTTAGACGGTGAAATGACAGGATTGCGGATATTGAAAAACTCCACCAGTTTCTCAATATAGTCATTTAGTCGAGCACACATGCCATTTAAATCATTCCCCGAGGTGAGTACGGTGCAGTCGACCGCATAAGAAATTAGTTCGATACCTTCCGGGGGAGTTGGAAGGCTCGACAGATAGATGTTAAACAGTGTAGGAGAGAGTACACTACCCTGTGGAACTCCCTGCTTAATTTTTCTATGCTTTGAACGACTGCCCCGAAACTCTGTGAAGGATTGCCTTCCAGCTAGATAGTCGGCAATCCATCTAACCACTTGTGCAGGAATATGCATATTGAGGAGATCGGCCAACAGCGCAGAATGGATAACCGTGTCGAAGGCTTGCGACAAGTCAAGTGCTACTAGAACAGTTCTGTCACAGGGCGGTTTCTGGTTGAGGCCATTATGGATGTGATGGATGATCAGATCCAGAGCTGTTGTAGTACTATGCATCTTCCTGAAGCCATGCTGGTGAGAAGCTAGCTCAGCATTTGATACAAGGGTGGGGTGGATGAGTGCTTCGAGCGTCTTCGCAACGGGTGATAGAATTGTGATTGGACGGTAGGATTCGGCGAGTTTCGCGCTTTTACCGGGTTTTAGAAGGGGGATAATCCGCCCCTTTTTCCAGAATTCGTGGATGACAAGCGTGGATATCGACAAGTTGAAAGCCATCGTTAGGTATTCGATGGCCGGAAGATTGAGGTGTTTCAGCATGACCATTGAAATGCCATCTGATCCAATGGCCTTTGATTTTTTTGCATTCTTGATTGCTGCTGTAACTTGGTCCGCTGTAAAGGTGGGAATGATGTCAACTGTATGGTTGCGAATCCTTCTTCTTATCTTGCAATTGAGCATCTTGGTCTTGGGGTGTTCAATAAATTGCTTATTGAACAGGCTCGCGTAGAGTTTTAGATTGGCAGTGGTTTTCTTACCGAATCTGATGGCTACACTGCCTTTGTCTTTTGTTGGGTGAGACAGGGCGCGGACTGTAGCCCATAGTTTGCTGACACCTTGTGAGAGGTCGCAGCTATCTAGATGCTCGTTCCATTTCTCTTTTTTGTAGGTGTTGACTTGTCGATTTATTTCTAAGTTTAGCTCATGAATTCTGGGGTCTGCCGGATTTGCGCGTCTTAAATCGTCCCGTTCGTCGGCTAACCTTGCGGCAGTAGTTGGGAAATATGGCCGAACTTTGGGGATACGTCCTGCCGGAATGTAGCGAGCTGCCGCTTTGACAATGACGTTCCTTATGTTCTTTTCGGCTTCCCGTGTGTTCGTAGGAGTAGGTAGCGCGGCGAACTTCGTCGTTGTGAACGCAGTGAAACCCTCCCAATTTGCCTTTTTATGGTTGATAAACGTACGCCGTTCTGATGTCGTTAGTTCGGCTGGTTTATCTATGTTTATTAATATGGGGAGGTGATCGGATTGGAGAGATGTTGTTGTCTCCCATCGGCTTTCACTTATCAAACTGGCGCTCACAATAGTTATGTCAGGAGAACTATGACAAGCGCCAGCGACACGTGTAGACGAAATTCCATTGATAGCGCAGAAGTCTGATGGGTCTAGTTTGGACGCGATATCTATACCTCTGGCATCATTTTCGAGGTGAGATCTCACCCCCTCTCACTATGGGAAAACCCCATTGCAGCTGCCACGTTTTTGTCCCTGGAGATTGCGGACGAAAACGACGACGAACTATAAAACGTGTCCATATTTCCTATCGCGGCCGGGTCTTCGCCCCGGAATCACCCATGCATTTTATGCATGGCCAAGAGCCGCACACCCCCCTCGACACATACAGGAAACAAAAGTTGCATCACATCTTTTTTTACACTATCGGAGCAACCCATGCCGGCCCAGTTGCTCCAAATTCTACTTATACGCGCTGGCATCGAAATAAATCTTGGTCCATAGATGTGCTGCGTCTGTGGTAAGAGGATTTATTCTAACGTACAATCCTCAGTGCAGTGCTCATGCTGTATGGAATGGTGCCATTTCTGGGCTAAACAAGACGGATTTACGATCAACAACAACGATCAGCACCTTCATAGCACCAAATTGCAAAATCTGTGGCCAACAGTCTTCATCGACCTCACAACATCCTACGAATCAGGGCCAACAATCATCACCTGTCACCCCCACAGTCTCTGCACACCACACAGCACCACGACACACTCTTACACCAGCACCACCACTACAAGTTGCAAACTACTCCACCACAAAGATAGTTCAACTAAATTGTAATGGTCTACAACATAAAATTGTTGAGATCACTGACTTTATAGACAGACATCACATACTAGTTGCTGCAATCCAAGAAACCAAACTAAATGCTGATTCATCGCTAAATTCTTACGGAGGCTTCAACATCATCCGACGCGATCGACCCACTGGCTCAGGAGGAGGTTTGGCTTTCTTGATACATAACTCACTGCCATATTCATTAATCGATATCGCTGCCGCCGATACCACAACATAATTACAAGCGATATCAATCAGGTCGGGAAATGTTGATATAGATATTCTCAATATCTATATACCACCAGCATCAAGTTGTCCCACTGGTTTCCAGGCCAACATTTCCCCCCTACTCACCGGGCGATATCGCCTATTACTGGGCGATTTCAATGCTCACCATGATTTATGGCACTCAAACCTCAACAACGACACCAGAGGCAACCACATCGCAAACCAACTAGATGATTCCGATTTCTGTCCATTGAATGACGACTCACCAACCCGCATTGCAGGATCATGCAGAAGCTCGCCTGACATATCCATCGCCAGCCCTGGGCTCATAAACAGCATTACTTGGGAACCGTTCATAACTTTCTCGTCAGACCATTTGCCTATTGTCCTCACGATTGATAAACCGTCTCAGTTTACGTACACTGAGAAGAAGACATATTCGAATTTCAGCAAAGCCGACTGGATTGGCTTCCAAACCTATACAAATGAAGCGTTTTCTGCCCTTCCAACCCCTACTGACGTACGTACTGCTGAAAAAAACCTGAGACGGATTATCCAGAATGCAGCCAAAAGATACATTCCAGCGGGCCGCATCCCAATCATGAAACCGCATTTCCCATCATCTGCTGCAGAATTGGCAAAAACGAGAGATGAACTCCGAACAGCAGACCCAAATGATCCTCGCATCGGCGATCTCAACAACATTATAGCCCAGCAAGTCAACGACCACAGGAAACAGTTATGGAATTCGCATTTAAAAACATGCCTCGTAAAATCCGGCGTAAGCAACCTTTGGAGAACGGTACGTGCTCTATCAAACCCCACAAAACCCAAAGGTAAGGTAGCTATAAAATTCGGTGATAACACATACAACAACGACGACAAATGCGCTCACAAATTTAACCAACAATTCGTCGAACATCCCGAAAAAGATAAGCTCAAGCGCAAAATTACCAGAGCTATCCGAAACAGCACCACTGACCAACACCTCCAGGTTACCTCAAACGAAGTCAAGCTTGCAATAAAAAATGCGAAAAACTCCAAAGCGTACGGACTAGACGGTATTGCCATGATTATGCTCAAACACATCGATTCTCCGGCCATTGAGTATATCACTGCTACGATGAACCTGTCGCTGAAAACCTTCATCATACCCGAGCTATGGAAAAAAGGCCGTATCACCCCCATACCGAAGCCAGGCAAAGATCATACTCTAGCTGGATCATACCGTCCAATAACGCTACTGTCCCCCGTGGCCAAAATACTTGAGGCACTAGTGTTGCCTAAACTCCTGGAGCACGTCCAGCTTGCCAATCATCAACACGGTTTCCGGAAAATGCATAGCACTACAACCGCTATAGACAGGATTACCTCCAACATTTTCAATGGACTCAATCAGCCGAAACCCTGCAAGCGCACTATCCTCGTAGCTCTCGATTTGTCAAAAGCATTTGACACTGTTAACCACACAGTACTTTTGACAGACCTACGCAACACTACTCCTCCGTATATCCACAAATGGATCGCGAATGATCTTGCCGGTCGTCAATCCTGCACCGAGTTTAGGAATGGGAAGTCCAAACTCAGGAAAATTAAACAAGGCGTTCCACAGGGCGGAGTCTTATCTCCCACCCTCTGCAACCTTTACATGTCAGGACTGCCCACACCACCCACGGGACTCGAAATCATCTCTTATGCTGACGACTGTACCATCATGGCGACTGGCAACGACATTCCTGAAATGTGCGACCACATCAACAAATACCTGCTGACACTCAACGACTTCTTTGTTAGTAAAGGCTTGAAGCTCTCAGCACCAAAGTCCTCCGCCACCTTATTCACCAGCTTCAACCAGGAGTACAATATGCAACTCCCTATATCTATCGACACCAACATCATCCCTACTATTCGGACTCCCAAGATCCTAGGTGTCACGATAGACAACTCCGGCAAATTTAACACACACGCTGAGAACATCGGCTCTAAACTCAGGAGCAGAAACAAAATTCTTAAAGCTCTTGCCGGTAGGTAGGTACTTGGGGCACCGACAAAGAAACACTTCTGACTACCTATAAAGCCATCGGTCGCCCCCTAGTAAATTATGCAGCACCGACGTGGTCAAATGGTCTCTGCAACACAAATTGGGGCCACATACAAATCTGCCAGAACACGGCACTTCGCACCATCACCGGATGTGTTAAGATGTCCTCAGTGGATCATCTGCACCAGGAGACTAAGATGATGACTTTGAGAAACCACAACGAACTTCTTACCAAACAGTATCTAGTC
Organism: Microchrysa polita; assembly: GCA_949715475.1. NCBI lineage: Eukaryota > Metazoa > Arthropoda > Insecta > Diptera > Stratiomyidae > Microchrysa > Microchrysa polita. The sequence goes on from OX454415.1 coordinate 79,418,318, forward strand.
GGATGCTATCGTTCAAATCACCCGAACAATGAACTCATGGACAAAACACCACCGCCACGACGAATAAGACGGTCTATCAGGGACAAAGAGCGCGAAAACCAGCGATACAAAAAGGTTCCCTTCGATAACTCCGACTACAAGGCGGCGATTGCAGACATACACACACAAGACGTTCGTAAAGCTACTCAAAGCCTCACAAATAATCGTGTACTTGGCACCAAACCTCCAGCCATATCTCCTGACGAAGAACAATTACGGAGAGCTACCCGTACCACCTTAGCTCAGCTCTGATCCGGTTGGTGCCCGCGACTAAATTCTTATTTATCGCGTATAAATAATGAAGTTGCAAACACCTGCCCAGCCTGCGGAACCAGTCCACACGATGTATACCACATTTTCGATTGTCCAGCTGCTCCCACGCAACTTACACCACTTGCGTTATGGTTACAACCAATCGAAGCAGCTTTCTTTCTAAACCTCGACCTCGAGGATGGAATGCCCACCATCTTCGAATAAATATGATGCAACTAATTAAACGTTTCCTGGAAGGTCCACTGCGACCAACTTGATTGTTTATGAAAATTATATTTTCAAGTCTTTTGCGAATATGTCGCAGGTTCACTCAGTCCACACGCACTTGAAAAAGGCTTCTGATAAAATCAATTTCGACCTACTTTTCAGAAAGCTAAGAAATTTTGGTTTTGGTGGCTCTCTATTAAACTGGTTAAATGACTATTTGAGGAACCGTTCTTCCATTGTAAAACTATATAATGAAGTATCGGCTCCATTCAGTATTTCTTCGGGTGTTCCACAAGGCTCCCACTTAGGGCCCTTACTATTTTTAATTTTCATTAATGACATAAAAGATGTTTTTAATGATGTAGAGTTCCTACTTTTTGCAGACGATTGCAAAATTTATAAAACTATATCCAGTTACGATGATATTACTACTTTGCAATCGAACCTAAACAAATTTGCCACCTACTGTAGTTATAATAACTTAGAAATCAATATATCTAAATGTCAATACATTGTTTTTAATAGAACGCTAACAAATTTCAATACCACATATTCCATTGAAAATTCTCAAATATCCGAAAGAAACACAATTAATGATCTCGGCATACTCTTCGATAAATCTTTAAATTTTCGAGAGCACATTATGGATATATCTGAGCAGTCTCGACGTATGCTTGGATTTATAATAAGAAATTCAACGGATTTTCGCAATATACATGCATTGAAAAGCCTTTATATTTCCTTAGTGAGAAGTAAATTGGAGTATGTGCCGGTTGTGTGGAATACTTTTTATAGTTCTTACAGTAATATTATTGAAAAGGTACAGCACAAGTTTTTGAGGTATATTGGATATAAAATGCATATTTCATCAGCTAATATTGATTACTCATATATTTTAAAAACACTCAACACTAATACCCTTGAAGCGAGAAGAAAGTACTATGATGCAACTTTCTTGTACAATGTAATTAATGGAATAACTGATGTACCGGAAATTCTACAAGAAATCTCTCTGAAAACACCGGCCAGAAATACAAGGCACCATGAATTATTTTATCTAAATACGTTTCGTACAAATTACGCAATAAACGCTCCAATTGAAAGAATTAAAGCTACTGGTAATTCAGTTTCTAATCATATTGATTTATTCAATTGTAACAAATATGAACTAAAAAAAAATTATTTTCGATTTATTTGTTTAACATTTTTAAATACATTTGAATTATTAATGCGATTACTTGAATTTAAATATTTCTTTAATTTTCATTTTATGAATTTTAATTAGAAATTAAGACAGCTACTTTGTAAATTAGTGTATAAAGGACTTACGTCCGTATATTAATAAATAAATAAATAAATAAATATAGATACACAGCGGTTCACACCTTTCTGTACCGCTAAAAGAAGAAGAAGAAGAAGGTGAGATTGCCAGAGTTCGTGATGCGCGTTAAAGTCGCCAAGTAGGATCCTATGCTGTCCTATGAGGAGTGGACCAATATCGAACTTATAGCCAGAGCCACAGCTAGAAGCTGGTGGAACATAGATGTTTATAAGTTCGATATTGGTATTGCCGGATTTAACGGCAATAGCTTGCATTTCCGCCGTGCCGTCGTTGAAACGAAAATCTAATACACTGTATTGCACGGTTCTGTGTATTAGGAATGCAAGCCCTCCTCCTGGGTTAGGACCCTGGCTGCCGACTCTTTCACGCCTTAAAAGTATGTAATCGCCGCGGATGTTAAAATCGGGAGTTGATGGTTGGAGCTTTGTCTCCTGAAATGCCGCTAGCAGAATTCTGCGCGTAATCATGAAACGGACTATCTCGTCGATCTTCAGACGGATGCCATTGCAGTTAAACTGCAATATCGAGAGTGGGGTGTACACTGGCGGGGGGTGCAGGTGTTAGACTTGAGCGATTATGTCTTGTTGTATTGTTGGCTACGGGTATCGGTGGTGGAGGATTTTGGGTGCTGGGGCCAGGATTGGCCGGAGACGGTGGTGGACCATTAGCTTGTGAGCTAGGGCCTGAGGTGGCTGGGGCCGACCCGCGTGCAGACACCCTGGAGCAACAAAAGACAACTTGTCATAATGTCTCATTTTTCTTAAGCCTGAGCAGTAGAAGTGACACCATTCTCCGCAGCAGGTACACCTCAAGGACCTGGCGTTCCCGAAGATACGTCGGTTGCATACACAGCAGATGTAGATTTCGGGACCTGGATTGGTCTCGATGCCGGCGCAGATTAAAAGAATTGAGAGCAACCGCGCTGAGATGAAATGCTCCCAATTTGACGAAAAAACACATAGAACACGTCCACACACATGCACAGACATACACATCCCTCCTGCATCGAACCTTCATGGTTCTTGCCATAGAGGGGTCTTTTGGCAACTCTTGGCCGTTTCGATTTTGGATGAAACGGGTGTGGTCCGCCCGGAGAGGGTTGAAAAACCCGTGTGGCAGCGAGCTGCCACCCGGAATGGTTGCACGTAGGACCACACCCAACAGTAGAGGAGGTGAGTCTTGCCATACTGTTGCTTCAAAATAATAAAGCGCCCGGCACTGACGAGATACCAGCAAAACTGCTGAAGCACGGTGGAACGTGCCTGACCAACGCTGTACATGTGCTACTGCTGAAAATATGGAACGACGAGGTAATCCCCGAAGATTGGCGCAAAAGCATAATCTGCCCAATCCACAAAAAGGGTGACAAGCTGAAGTGTGAGAATTAGAGAGGCATTTCATTAGTTTGTACAGCCTATAAGATTTTATCAAAACTTCTTGAAAAGAGAATCAATCCGTACGCAGAACGAATCATTGGCGAGTATCAAGGCGGCTTCAGGCTTCCTGGTCGTTCAACGACCGATCAGCTTTTCACAGTGAAGCTACTACTCCAAAAGTGCTGGCAATACAACATCGATCTATACCAAATCTTTGTCGACTTCAAGCAGGCATACGGCAGTATCGACCGAAGTGTACTGTACAACATTATGCTGAATTTTGGTATACCGGCAAAATTAGTGCGACTCACAAGGATGACGATGACTAATTCCGTCTCGCAGGTCAGAGTGCAGAACCGACACCTATTTAAAACTCGTACTGGACTCAAGCAGAGCGACGGGCTGGCGCCGACGCTCTTCAACCTTGCTTTGGAGCATGTAATTCGAGCCATTAATATGGACAGCAGCGGAATGCTACTCATCAAGTCGACTCAATTAGTAGCGTACGCCGACGATATCAACATCATGTCTCGAAGATTGGGTGATGCAGAAAGCCTTCTGCATAACCTCAATAACGCCGCAAAGGAAGTTGGACTACATATCAATGAAAGCAAAACAAAGGCCATGATTCAATCGAAAACAAGGACGCCAGCAAATTCAAGCATCACAGTGGGGGACCTCAATATCGAGTTGTAGACAACTTCAACTATCTGGGTTGTAACTTATCAAAGGACGCCAACGAAACCGACGGAATTAAGCGACGGATAGAACTAGCCAATAAGACATTTCTCGGTCCTCCCTATAATTAATTCGAAACTTGCGCACAGGAACACGAAGCTCCGCGTGTACAAAACGATCATCCGACCCGTGTTATGTTATGGCTGCGAAACATGGACCCTCACCCAAGCCTCCGAAATTTTGCTAGACCGATTCGAACGAAAGGTCCTTCGGCGAATTATCGGGGCCGTTTGCGAGCGAGACCAATGGCGTATCCGGTACAACCATGAGTTGTATCAATTGTACGATGAGCTGGAAGTATCGAAAATCGTGAAGCTTCAACGTCTGCAATGGGCGGGGCATGTACAACGGATGGACGATAATCGCATGCCAAAGAAAGTGATGAACGCACAACGAATTGACGGAGCGAGGTTGCGTGGACGACCGAGAGCTCGCTGGGAGAACTCCATAGGTGAAGACGCCCAGCTGCTGGGCTTCCGAAACTGGAGGACAAGGTCACGTAACCGCGACAATTGGAGGTCAACGATTCAGGCGGCCAAGGCCCGAGGTCGGGCTATCGTGCCACATTGATTATGATAGTTGCAATCCAGGAAACTAAATGGCTCAAAAGCGAGATTAACGACCTCAAATCGCACACTATTTTTACGAGTGGAAAGAGGGGGGCAACAAGGAGTTTGGTGTAGCTTTCATCGTGAGTAAGCAGCTCAAGGACCGCGTTATCGGCTTCAAACCCATAATGGAGCGGCTATGTGCGATCCCCATCAGGACACGTTTCGCTAATAGCTGGCTCATTATTGCGCATGCTCCTACAGAAGCAAAAAACGACGCGATTAAGGACGAATTTTACAACAACCTAGAAACACTCTTCGACTCACTTCCATCAAACGACGTCAAGCTGCTGCTAGAAGACTTTAACGCCAAAGTCGGAAACGAAAGCTGGCATAAGGGAACTACTGGAGGCCACAGCCTCCACGATGAAAACAACAACAACGGTCAGCCACTTATCGACTTCGCGAGGGGCAGAAACCTGGTCATAAGCTTTACATGTTTCCCCATCGACGAATCCATAAGCAGACCTGAAAGTCTCGAGATGAATACACCGTGAACCAGATCGACCACGTACTGGTCAGCAAGAGATGGGCTTCTAATGGCTTAGATGTTTGATCCAATCGAGGAGCCAACTGCGTCTCTGATCACTATTTCTTGAAGACTACCTACAGGTGCAGAATCTCTTCGGTGTACCTAACGAGAATCAACCCTGCCAAGATCTTCGAGGTTGACAATTTGATTGATGATGCCACGGCGGCTGCGTATACTACAGCACTTGAGGAAAAACTGTCGCCCATGCTTGATAACATCAACAGTTTAGGCATCCATGAGTTCTGGGAGGAGCTCAAAGACAGCATCAAAGGAGTCGCACAAGAAGTCGTGGGATATAAACGCAGACGAATGCAGGGTGGTCCTACGGAAACTGCCTCTACGGGGCGGACCGCACCCGTTTTCTTCATGGAAACGGCCAAAAGTTACCAAAATACCTCCCTGGCAAGATTTGCGGCCAACGAATTGGTTCGAATGCCAGGTCAGTACAGTGTAATTGCTGTTTGGAGTGGGTACATCTCAGGTGTTCTGGCTTGAGAAGGGTTGGCCAGCACTCCATATCATATGTTGCACCGGGATGGCGACCACGGGCTCCTCCTAGCCCTCCACCTCCTCCTCAGTCCCCAGCACCCGCAAACAATATGATCCGGAATGCTAGACCTAGTTTAACCCCTGCACCTCCTCCAGCAGTTTTCACTCCACTGTCCTTATTGCAGTTTAACTGCAACGGTTTTCACCAAAAAATTACCGAGATCACTCACTTCATGAGTGTAAACAGAATTCTGATTTCCGCCATTCAGGAGACGTTGCTCCATTCAAACTCGTCTCTTAGCGTCCATGGCAATTACGTTATACTGCGCAAAGATAGAACCCTGGAAGTGGACTTGCTTTCCTAATACACAAGTCCGTACGTTACTGTGTATTAGATGTAGATGTCGGCGGAAATGCAAGCCATTTCAGTTTCATCAGGGAGTACTAATATCGAAATTTTTAATGTGTATGTTCCACCACACTCTAGTTGCCCTTCTGACTATCGTTTCGATATTGGTCCTCTCCTATCTGGAGAGCACAGGATCATTCTTGGTGACTTTAACGCGCACGATGAGCTCTGGCATTCTGACCTCAACAACGCTGCCAGGGGTATAACTATCGCTGAATCTCTAGACGCCTCAGATTTCTGTCCACTCAATGAAGACTCGCCGACTCGAGTCACAGGCACTTGCAGTAGCTCTCCTGACTTAACTATTGTAAGTGCCAGCCTAATCAGTGCTACTCGATGGGAGACGCATAATGCTCTCTCGTCCGATCACCTCCCAATCATTATAAGAATTGACAATCCAGCAAACCTGCCTAAGTCTGAGAAGCGAACGTTTCTCAATCACAAGAAAGCCGATTGGTTGGTTTCAAAGCATACACGTCGGCGAAGTTCATCGAGCTACCTACACCAACTGGCGTTCATAAGGCCGAACGAAATATTAGGAACGTCATTGCCAAAGCAGCGGCACGTTATATTCCTGCAGGACGTATCCCGAAAGTTCGACCTAACTTCCCTACCAGTGCCGCCAGATTAGCCGATGAACGAGATAACATCAGATGCGCTCACCCAGGTGATCCCAGAATTCAGGAGCTTAACTCGGAAATCAATCGACAAGTAAAAGACTATCGGAAGGCGAAATGGAACGAGCACCTCAATGACTGCAACCTCAATGAAGGTGTCAGTAAATTATGGTCTTCTGTCCGCGCCCTATCCAATCCTAGGAAAGGAAAGGGCAATAATGCGATCAAATTTGGCCATAAGAGCACCAGCGATCCCCTTCAGTGCGCAAGCCTGTTCAATAAGCAATTTATTGAACATCCCAAGTCCGATGGCTTAAAGCGTAAAATTAGAAGACGGATTCGCTGTAGAAATGTTGACACTATACCATCGTATACTGCGGACCAGGTCAAAAAAGTCATTGAGAATGCTAAAAACTCAAAGGCCCTCGGACCCGCTGGCATTTCGATGGCCATGGTGAAACATCTCGACCTTCCAGCCATTGAGTATCTCACGGCAGCCTTTAACTTGTCGATCTCTACGCGTGCCGTCCCTGAAATCTGGAAAACAGGACGGATTGTCCCCTGTCTCAAGCCAGGGAAGAGCGCTGGTCTCGGCGAATCCTACCGACCCATAACAACACTGTCTCCTGTCGCAAAGACGCTGGAGGCCCTTATTCATCCCACTCTTGTTAAGCATGTGACGGGCTACACTAGCGACGTCCTTGCCACAGATCGATTCTTGTGGCAATTGACCTAACGAGTGCATTTGACAATGTCAATCACTCGATGCTTCTCGCGAACCTGCTGAATATGCATATCCCTGCTCAAGAGATCCGTTGGATTGCCAACTATCTAGCTGGTCGGCATTCCTTCTCTGAGTTTCGTAGCAAACGGTCTAAGCTGAGGAAAATCAAATTGGGAGTTCCACAGGGTGGGTACTCTCTCCCACTCTGTTCAACATCTACATGTCCGCCCTTCCTACACCTCCGGAAGGAATCGAGGTGATTTTCTACGCAGACGATTGCACCGTGCTCGCCACAGGGGAGGATAAGGATGAAATGCGCCTCCAAATTAATCGCTACCTTGGGCGATAACAGGCTTTCTTCCAAAGCCGAAACCTCACCATCTCTGCGTCTAAATCTTCTGCGACATTTCTTACCACCTGGTCGGGGGATTGTCGGTGGGAGGTTGATGTACGTATTGGCAATAATCCAACTCCTACTGTTGCTAATCCTAAAATTCTCGGGCTCCACTTAAAGAACATGATGACGTCAGCTCAGTAGGAATAAAATCCTAAAGGCACTAGCTGGTAGCACCTGGGGCAAGGATAAAGAAACCATGCTAGTCACATACAAAGCGGTGGGTCGAGCAGCAGCTGATTATGCAGCCCCAGTTTGGTCACATAGTCTATGTCATACAAACTGGTCCAAGATTCAGGTCTGCCAAAATGCTGCTCTACCCACAGCCACAGGTTGCTTGATGTCTGCCCAGGATCACTTACATCAAGAGACAAAATTGATGCCAATACGTGACCACAATCTCCTACTGTCTAAACAATATCTTCTTGGTTGCTACCGTGAGGATCATCCCAACCACAGTCTCATGGACCGAATTCCTCCACCACGACATGTCAGGCGTGGTTTACGAGACCTAGAGAGAGAGGTCCAGGGATACAAGAGGGACCCTTACGACGATGATGCATACCGAGCTGCCATCACTGAGATTCACACTACAGAAGTGAGTCGGTCTATTGCGACATTAGGTGCGAATAGAGTCCTCTCAGTGCGCCCTGCACCTATTTCGCCTGAGGAGATTAGGCTCCCGAGAGCCACCAGAGTGACTTTAGCTCAACTTCGGTCGGCTTTTGTTCGCGCCTCAATTCGTACCTTTCTCGCATAAACCCGGACATTCAAAATATCTGTCCAAACTGCGCTGGCGCTCCAAGATGTGGGTCACTTGTTTCAATGCTCAGATGCGCCCATTGACTTAACCCCTATCTCACTGTGGGAAAACCCTATCGCAGCAGCTATGTTTTTGTCCCTTGACATCACGGACGAAAACCATAACTCGAATCCACATAGATGCACAGCGGTTCACACCTTTCTGCACCGCTAAAAGAAGAAAAAGAATGTAGGGCCTCGATTGAGGCGAAAAATGAAGCCTACCGCCAATACACACAACGCGCATCCCTAGCCAAAAAAGAAAGATTCAACTAACTTCGGCGAGTAATAATAAGTTAATTAGACGTAAGAAACGCTTTATAAGTGACCAGCATGGTTTCTTTGTCCTTGCCCAGGAGCTGCGCGCCAGTACCTTTAGGACGTTATTCCTACTGTGCATTTTGGCGATTACGTCTGTAAAGTTTCTAGAGAATTTGCTCGCTGAATTTACTAAGCACATAAACAAAGTAAAATTCAGGTGCCGGATCACTAACAAGCGCATAAACTTGTTAGAACGAAGAAATGCTTGTCGTATCCAAAATTAACGCCAGGCAGTTTCTTGATAGACTGCGATTTATTATAAATTGTTCTGACTTATATAGTAACAAAATTAACGGTGTTCATATTTTCTCTCATTACAAACAATTAATATTTTCTCTTAATGTCAACTAATTCAATAGAAATAGTGGTCTTACGGCAACTGCCTCTAGGGGGCGGACCACACCCGTTTTGTATTGCAAAACGGCCAAAAGCTGACAATATGCCTTCCTGGCAAGAGCCCCGGCAGGGGCCCTGAAGGTTCGATGCAGGAAGGTTGTGTTTGTCTGTGTATATGTGTGGGTACGATATATCCCAGCAAACAATTTCTATCGTCCGCGATACAAATTCAATTCGCCTGCTCGAAAACATTTCTCGAATTTCATATCGAATTCTGATTAAAGTCGCCAGGATTATAATTTGGCGATAATAGACTAATACATAGAAAAGTGAAAAAAAATATTTATTTTTTATTTTCCCTTTTTTATTTTTTTTTCTTCTATTTTACCTTTAACTTTTTTTTTAACTTATTTTAATTTTACCTTTTTACATTTTGCTTCTACTGGGAATCGAACCTATCACCTATCGTTTCGTAGTCCTACGTCCTACACCTGAGCTATCTAAGATTACAAATTACGGGAATAAATTACTCGTTTTATTTTTTGACAATTTCATAATTTTCTCGTTGTGAGGAATTACTATTTTATCATCTTTGCAATAATAAGACGATATTTCGTTAATAGGAGTCACGTTCCTGTCATATTGATGACGATAAAGCGATTTTTCGTCGAGGAGACAAGTTTACGATAAATTTTTCATTTGAATGTTGTCGTTTTCGTATCATTTTTGTGATTTTTCGAAAAAACGATAAAATTGTTTGCTGGGATGTGTTTTTTCGTCATATTGGGAGCATTACATCTCGGCGCGGCTGCTCTCAATTTTAGTAATTCGCGCCGGTGTTGAAACAAATCCAGGCCCAGAGGTATGGATTTGTAGTGTCTGCAACCAACGTATCGGTTCGAATGCCAGATCAGTGCAGTGTAATTGCTGCAGGGAATGGGTTCACTTTAGGTGTTCAGGGTTACCAAGATAAGGTCAACACTCCTTAGCATATGTTGCGCCAGGTTGTATGAATTCCGGGCAACCCAGGGCTGCTCCCAGCCCACCTTCTCCACCACTGCCCCCTACACCGCCAAACAATATGATAAGGAATGCCAGACCCAGTCTTACGCCTGGCCCTCCTCCTCCAGCAGTTTTCACTGCACTATCTATATTACAGTTTAACTGTAATGGCATTCACCGAAACATCGCTGAGATCACACATTTCTTGAGTTCCAACAGAATTCTCATCGCCGCCATCCAAGAGGCTTCACGCAAACTCGTCTCTAAGCGTCCATAGCGAATATGTTATACTGCGGAAAGATCGACCGGCCGCCACGGATGATTCTCACCCTGGAGGTGGACTTGCCTTCCTAATACACAAGTCCGTACATTACTGTGTATTAGATGTAGTTGCTGACGGTACGGCGGAAATTCAAGCCATCTCAGTTCCATCAGGGAGTACTAATATATATGTACCACCTCATTCTAGTTGCCCTTCTGGCTATCGTTTCGATATTGGTCCTCTCCTTTCCGGAGAGCACAGGGTCATCCTTGGCGACTTTAATGCGCACCATGAGCTCTGGCATTCGGACCTCAACAACAATGCCAGGGGTATAACTATCGCCGAATCACTTGACGCCTCAGAATTCTGTTCACTTAATGAAGACTCGCCGACTAGAGTCGTGGGCACTTGCAGTAGTTCTCCTGACATAACTATTGTCAGTGCCAGCCTAATTGCTGCTTCCCGATGGGAAGTACGTACCACCCTTAGATCAGATCACCTCCTAATCATTATAAAAATTGACAAACCAGCGAACATGACTAAGTCTGAGAAGCGAACGTTTGTCAATCACAAGAAAGCCGATTGGGATGGTTTCAAAGCTTACTCGTCGGCGAAGTTCATCGAGCTAACATCAACTACCAACATTCATGAGGCCGAGACAAAAATATTAGGAACGTCATTACCACAGCCGCGGCACGTTTTATTCCGGCAGGACGTATCCCGAAAGTTCGGCCTAACTTCCCCACTAGTGCCGCCAGATTAGCCGATGAACGTGATCAGATCAGAAGCGGTCACCCTGATGATCCCAGAATTCAGGAGCTTAACTCCGAAATTGACCGACAAGTTAAAGACTATAGGAGGGAGAAATGGAATCAGCACCTCGATGAATGTAACCTTAATGAAGGTGTCAGCAAATTATGGTCTACCGTCCGCGCCCTTTCCAATCCTCGGAAAGAAAAGGACAACAACGCCATTGAATTTGGCAACACTAAAACCTGCGATCCTCTTCAGTGTGCTATCCTGTTCAATAAACAATTTATGTCCACGCTTGCCATCCCTGAAATCTGGAAAACAGGTCGAATTGTTCCCGGGGAATCCTACCGCCCCATTACGATACTTTCTCCTGTCGCAAAGACGCTGGAGGCCCTTATTCACCCCACTCTTGTTGCACATGCGAAGCTAAAACCTCACCAGCATGGCTTCAGGAAGATGCATAGTACCACCACTGCCCTCGATGCGATCACTACACGCATTCGTGATGGGCTAAATCAACGCAGTCGTTGTCACAGAACTATTCTGGTGGCAATAGACCTATCAAGTGCATTCGACAAGGTCAATCATTCAATGCTCCTAGCAAACCTGTTGAATATGCATCTTCCTGCACAAGAGATCCGTTGGATTGCCAATTATCTAGCTGGTCGGCAAACGTTTCGAGGCAAACGTTCTAAGCTTAGGAAAATCAAATTAGGTGTTCCACAGGGAGGGGTACTCTCCCCCACTCTGTTCAACATCTACATGTCCGGCCTTCCCACACCACCTGAAGGAATCGAGGTGATTTCCTATGCTGACGATTGCATCGTACTCGCCACAGGGAATGATAAGGACGAAATGCGCCTCCGAATTAATCGCTATCTAGGACGATTACAGGCATTTTTCCAAAGCCGAAACCTCACCATCTTTGCGTCCAAATCCTCTGCGACTTTTCTAACCACTTGGTGGGAGGACATCAGATGGGAGATGGATATACGTATTGGCAACAATTCTGTTCCTACTGTTAAAAACCCCAAAATTCTCGGGCTTCACCTAGAGAACATGATGACGTCTGCGAATCATGCAGCTTCAGTCTGTGAAAAAATGCGCAGTAAGAACAACATCCTAAAAGCTTTAGCTGGTAGCACCTGGGGCAAAGATAAAGAAACCATGCTAGCTACTTATAAAGCGGTGGGGCGAGCGGCCGCTGATTATGCAGCCCCAGTTTGGACACATAGTCTATGTGACACAAACTGGTCCAAAGTTCAGGTCTGCCAAAATGCCGCTCTACGCATTGCGACAGGTTGCCTTCTGATGTCTGCCCAGGATCACTTACATCAGGAAACAAAATTGATGCCATTACGTGATCACAATCTCCTACTCTCAAAACAGTATCTTGTTGTCGGAGCACCTCCGAGGCCCCTCCATGATGGACCTCTTTCGTTTACGAAAACTATCATGGTTAAGCGATGGGCCGACAACTCATCCTTGTAAAAAAAATTTCGACGTCAAGAAACCTGGAACGAAAGCCTCGGATTGGACGGATACAACTCAACGACGACCTCGCAAACGAACAACGGATTACTCTTTCGGAACCTGGAATGTACGCTCCCTGAATAGGGCAGGGGCCTTAAGGGCTCTCTTGGATCAGGTTGAAAAATATAAGCTGAGCATAGTTGCACTCCAGGAAACAAAATGGCTTAGTAGCGTGATAGACGACCGAAATTCGTACACAATTTTCACAAGTGGAAAACCTTCGGGCCACAGGGAGTTTGGAGTGGCGTTTATTGTAAACAATCAACTTAAGCCGCATGTTATCGACTTCAAACCCATAAACGAGCGGCTGTGTGCGATTCGCATTAAAACTCGGTTCTTCAATCTCTGGCTCATAAACGCGCATGCCCCCACCGAAGTCAGTGAAGACGCGGCCAAAGACGAGTTCTACCACCGCCTAGAAAATCTCTTCGACTCACTTCAATCAAACGATGTCAAATTGCTGCTTTGGGACTTCAACGCCAAAGTCGGAAACGAAAGTTGGCATAGGGGGATTACTGGAGGTTACAGCCTCCATGAAGAATGTAACGACAACGGCCAACGACTAATAGACTTCGCGACCAGCAGAAACATGGTCATTAGCTCAACGTGTTTTCCGCATCGTCGTATTCACAGACAGACCTGAAGATCTCCAGATCAACATACCGTCAACCAAATTGACCACGTCCTTGTCTGCAAGAGATGGGCATCGAGTATGATGGATGTTCGGTCCTATTGTGGAGCAAATATTGACTCTGACCACTATATGGTGAAGGCGACTTATAGGTGCAGAAATTCTTCGGTGCATCATTCGAGATTCAACCCGGCAAACATTTTTGCGGTTGACAAATTGTTGGATGATGCCACGGTGGTCACTTATACGACTGCCCTTGAGGAGAAGCTGACGCCCTTGCTAAATAACATCAGTAACAAAGGCGCCCTTGAGATTTGGGATACACTCAAAGACACCATCAAAGAGGTCGCAGAGGAGGTTGTGGGATTCAAAGCCCGAAATGATTGGTTTGACGAGGAATGTCAAAATGCGGTAGATGCGAAAAACGAGGCATATCGCCAATGGACCGAACGCGCAACTAGAGCCAAAAAAAACGAATTATGACGAGCTTCGACGATTCTCGAATAGGTTAATTAGACGTAAGAAACGTAAGCATCTTGACGAGCAGTTGATGCAAATAAACCAAAGACTAGCTAGTAGGAACAGTAGACAAGCGTACAAGCTAATTAATTCAATTAAAAGTGGATACCAACCCAGGACCAGCCTCTGTAAGGATAAGGATGGCAATATAATTAGCGACACCGATAGCGTTGATAAACGCTGGGCCTCACATTTTGAAGAGCTCCTTAATGCTCAACCGAACAACCCCACACAAGAAGCGCTGGAGCTGACGGCTGAAACAGGCCCTCCCGTTCAACCCCCAACAATAGAAGAAGTTGATCTCGTCATGCAATCACTGAAACATAATAAAGCCCCGGGCGCTGACGAGATTCCAGCTGAACTGCTGAAGCATGGTGGGGAGAGCCTTGTTAAGACTATACACACACTTATCGTTAAAATATGGAACGACGAAATAATCCCGGAAGATTGGCGCAAAAGTATAATTTGCCCAATCCACAAAAAAGGGGATAAGTTAAAATGTGAGAACTACAGAGGCATCTCATTAGTTTGTACGACTTATAAGATTTTATCTAAAATTCTAGAAAATAGAATAAATCCGTACGCAGAAGAAATCATTGGCGAGTACCAAGGCGGCTTTAGACATGGTCGTTCGACGACAGATCAGCTTTTCACAGCGAAGCTTTTACTCCAGAAGTGCTGGGAATATAACATCGACGTATACCAAATATTTGTCGACTTCAAGCAGGCATACGACAGTATCCATCGAAGTGTACTGTACACCATTCTGCTGCATTTTGGTATACCGGCTAAGCTAGTGCGACTCATAAGGATGACGATGACTAATACCGTCTCGCAGGTCAGAGTTCAGAACAGACTGACTGACCTATTTGAAACTCGTACTGGACTCAAGCAAGGCGACGGGCTGGCGCCGACGCTCTTCAACCTGGCTCTGGAGTATGTAATTCGAGCCATGAATTTGGACAGCAGCGGAACGCTACTCATTAAGTCGACTCAACTAGTAGCGTACGCCGAAGACATCAACATCATGTCTCGAAGATTGGGTGATGCAGAAATCCTCCTGCATAATCTCAATAACGCCGCCAAAGAAGTTGGACTACATATCAACGAATCTAAAACCAAGGTCATGATGCAATCAAAAACTAGAACGCCAGTAAATTCAAGCATCACAGTGGGGGACCTCAATATAGGGTATGTAGACAACTTCACTTACCTGGGTTGCAATTTGTCAAAGGACGCCAACGAAACAGATGAGATAAAGCGACGGATACAACTAGCTAATAAGTGTTATTTTGCGGTCCTCCAAATTATGAATTCGAAGCTGGTGCACAGGAAGACGAAGCTCCACGTGTATAAAACCATAATCCGACCTGTGCTATGCTATGGCTGCGAGGCATGGACCCTAACCCAAAACTCTGAACACCTGTTGGACACATTTGAGCGAAAGGTTCTCCGAAGAATATTCGGGGCCGTTCGTGAACGAGGTGAATGGCGCATCCGGTACAACCTTGAGTTGTATCAGCTGTATGATGAGCTACAGGTGTCGAAGATCGTGAAATTGCAGCGACTGCAATGGGCGGGACATGTACAAAGGATGAACGACGATCGCATGCCCAAAAAGGTGATGAACGCGCAGCGAGTGGACGGAGCCAGATTGCGTGGACGACCGAGAGCCCGATGGGAGCATTCTGTATGTGAGGACGCCCACCAAATGCTAGGCTTTCGGAACTGGAGGACAAGGTCGCGTGACCGCGACAAGGAGGAGGAGGTGTTCAATCCAGGCGGCCAAGGCCCGACGTCGGGCTATCGTGCCATTAAGAAGAAGAAGAAATTGCCGATTATTATTTTTCCCGCATTGTGATCGTTATCTGCCAAATAATGGACGTAATGTCGGCTTTCAACCTAAATCGTAGCTGGCTTATCGGCGAAGGCTTTTAACTAGACAAAATCCCAAAGCTGATGTGATATAGTCAGCAGATCAGAAACACGAAATTAGTTGCCCACAAAAACAATTTCTCAATATAGCCATTGTTTCGCGCGCTATATTTTCCGTAGCCCCATTTTTTTTAAATAAATGTAGGAAATATCATTAGCTTCATTTTCCGACAACCCCATAAGTCCGATGAAGTAGGGAGGAATTTACAGTTTTCTATTGTCTTGTTTTCAAATAATAACTCCCCGAAACCTTAAAACACATCAAACAGTATTGAATGTGATGTGATTTATCGGTCGTGTATCATCGAAAAACGACGTAAGCCAAAACTGACATTTGTGAACTATATTGGCAATAGAGGGTTTGAAGGATCGACTAGTCCCCTTGTTCTGGTTCAATCCATTGCTAGATGGCTCCTCAATTCAGATCACTTTGAGATAGTGGGATGAGATTTTCGTTAACACTTTGTTGTGCGCAAATATAATATAATGTAATAACAACTCGAACTCGATATCAAAAGAAACAAACTTTTTTCGTGAACAAAAGAGGAATGACTGAACATGAAAAACAGATGATGACAGCGCGTCGTTTCTCATAGAATACCCCTTGTCGCCACAAGCGCTACATGACGAGTTAAGTAACAGCTACACTACTCCCCTCGAAATAACATTGTTCGCCAATGATCGGCTAGCGACTGGATAATACTCGACGGATCTTTTTCCGGGGGAGATTGATGGGCTCCAGGACGTTGTTGATGTCGGAACTTGTCTCGCAGAATTCTGAACGGTATCATGCGGCGCTGGTGCTGCTTGAACATTGGGTGACCAATGAACTCTTTTAGGATTATGAGTACCTGCGGATTCGTTTTGGTGATCATTGATCGCTGGATTAGATTGAGTATGCCTTGGTGAGGGCATGCCCCACCTGCTTTGCCCAACCTCTCGTCACAGGTCGATGAGATGTTTGACTGCACTGCTTCGATGTGGATTGTAAATGCGGTGAGTCCAATGGTTCCAACACCACATATGCCGGCTTAAGTCGTTCTGTGGAAATATTGACAACCCTGCCATTGATATCCACGGAATAGACGACTGATGATAACCGCCTGATTATTCGATGAGGTCCCGTATACGGCTGCGACAACGACTTTTTGACAGCTTCCACTCTAACGAAAACGTGTGTACATGTAAGGAGATCCTTATGCACAAAAGTAGTTCTGCTGGAACGATGAACAATTTGCTTCAGCCGCAAACTTCGAGTGAATTCGCGTAATTTACTGATGAAGATACGAGGTTCTATTTCGCTGCTGTTGTCTAAAAACCATTCTCCGGGGAGTCTTAAAGTAGTACCGTATACCATTTCCGCTGGGGAAGCGTCTAAATCCTCCTTGACGCTGTTGCGAAGCCCCAGCAAAACGGTTGGCAAAATGTCGACCCAATTCTCGCTGTTCTCATGACACATGATAGAAGCCTTCAAAGATCGGTGCCAACGTTCCAACGCCCCGTTTGAAGCAGGATGATACGGTAAGCTACGTGTGCGTTTGTCTCCAATGAACTTTACTAACGCCTTCAAAAGTGCCGCTTCAAATTGGGTTCCTTGGTCCGAAGTGATTACGCTCGAAGCTCCATAACGAGAGACGCAACTATTGTAGAAGGCTTTGGAAACCGTCTCCGCAGACTGGTCTGGCATCGGAACAGCTACCGGCCATCGCGAAAAACGATCCAACATAGTCAGTATCGATATCCATGCGAGGGGGCCAACGGACCAACAATATCGATGTGCACTTGTTGGAAACTCCTATCAGGAACTGCGAAAGGCTGAAAAGGATTTTTTGTGTGACGATTAATTTTAGACTTCTGGCACTGAATGCAAGTGCGTGCCCATTCCATTACCTCCTTTCTCATGTTAGGCCAAACGAATTTTCGATTGATTACCTTCAGGGTAGCACGTCCACCAGGGTGCGAACAATTGTGTGCAACGTCAAACACCCGCTTCCGCAAAGACAGAGGCACGAATGGTATAATGTTCGGTGTTGAACTATCACAATACATAACTTTATCTCCATCGACGCTGATAGGCTTCAGAACCAATGATGTTGTATTTGAGGCCAGGAGCGCCTGAAGCTGTTCATCCTCAGCTTGCTTGATAACCAACTCTGCCGTATCAAAATCACCTTGAAACGATATAGAATTGATTCGAGATAGGGCATCCGCGATCACGTTTGACTCACCTCGCACATGCACGATGTCCGTAGAAAATTCTGAGATAAAGTTTAGGTGACGGAGTTGACGCGATGTAGCCTTTTCTGCCTTCTGGTCAAACGTATACACTAATGATTTATGATCCGTTTTGATTTTGAAACACGCGCCCTCCAATAAATACCGGAAATGGCGAACAGCACTGTAGATCGCCAACAATTCCCGGTCATAAGTGCTATATTTCTGTTCGGCCGATGTTAACTTTCGCTGGATAAAGGCTATGGGTAGTTGTTGATCGCCTTGCTGTTGTTCTAATACAGCACCAACTGCAACCTCGGATGCATCAGTTACCAAAACAAGAGGTTTGTTCGGCTGAAAATGAACTAATAGAGTGCTATTAGCTAGACTGTCTTTACAAGGGTTAAATGCGTTCGCAACGAATCGACGATAATAGTTTAGAGTACCCAAAAACGTCTAAGGTCTTTAGCTGTGACAGGCCGCATGTAGTCCTTGATGGCTTGCACTCGAGAAATGGGTGGCGAGATTCCATGTTCGTTGATCTGGTGACCCAAGTACTCGACCTGATCAACTCCGAAAGAACACTTGGCGACGTTGATAACTACGCCGAAACTGCTTAGTCTCTCAAACATCAATCGCAAATGTTTTAGGTGTTGATCTTGCGACCAAAATGTCATCCACGTAACAGCTACAGAAATCCAGACCCCGCAACACTTCGTCCATAAAACGCTGGAAGGTCTGTGCAGCATTCCGGAGACCGAACGTCATTACTTGGAACTCGAACAAGCCGAAGGGCGTAGTGGTACCTGATGAAACGCTCGAAGCAAATCGATTTTAGAAAATATTCGCTTACCATTACGTCTTGGATATGTCGCATTGGGTACTTGTCAGGAACGGTAACCGCATTCCGTCGCCTAAAATCTCCGCACGGACGCCAGGTACCGTCTTTCTTAGCGACCAAGTGGAGCGGGCTGGCCCACGGGCTGTTGGAAGGCCGGCAGTAGCCTTTTTCGATCATAAAATCGAATTCCGCTTTTGCAGCGGCTAGCTTATCGGGCGCTAACCGGGGTCTATCTGCAACTGGCCGCCCAGTGGTGGTTATATAGTGTCGCACGTTGTGGTTGACATTTGGCTGTGCTGATGCTGGATTTGTTATATTCGGAAATTCGCTGAGAAGTTTATGAAACGGAGAGCCATCAGTGATTGTTGAAACGGTATCGTAGGTGATGGAGCTCACAAATCCTTTTGCAAATATCTTTGTGTTTGGGTCTAGCAGACGTTGGTTCTTGATATCCACTAGCAAACCGAAATGATTCAGCAGATACGCACCGATAATCGGTCGTGTAACGTCAGCAAGACAAAACCTCCAGGAAATTTTACGCCTCAAACCCAAATTTAACGACAGGGCTCGAAATCCGAATGTGTTTATTGGCGTACCATTAGCAGCGAATAACTTATATTGTGACGGCTTACATACTTTGTGTGAACGCGATCGCGGGAAAACGGACACGTCGGCGCCCGTATCTATCAAAAATTTAAGGCCGGTGACTTTATCGGCGACGTGAAGGCGGTTTTTAAATTCGACACTGCCTACCGCCAGACTGGACAGCGTCGACGCTAGTTTCCCGAACTCTGTTGCGACCGCCATTGACATGGTGGCTTACAATTGCGAACCGCCTTGCCAAACCTTTGGTGGTAAAAGCAAAATCTTCCATTGGGATCGTAAGTTCGCTGCGACCTTTCTTGCGAACGTGATAGTGTCTTTTCGCGGGACCGATTGCGTTCCATCCGATCAAAACGTGAACGGATCTCGGACAATTTCACGGCCAATAAATCTTCCTTGGGCTGGGGACTGATAGTGACTCCACATATGTTTGCGTCTCGCACGCTTACGATTTTGTCGGCCAGAATGGCGAGTTCACTAAAATTTACTTACGCACTCAAAATAGCTTGGGCATTAGCCGGCAGGCGCTGTAGCCACAATGATTTGATTACTGACTCCGTCAATTTGCAGCGAGTGTTTTTCGATTGCATAAGACGCAGCAACTGACTGGGTTTATAGTCTCCAATTTCGTTCCCGGAAAGTAGTTCTCGAATGTCGTCTTATTGTGATGCTGCAAAAACACTTACCAACCGTGTTTTAATGGCGTCGTATTTATTTGACGTGGGTGGATTCTCAACGATATCGGCCACTTGCGTTAGAACCTCCGCATCAAGCTAGCTGACAACTCGATCAAATTTTGCCTCGTCTCGCACAACTTTATGCACTCCGAATTGAGCTTCGATTCAAGAAAACGATAAAACTTATTGTGAACGCCAAAATTCCGGCATCTTGAAAAACGACATTGTGCAAAGGTTGTCCACGGCACCCTCGTCCTGCGCATCTAAAAACTTTTCTTCCGCTGTCGCCATTCTACAAGATCGCTTCGCCTCGATGATAGTCACGAACGTCGGAGTTACCAATTGTTGTGCGCAAATATAATATAATGTAATAACAACTCGAACTCGATATCAAAAGAAACAAACTTTATTCGTGAACAAAAGAGGTCGTTTCTCATAGAATACCCCCTTGTCGCCACAAGCGCTACTTGACGAGTTAAAAGACAGCTACAACTTCTTCTCCAAAAATTCACTGTAACCGTTACAGCAGCAGTTGGGCTACTACTGAAACAATGCATTGGGCTACTACTGAAACAAATGATGTAGTCATGTCTGTCTTCCCCGCTGTCTCCTTCACACATTAGGGATCAGACAGGAAGTCGCCACTCTAAAATCAATATATCATATCATATATATCGGTCTCTAAATTTTATATTATCCAAAAACATTTTTTTGTGCTACCACCTTTTCGTGTAGTGGTAATACAGGACCAAATTCTATTCCATTTTGCCACACACACGAGGAAACTAGTTCGTGAGTGGCACCAACCTTAAATCAAACTAGCTAGTATGACCTGTTTATATCGTTTATTTTATTTTCTTCGACATTATCATTTTATAAAGATTTTGATATTATTTGGAGCATTAAATGTAAAATGTTAGTAGAAAGAAAAACCTAATTTGGCATGGTAGACGCCAATAAAGGAATACGATTCAAATCGGTTAATGAACAACTCAGCTTTAAATGTGGCACTGAGAATGCACTTTTAAACATATTTTTAATAACGGTAATCGTATACTATCATCCGTTTCTCTAGCGATGTATGCAGTAAAAACATTATTAATAATTATATTTAAATTAAATCTGATCCTGAAGCTTCTTAAAAGTGGCGATGAAGCACGAATTAGTAATCTTGAAGCTTTCCTAGAAAAAATGGATGTGGATAACGATGGTAACATAAAAGTTGATGAAGTAATAAAGGTAATTAATTAATAGTCGATTTTTTTACTTATAACCTTATTAATAATACCAATTTTTCTTTCTAATTGAATAAGGTAATTGAGACAATTCGCGATGATAATGTTCAACTAGACGGAAAGCAAATGGATGAACTTATTGAACTTCTCAGCAAAGAACAAGACTTAGAAGCTGAAGAGAAAATTGGAAAAGCTTTATCTAAGAGCACGAAACAGTCGAAGCAAACAGAAAAATTAGTAGATATGGCGCCTGTAATTTCGGACAGTGCTGAAGATTTCACCGCAATGGATGAGAAACATATTCTCACAAAAACTGAGGTCAGTATGACATTCCAATTATCATTGTTAAACGAGGTAAACTGATATTGATAATCCCATTGGTATTGATAATACTTACACGTATGTTTGAAGAGATTGTTTTAAAAGACTGCACTGATTCATTTTCTAATTTTCCAGGACATGTATAGGAAAATTAGAAAATGAATAATTTCAGAGCATATCAAAAGCCTAACACCCTTTACTTCTGAGTAAAATTTAACACATTTTCTAGCCAATAATTGTCCTATGGCGCACTATAGCACTCTGGCAAATCGTCTTAGTTTAAATCAATGAAAATACAGCGCGCGTCGTCCCATTTGAGTTACGAGGTTTTCCAACTTCTCAATACTTCTCTACAGAATTGTCAATTGTGCCTTTGTTTCGCCCGCAGTACAGCCTGTTAATTCTTGAGTATCTCATTTGGTATCATACCACCTGCAACACAAGCGGCTTCATGAGATGACCAGCATACTGAATAGTGCACCGGCCCAAACTGGTGATGCATTTAATAATATAGTCTAGGAAAATTACGATATTTGGTCGGCAAAATCCTACATCGCCAATTATTTTGCATTATGGTTGGGGATGGTTCGCAGATTATGGGATAAAAAGTTCCAACCGATTGGGGGTCGGCAACCTTAAAAAGGGGGTATTTTTTTTTTTGCGATTATTTAAAAAACGACAAAAGATTCAAAAAAATGGTATGAGAACGAAAAAAACTACATAAAATTATCTTTGCAATTATATATATAACATATTAGAGTTTAATTGAATAGGAGGAGGAGATCTAAATGGCCATGTGGGTGAATCAAATTATGATTACGAGGATTGCCATGGTGGAAATAGTAGCCCTTCAACCGTCAGAAATGACGAAGGAGAAGCTATTCTGACCATGTGCAGATACATGTTTGTGAAAAACGAGAGACACCTGAGGGTACATTCTGTAAGGGGATAATCGCCATCGCCAATGGCGATAATCGAAAGTGATGGCCTCGTCGGGCGACAATTTATTAATGGGTTTTTACGTGTGTATGAAAGAGATAGCTACTACTACCCAGAGGTCGAAAAGCGACAGAGCTTTTTTTTGGGATCATCTAAGGCGATAATCGCCCATAACTGTCGCCAATAGCGATAACTTTCTAGCGACAGCATTGTTACTGTCGCTTTCATACGAAATTCGAAAAATAACGGAAATGGCTTGAGAGTTCATATAATTTCGACATTTTTTAAGTTGTTGGTGTGAAGGAATAAACAAAAGGGCGCTTTTGGAGGATTTGTGGAATTATGTATGATGTAATAACTTAATATTTTACTACAAAATTGACAAAATTGACTAGTTAAAGAGGACAGGAGCGCTGCACTTCATCGGATAAATTACTCAGTTTTGCGGGTACAATCTATGATCATGTAATATACATATATATACATACATTTTATGCCTAGTTGCGTATATATACTTGGTGGATGCTAGTCATTTATACATAATGATTGCTATTTGTATCTTTTGGTGCGTGAAATTGGCGTTGGCGTGAGGATGTACATTTTTTTAAAGGACATAGATGCGATTGTGGGTCTAGAATACTGAAATATTTAGTGAGGGTTAATTGTATTTACATTAGAGTAAATGTTAGTAAATTACAATTTTTCTTGACAGGGCGTGGGCATTGTATAGATTTGACACTATGGTTCGACAACCCTGTCGAAGGAAGATAATATTTTCGTGTGGGCAATTGTCACTTGCTTTTTCGATGTCGACTTTTAGTTTTTTTCCCGTTTCCTTTATTTTTTTTTTTTTATTTTAGAATTACTAATTTATAAACTCCAGACAATCGCCGTTTGAAAAAAAATGTTTCAAATTCACTAACAATCAAATGGAAAAAAATAAGCTGCATAGCAGGAAAAGGATAACTGCGGGGTAATAGTTCATTAATAATTTTTGCCGATTTCTCTGGACTGATTTGATATTTAAATCCACTTTCTTAGCCAATCAATACCAATAAAAAAAGTGGTTACATGCAACTGTTTTTATGTGTAGTCCTACATTTAAGCGACGTTTTTTTTCGCATCGCGGGTAAATCTGACTCGAAAAAAACGATCGCGGGTAACATCCCGGTTAAGACCAAGAAGCTGACATTTGACAGTTTTTGCGCATCTTTGACTTACCTTCGTCGGCTTATTTTTTAGATGTGGTGGATTTTATCACAAGAGATGATTATTTCTTTGCACAATCTTTTCTCGTGATGAGGAAACTCTCACATTTGGTTTGAAAACCCAAATTTCCCCTATGCGTCCGCCATCTACATTTGACCTCTATCCCGTGTAGGGTAGTTGCACGCGTGAGCTTTACCTGGGTAAGCGTCATTTTTTTTATATGAAGTTCTACCCAAACCTGCACGGGATAAACCAACGCCACCTAGAAATATCATAGCCGCAACTCAGCTGTACAATGACGTCATAGTTTAGCCTTTAAATTTTGGATTTACACGGACAAACAACAAAAACAAGCATATGACGTACTAAAAAGCAAAAACAAAACAGTGCAACGTTGGCGAACATAACCAAAAATTACGAGCTAATTTTGACGTCTAAGATTCTACATTGCGGCCTTAATATATAGACGGCGTTGGATAAACACAATAAAACGTGCCTAACGCATCGAACAAATATCTTCATACACGCTCTTCCTATATACATATGGTTGAAATATATTTCCCGCGTCAGCATCGGCAGCGAGGCATCGGCATCAGCAGAAAAATTTCAATTTAGAACACACGCATTTGCCTTTGATGACCCACATTGACAGCAGAAGCAGAAAAAATGCTTCTGCCGCTGCTGCTGCTGTCAATTTGAGTCATCAAAGGCAAATGCGTGTGTTCTAAATTGAAATTTTTCTGCTGATGCCGATGCTGATGCTGATGCTGACGCGGGAAATGTATTTCAACCAAGACATTTTCATTTCGACAGATCCCCCGATCCCGAAATTACTGCCAAGGCGCGCGCCAGTCAATTTTCAAAAGTTGTTTCGCTAACTTGTCGACATATCCAATAACCAATAATGAACTTACAATGTTTCGCTCAAAGTTCAAACCTCTTCACCAAAGACACGCTACCAATCCACTATCCACCCTGACGTCTTCTGGTGCCATATGATCTGTTAGGTTCGCCACGCCATACATACTTCCGATCGTTTGAACAATCTTTTTGGTGTTGTGTGTGTTTTTCATATAAATCGGTGGCTATTCTTCATTTTGTGGCTGTAACGGTCATTCTTCATCAAAATTAGCGATGAATGTTCATCTCCAAAAAATATATTGAGTGCATTCAGCGAACGAAAAATGTAGCAGAAAAGTGCTCTTCCAATTAGATTCTCATTCCGCGTGAAGGCTTTTCAGCGGAGGAAAAGGTCGGTGGCGGATAATTCTTGTAGCATTTCCAGTGTTTTTCCAGTAAATCTCGTTCGCTGAATTATTTTCGCTCCTAAAGATAGCTTTACTTCGACAATCTGTCATCAGATAAAGCACACACCAACGAACCAAACATGAGCCAAATAGCCACACACACACATACATCTAGATACATTGCATACACACATTCAAAAACATAAAGAAATTCCTTACGCTTTTCATATACCATGGAATCTATCGTACGATGGACGACAATATAAGTCCATTTTGGGAACTCGTCCATACGTACCATATGTACGTTTGGAATGCATGGTGTCGGATGACCCTAAAGTATCTATAATGCAAAAGCACATACATATATCTGTCTCTGTCACACGAAGCACAGCGAGCACAAAAGCCATCTGTCGCCGTATACAAAGTGATGACCTTACATGATTCCAAAGGACGACACCTATCATTTTCATAGCACTGTCGCTTTGTTAATTTAGATGGAATTTACTTTTTGAAGAAAGGTTTCAGCGTTAATTATTGGTTATGCCGTGTCACATTGTGTTATTGGTACACAATTGATATTTCAACAAGAGTTCGTATTGAACTTATGGTGAATTTTTCATGAAAGTGACTGTCGCCTTGAAAATGACGGCCATATAATTTACATTGGGCGACTGTCGCCTTAGATGATTCCAAAATGACGAAAATGACTATCGCCAGTCACCTGTCGCCTTACAGAATATCGGTTCTGATCACTTACAGTAGTGGACACGGAGATAGGAAACACGAAACGCAGATCGATTACCACCTTTGCTTCGATTTTATGAGAAGGTGGGTAAAAGACTGCAAGGTGATCTTGGGTGAATCTGTCGTTAGCCAACATCGTTTGCTCGTGTCAGAATTTATTTTGAAAGTAATAGAAAAACTCCCAAGCCAGTCGAAAAAATCAAGTGGCACAGTCATCAATCACAAATTCATTGATAAAATTACGGAGTGGTTTCAAAACAACACCAACTGCACCGAGCAGAGTCCAACACAAATGTGGAATAGTTTTGCTGAAATGTCAGTAGGTGCGGCGGAAAAGGCACTTGGAGTTTCGAAAGGTCCACTCCACACGAAGAAAGAAACATGGTGGTGGAACACCGAAACTAAGGAAGCAGTGTAAGCCAAACCGAACGCATTTAAAGCATGGACGAAATGTGAGTCAAGCAGTGAAGCCGAACGGGTTCAACTTCGCGAAAATTTTATGCAATGCCGGAAGAACCAAAAGCGCTTGGTAGCTCAAGCAAAGGCAAAGGCAGCTGAGAAATTCTACCAAGAATTAGAAACTCAGACTGCGACCGAAGTACCTTCTTTGCGGGAGAGACCTAAGCACAACGCCAGGATATTTAGGGTCGCAGCCCAAAGGAGAAGGAAGGCTCGGGAAATACAGGCGCCAAAGTACGTGGAGGACTCGGAAGGTATGTTGCTGATTGACGATACGGCAATTTGTAGCAGGATGCGAGAGTATTTTGACGAACGTCTAAATGAAGAATTTCTTCGAGCAGCTTTTCAAGATGTTGAGCCGAATACCACAAATGTTGAAGATATCTCAGAGGGTGATGGAGGCAATGCATCAGATGAAACGCGGAAAGCCAGTCGGACCGGACAAAATCCTCGCGGAATTTTCTTTGAAAATGGAAAATGTCGGGCTTAGTTGGCTCATAGTTCTCTTCAACAAAATCAAAGGTGGGCAACCGATGCCTGATGCTTTCAGGGAAAGTTTCCTTCTTCCTTTCTATAAGAACATGGGAGACTCACGCAAACTCAACAACTATAGGGCTATAAAGTTAACACCTCATACACTGAAGATCTACGAGCGAGTTGAGAAAGATTGTGGGGTTGAATGACAATCAATGCGGCTTTGCTGAAGATCGATGCGATTCAGTGCACTCGTGTTGCGCTGGAAAAGTATAGAGCAGCACGAAAGGACTTGCACTTTCTATTCATCGATTTAGAAAAGGCATTCGATAGAGTACCTCGTGATCTGATATGGTTGGCCTTGAAAGCATGTAATGTCCCTGAGGCATACGTCAGGATGATACGAGACATGTATGATGGAGCTACGACTAAGGTTAGATGCACAGCCGGTGAATCAGAAGAATCTCCGGTGAATGTCGGATTACACCAGGGCAGTGTATTGAGTCCGTTGCTCTTCAACATCATCATGTGCTACTTATTAACACGTATAGCCGACGGCCTAGAAATATCTCTTCTTTTTGATATAGTCCTCAGTAGCCCAAACATCGTTGCCTTGCAAGCTGCACTTACAAAATGGTGTGACATTCTGGAGGAGCATGGACTGAGGATAAGTATAACAAAGACTGAGTTCTTATGCTGCCCATTCTCAGACCCAGATGCACCGATACCAGATATGTACGTCATAGGAGAGCAGCTTAAGTCTTGTACCTTGGCTCGATGGTGAACAACGGAGCTACATGCGATGATGACATCAAACATCGCACAAAGTTTTGGTGGATGACGTGGCGAGAAAACTCTATAGTTTTCTCGGATAAGAAAATGCCACTGAAGCTAAAGGGCAAGTTGTACAAAACAGTTGTACGTCCCGCACTCATGTATGGATCAGAATGCTGTACCATGTATGAAGGTTACGCGAAAGAAATGACAGCGACTGAAATGAAAATGTTACGCATGCCAGTTGGTGTAACCAAAAGGGACCACATCAGAAGTAGCTACATCCTAGGCAGCTTGTCCATAGACCAACCAATTCCCGAAAAGCTCGAAGACCGACAAATGGATTGGTATTGCCATGTTCAAAGGCGTCCGCCTGAGAACCCCGCAAAGAAAGCGATATCAATGGAAGTTCCCCTTGATGGACCCAAGGCCAGAGGCAGACCGAAGAACACCTGGATGTGTCAAATGAAAAAGCAACAACAACGCATTGGTCTCGGCGATGACACGATCCAAGATAGAGCTGCCTGTAGAAATATGCTGAGATATTACCGCCAAAACGGGCGTTGTGCCTACACCGCAGGTCGAGGAACGCGAAACCATTGAGCGCTATAACGAACAAGGCAAGGAAGAAGAAGAAGAGTTTAATTGTATATTTCGGCGCTAGACTAAAAAATAAATTATGAATATTTTCATTTTAGATCTTTTGTAAAAGCTCTATAACTCTTGAAACAAAATTTAGCACTCTGCTCCAATTTCGGGGGGAGTTATGGACATGCCGTTTTGACAAATTCAAATTTGGGGATAATGGGGGTCCTTGACCGGAGCGACTCAATGTGTTTACCTTAATATGATCTTGAACTTATTGTGAATACTTATACAAAATTTTACGGCTGAACTAGCATTGTTTCAAAAGTTATGGAGCCTTTGAAAAAGATCTAAAATGAAAATATTCATAATTTATTTTTTAGTCTAGCGCCGAAATATTCAATTAAACTTCTTCTTCTTCTTCTTGTAGCGGTGCAGAAAGGTGTGTAACCTCTGTGCATCTATGTGGGTACGATTTATGGTTCGTCAATGTTTGTGTCCGTGAGGTCTAAGGACAAAAACATAGCTGCTGCGATAGGGTTTTCCCACAGTGATATAGGGGTAAGATCAGTGGGCGCAGCGGGGCATTGAAACAAATGGCCCACATCATGAGGAGTGCCATTGCAGTTTGGACAGATGTTTTGGATGTCCGGGTTTATGCGAGAAAGGTACGAATTAAGGCGTGAACAAAAGCCCGACCGAAGTTGAGCTAGTGTTACTCTGGTGGCTCTCGGGAGCCTAATCTCCTCAGGCGAAATTGGTGGTGGGCGCTCTGAGAGGACTCTATTCGCACCTAAACTCGCGATAGACCGATTCACTTCTTCAGTGTGGATCGCTGCAATGGCGGCTCGGTATGTAACTTCATCGTAAGGGTCCCGTTTGTATCCCTGAACCTCTCTCTCAAGGTCTCGTAAACCACGCCTGACATGTCGTGGTGGAGGAATTCGGTCCATGAGATGATTATTGGGATGATCCTCACGGTAGCAACCAACAAGATACTGTTTAGAGAGTAGGAGATTGTGATCACGTATTGGCATCAATTTTGTCTCCTGATGTAAGTGATCCTGGGCAGACATCAGAAGGCAACCTGTCGCGATGCGTAGAGCGGCATTTTGGCAGACCTGAACTTTGGACCAGTTTGTGTCACATAGACTATGTGTTCAAACTGGGGCTGCATAATCAGCGGCCGCTCGACCCACCGCTTTATAAGTAGCTAGCATGGTTTCTTTATCTTTGCCCCAGGTGCTACCAGCTAGAGCTTTTAGGATGTTGTTCCTACTGCGCATTTTTTCACATACTGAAGCTGCATGATTCGCAGACGTCATCATGTTCTCTAGGTGAAGCCCGAGAATTTTGGGGTTTTTAACAGTAGGAACAGAATTGTTGCCAATACGTATATCCATCTCCCATCTGATGTCCTCCCACCAAGTGGTTAGAAAAGTCGCAGAAGATTTGGACGCAGAGATGGTGAGGTTTCGGCTTTGGAAAAATGCCTGTAATCGTCCTAGATAGCGATTAATTCGGAGGCGCATTTCATCCTTATCATTCCCTGTGGCGAGTACGGTGCAATCGTCAGCATAGGAAATCACCTCGATTCCTTCAGGTGGTGTGGGAAGGCCGGACATGTAGATGTTGAACAGAGTGGGGGAGAGTACCCCTCCCTGTGGAACACCTAATTTGATTTTCCTAAGCTTAGAACGTTTGCCTCGAAACTCGGTGAAGGAGGGCCGACCAGCTAGATAATTGGCAATCCAACGGATCTCTTGTGCAGGAAGATGCATATTCAACAGGTTTGCTAGGAGCATTGAATGATTGACCTTATCGAATGCACTTGATAGGTCTATTGCCACCAGAATAGTTCTGTGACAACGACTGCGTTGATTTAGCCCATCACGAATGCGTGTAGTGATCGTATCGAGGGCAGTGGTGGTACTATGCATCTTCCTGAAGCCATGCTGGTGAGGTTCTAGCTTCGCATGTGCAAAAAGAGTGGGGTGAATAAGGGCCTCCAGCGTCTTTGCGACAGGAGAAAGTATCGTAATGGGGCGGTAGGATTCCCCGAGATTTGCGCTCTTCCCTGGGTTGAGACAGGGAACAATTCGACCTGTTTTCCAGATTTCAGGGATGGCAAGCGTGGACATCGACAAGTTAAAGGCGGCCGTGAGATACTCAATGGCTGGAAGGTCGAGATGTTTCAACATGGTCATCGAAATGCCATCTGGTCCGAGGGCCTTGGAGTTTTTAGCATTCTCGTTGACTTTTTTAACCTGGTCCGCTGTAAAAGATGGTATGGTGTCAACATTCCGGCTGCGAATCCGTCTTCTAATTTTGCGCTTGAGGCCGTCAGACTTGGGATGTTCAATGAATTGTTTATTGAACAGGCTAGCACACTGAAGAGGATCACAGGTTTTAGTGTTGCCAAATTCAATGGCGTTGTTGCCCTTTTCTTTCCGAGGATTGGAAAGGGCGCGGACGGTAGACCATAGTTTGCTGACACCTTCATTGAGGTTACATTCATCGAGGTGCTGATTCCATTTCGCCCTCCTATAGTCTTTAACTTGTCGGTCAATTTCGGAGTTAAGCTCCTGAATTCTGGGATCATCAGGGTGAGCGCTTCTGATCTGATCACGTTCATCGGCTAATCTGGCGGCACTAGTGGGAAAGTTAGGCCGAACTTTCGGGATACGTCCTGCCGGAATAAAACGTGCCGCGGCTGTGGTAATGACGTTCCTAATATTTTTCTCGGCCTCATGAATGGTGATAGGTGATGTTAGCTCGGTGAACTTCGCCGACGAGTAAGCTTTGAAACCATATCAATCGGCTTTCTTGTGATTGACAAACGTTCGCTTCTCTGACTTAGTCATGTTCGCTGGTTTGTCAATCTTTATAATGATTGGGAGGTGATCTGATTTAAGGGTGGTCCGTACTTCCCATCGGGAAGCAGCAATTAGACTGGCACTGACAATAGTTATGTCAGGAGAACTACTGCAAGTGCCCACGACTCTAGTCGGCGAGTCTTCATTAAGTGAACAGAATTCTGAGGCGTCAAGTGATTCGGCGATAGCTATACCCCTGGCATTGTTGTTGAGGTCCGAATGCCAGAGCTCATGGTGCGCATTAAAGTCGCCAAGGATGACCCTGTGCTCTCCGGAAAGAAGAGGACCAATATCGAAACGATAGCCAGAAGGGCAACTAGAGTGAGGTGGTACATATATATTAAAAATTTCGATATTGGTACTCCCTGATGGAACTGAGATGGCTTGAATTTCCGCCGTACCGTCAGCAACTACATCTAATACACAGTAATGTACGGACTTGTGTATTAGGAAGGCAAGTCCACCTCCAGGGTGAGGATCATCCGTGGCGGCCGGTCGATCTTTCCGCAGTATAACATATTCGCTATGGACGCTTAGAGACGAGTTTGCGTGAAGCAACGTCTCTTGGATAGCGGCGATGAGAATTCTGTTGGAACTCAAGAAGTGTGTGATCTCAGCGATTTTTCGGTGAATGCCATTACAGTTAAACTGTAATATAGATAGTGCAGTGAAAACTGCTGGAGGGGGAGGGCCAGGCGTAAGACTGGGTCTGGCATTCCTTATCATATTGTTTGGCGGTGTAGGGGGCAGTGGTGGGGAAGGTGGGCTGGGAGCAGCCCTGGGTTGCCCGGAATTTATACAACCTGGCGCAACATATGCTAAGGAGTGTTGACCTTGTCTACGTAACCCTGAACACCTAAAGTGAACCCATTCCCTGCAGCAATTACACTGCACTGATCTGGCATTCGAACCGATACGTTGGTTGCAGACACTACAAATCCATACCTCTGGGCCTGGATTTGTTTCAATACCGGCGCGAATTAGTAAAATTGAGAGCAGCCGCGCCGAGATGTAATGCTCCCAATATGACGAAAAAACACATACATCGTACCCACACATATACACAGACAAACACAACCTTCCTGCATCGAACCTTCAGGGCTCCTGCCGGGGCTCTTGCCAGGAAGGCATATTGGCAGCTTTTGGCCGTTTTGCAAAACAAAACGGGTGTGGTCCGCCCCGTAGAGGCAGTTGCCGTAATACCACATTCATTCAATTAAACTCTTATGTGTTATACATTATTCCAAAGATAATTTTATGTAGTTTTTTTTCGTTCTCATATCATTTTTCTGTATTCTTTGTCATTTTTGAAATAATCGCAAAAAACATAAACAGGACCCCCCCCCCTTCCCCCCTTTTTTTAAGGCCACCAATCGGTTGGGACATTTTTCCCATAATCTGGGGCACATCCCCAACACCCCAACCATCATGTAAAAAAAATTCCGATGTAGGATTTTTGCCGGTCGATGGCCATATTGTGGCTTAATTTTCTCAGACTAGTAGGCGTGTTTTTTTTTGTACTCCAGTAGGGTTAGTTTAGTGTAACTACTTGGGGTTACAATTACAACCTGACCCATACAGGTTATGTTATTATTGTAACCCCATGTAGTCACACTAAACTAACCTGTACCGGACGTTACATCCCTGGATTATAAAATTTTTCTAATAGTCTTATGGCGAAAAATGGTTTGATAATACAACCCTAGACAATAAGGCTTCGTTCAAACGACGAGCCGTACAGCTCGCCAGCTCATCAAAATGCGTTGGCTTATATGGGAAGCACACAAAATGGCTCGCGAGCCGTGAATTTGCGGCTTGTGAAAACACGTCTCGCAAGCCGTGTTTTGACAGCGTCACGGCTCTCGCTCGTCGTGTGCCTCCCATATAAGCCAATGCATTTTAATGTCTCCAGCTTGCGAGTCGTAAGGCTCGACGTTTGAACGAAGCGTAAAAGTCTTCTACTAGTCCTATGGCGAAAAATGACTAGTGCGGACAGACTCAGTGCGTGAAACCGTGTGTCGAGTGCATTCGGGAATATTCTAAAATTCTACGAGAATTTTCGGGAAAGTCGCAAAGTTCTGGAAGTGAACTTACGCGGTCGCGTTGAACTAGTGTGGACAGATTCAGTGCGTGAAACTATGTGACGAGTGCATTCGGGAATATTCGAGAACTCTACGAGAATGTTCGGTATAGTTCGCGACGGGAAAGTTCGGACTAGTGTGAGAAGATCCGCGAAACGTGAAATTGCGTGTGCCGAGTGAACATTCGAGAAGGCGACGAGAATTTTCTGGAAAATTCGCGACAGAAAATTCTGGAAAGTGAACGCAATCGTGTCGGACTAGTGTAAAGAGATCCGGTAAACGTGAAATTGCGTGTGTTAATGAACATTCGAGAACTCGACGAGAATTTTCGGGAAAGTTCGTTACGGAAAGTTCTGGAAAGTGAACTTACGAACTTCGGGTGGGACTATTTTGGACAGAAAAGCTTCTCGAAAGCGAATTAGTGCCGTAACGTGTAGAATTCGAAAACATTCTAGAAAGTTCGATTCGTATAAAATTAAACTGTGGACAGTTTTTAGTCGAGAAACAAAATTTCGCGTAATATCTCGCAACTAACAACGGCCGAATTGAAGCGTGAGCTGGCGAAACGGTATTTGTCAACTTCGGGAAACAAAAGCGCGTTGCTTGCTCGGCTGATGGATGAAGGACAAGATTCCGACACGGTGGAATTTCGGGAAAAGCAAGACCCTAGTGAGGCAAGTGCAGAAGAAGCCACAGACCCAATGATGCAGTTACTGAAAGCGATGACTGAGTTAAACCAGCGATCAGCCAAGTCGAAGGAAGCAATGAGCAAGATGAATGAGCGGTCGGTGAAGTCCGAGGAGGGAGGCTCTCATCGTTTTAACTGAACGATCAGCCATGTCCGAGGAGGCAATGAGCAAGATGGAGGAATCGATAAAGTCTGGACTGAAAGAACAAATTGCGGGTTCGGAAAGGTCGATAGCGAACAAGCAAAAAGAAGCGTTCAGTCATTTAAAGAACAGCCTCGAACAAACGAAAGCGGAAGTGCTGAAAATAATCGATGAGAAGTCTCGTGAAAGTTCCGAGAAAATTAAGACGGTGGCCGAAGAGATGCATAAGTTCAAGAGTGACCTGTCCGAAGAAGTCCAGATGTTAAAGAACGATCTGGAACGTTTAAAAACAACGAGCATCAACCATCTCCAGGGGAGTTCTATAGTAGTCGAAGAATTCCAGAAGTCGAATAGCGACCACTAAGCATCCAGAAAAAAGTGAAGTATTTAAAACTGACTCGAAAATTAAAAGTCTGAAAGCGCCGACTTTCGATGGATAGATGTCTTGGAACATCTACAAGACGCAATTCGAGGCTGTTGCGGTGGTAAATGATTGGTCGGACAGTGAGCGTGCCACGGCTCTTGTTTTAGCGTTGAGAGGACCCGCTGTTGAAATCCTGCAATCGATTCCTGCTCCACAGCAGACGTCTTATGTGGAGCTCGTGAAACCGATGGATGTGCGATACGGAGACGAGCACGTGAAGCAAATTTATCGATCACAGCTTCGTAACCGGACGCAGAAACCAGGAGAAACTCTTCAGCAATTAGCACAACATTGAACGACTGGCTCTTTGGTCATACCCGACCTCGGAGCCAGAACATCGGAACGAAACAGCAGCCGATGTGTTCACGACAGCTCTCCTGGATCGTGAGCTTCAACAGGCGTTACGGCTAGCTGATAAGCGGATCAAGGACGCCCTTGCATACAGACTAACATTTGAAGCAGCGAAGCAAGCCGCCCGTAACTGTGTGCGAGTTCGAGAGGTAGTGGATGATTGTGCCTGCCAGCGTATGGATGCATCAAGGCAAGATACCAACAGTTCAATTCGATGCTGGAACTGCGGCGAACAGGGTCATGTGCGAAGGAATTGCCAACGGCAGAGGAAGACACAAACATTCTGTAAAAGGTGTGCCCAACAAGCAAGACAAGCGAGTCGAATCAACGAATCAACCCGCTGCCAGGGAGGCGGGAAACATGTAAAAGCCAATCTCAAGGGGCAGAGGTTGGCTTGTGGAAATGGTGCCCCCAGAACTACCATCACCGTTTCACGTGTTCACCGAGGCGAAAACGATCTATGTCTAGTCGGCTGGATTGGAGACAAGCAGTGTATCATCACCATCCATACTGGCGCGACAAAATCAATTCTTAGGCCGGACATCGTGAAAGGAATAAAACTTGTGAACGACAGAAAATTCGTGCTTCCAACAGCGACCGGAGGAGAAATAGGTGTACATGGCGAGGTTAACAAACGAATAGGACTTGGAGATGTTACGTTCAGCCACATGTTTTTAGTTGCCGATATCACCGACGAATGCATCCTGGGAATGGACTTCCTGAACACAAACGAATTTTGGACTTGGGGCGAAAGACACTTAGATGGCGCAACATCGAGATTGTCGCACAAGTACCACGAATGGAAAACGCCGGCCCTCCGAGTATTGGTAGCGGAGGATGTGGATATACCGAAGAGTTCGGAGTGCGTAATGCGAGCGAAACTGGATGGGAGTCATGGAGGCAATCACTTTTATGTTGTGAAGCCAACGAAGTTACCAGCGCTCAAGAACTTGATGATAGCACGAAGTTAGGTGAGAATTGATGAGGACCAGCATGTGCCGATAAGGATTATGAATGTGTCGGAACGCGATGTAAAGGTGAAAGAAGGGGTGATATTAGGGAACTGTCATGACCATCATCATCAATGTGGCACGATTGCCCGACGTCGGGCCTTGGCCGCCTGAATCGTTGACCTCCAATTGTCGCGGTTACGTGACCTTGTCCTCCAGTTTCGGAAGCCCAGCAGCTGGTGGGCGTCTTCACCTACGGAGCTCTCGGTCGTCGGTCGCTCCGTCAATTCGTTGTGCGTTCATCACTTTCTTTGGCATGCGATTATCGTCCATCCGTTGTACATGCCCCGCCCATTGCAAACGTTGAAGCTTCACGATTTTCGTTACTTCCAGCTCATCGTACAATTGATACAACTCATGGTTGTATCGGATACACCATTGATTTCGCTCGCGAACGTCCCCGAAAATTCGCTGAAGGACCTTTCGTTCGAATCGGTCTAGCAAAATTTCGGAGGCTTGGGTGAGGGTCCATGTTTCGCAGCCACAACATAGCACGGGTCGGATGATCGTTTTGTACACGCGGAGCTTCGTGTTCCTGTGCGCAAGTTTCGAATTAATTATAGGGAGAACCGAGAAATATGTCTTATTGGCTAGTTGTATCCGTCGCTTAATTTCGTCGGTTTCGTTGGCGTCCTTTGATAAGTTACAACCCAGATAGTTGAAGTTGTCTACATACTCGATATTGAGGTCCCCCACTGTGATGCTTGAATTTGCTGGCGTCCTTGTTTTCGATTGCATCATGGCCTTTGTTTTGCTTTCGTTGATATGTAGTCCAACTTCCTTTGCGGCGTTATTGAGGTTATGCAGAAGGCTTTCTGCATCACCCAATCTTCGAGACATGATGTTGATATCGTCGGCGCACGCTACTAATTGAGTCGACTTGATGAGTAGCGTTCCGCTGCTGTCCATATTCATGGCTCGAATTACATACTCCAAAGCAAGGTTAAAGAGCGTCGGCGCCAGCCCGTCGCACTGCTTGAGTCCAGTACGAGTTTCAAATAGGTCAGTGAGTCGGTTCTGCAGTGGTCTTACGGCAACTGCCTCTACGGGGCGGACCACACCCGTTTTGTCACTTCAAAACGGCCAAAAGCTGCCAATATGCCTCCCTGGCAAGAGCCCCGGCAGGAGCCCTGAAGGTTCGATGCAGGAAGGTTATGTTTGTCTGTGTATATGTGTGGGTACGATATATGTGTTTTTTCGTCATATTGGGAGCATTACAACTCGGCGCGGCTGCTCTCAATTTTACTAATTCGCGCCGGTGTTGAAACAAATCCAGGCCCAGAGGTATGGATTTGTAGTGTCGGCAACCAACGAATCGGTTCGAATGCCAGATCAGTGCAGTGTAATTGCTGCAGGGAATGGGTTCACTTTAGGTGTTCGGGGTTACGAAGACAGCGTCAACACTCCTCTGCATATGTTGCGGCAGGTTGTATGAATTCCGGGCAACCCAGGGCTGCTCCCAGCCCACCTTCTCCACCACTGCCGCCTACACCGCCAAACAATATGATAAGGAATGCCAGACCAAGTCTTACGCCTGGCCCTCCTCCTCCAGCAGTTTTCACTGCACTATCTATATTACAGTTTAACTGTAATGGCATTCACCGAAAAATCGCTGAGATCACACACTTCTTGAGTTTCAACAGAATTTTCATCGCCGCCATCCAAGAGACGTTGCTTCACGCAAACTCGTCTCTAAGCGTCCAAAGCGAATATGTTATACTGCGGAAAGATCGACCGGCCGCCACGGATGATTCTCACCCTGGAGGTGGACTTGCCTTCCTAATACACAAGTCCCTACATTACTGTGTATTAGATGTAGTTGCTGACGGTACGGCGGAAATTCAAGCCATCTCAGTTCCATCAGGGAGTACTGTTAAAGTTATAAAGTCATGGGAATATCTTTATAATATGTTTTATTATCAACAGGATCTATATTCAACTGACAGGATAATATTTTTATATAATTTATTTTACATATGACTTCAATGAATACTATATAGTTTAAATATTAAACTCTAACACTTCCCCTCAATGTCTAGTTATTTCTTCTAATCCACATTTTTCATTTGAAGTAAATATAGACATTGATTATGTTTCCGTGAAGGAAGTCCTTTGGTTAAAATATCCGCAGTCATATTTTCTGTACTGACATGACTAATTCGTATTATACCGTCTTCCAGTGCATTTCTTACAAAATGATGGCGTATGTCAATATGTTTTGTTCGAGAGTGATATATGGGATTTTGAGCGAGCTTTTGTGCTCCCATATTGTCGTTGAACACTTCCACGTCGGTTAAATCGTTAAGTCCCAGTTCTGTAACAAATTTCTTCAAATATATGCCTTCCTTTGTAGCTTCTGTGAAAGCCATATATTCAGCTTCTGTCGAAGATAACGCTACAGTTGGTTGCTTCTTTGATTCCCATGATAAAGGACCTCCACTTAACGTAAAAAAATATCCGGTATAAGAACGTCTATCCACAGTCCAGCTTCCCCAGTCCGCGTCAACAAAACCACATATTGATTTGGTGTTTGATTTGAACGATAATCCAAGGTTCATTGTACCTTTCAGGTAACGAAGTACGCGCTTAGCTGCAATCCAGTGGGATATTCCATAAAAATTGTTATATTGTCCTAGCATGCTTACAGCATGGGTAATATCCGGTCTTGTCGAAACTGCCAAATATGATAATGCTCCTACAAGCTGTCGATACGGTAAATTGTTCTCTTCTGAGGTTGAATCTATTTGTTTTTCTAATTTTGAACCATTTGCGATAGGAGTACTAACTGGGTTTGAATCTGTCATTCCGTATCGATCAAGGAGTCGCTACTATCCGTGCTTTTCTTCTTTTAATAGTTCCATCAGGATTATATTTATTTTGAAGTACGACTCTACTTCCGACGATTTGCTTTCCTTGAGGTCGATCAACTATTTCCCAAGTGTCATTTTTTATTATTGATCTCATTTCTGATCCAATTGCTTGATACCATTCCATGGCATCTTTTCCGGAAACAGCTTCTCTAACTGATGTTTCAGCAGTGTATCCAAATTCTGCGTTATTTGTCACATATTCGTGGTAATCTTTTCTCGGGCCCTTTTCTACCAGTCATAATTCTCTTGGGCCTCCCTCTACCTCTGCGTATTTCACCTGGTTGATTTTCGGATGGCTGTGACTCTTCGCTTGAAGATAGCTGTGACTCTTCGCTTGAAGATGGCTGTGACTCTTCGCTTGACGATGGATGTGCCTCTTCCCCTGGCTGAATATTTTCTTCTTCCATATTTTCAGTTGTTGATTGATTATTATTTTCATTTGGAAATATTTCTTCGTTGTTTGAACTCAGTTCTATTTAAATTTTTCTTCTTGTTTCATTTTCAATTTCATTTCTTGTGTCATTTTCATTTTCTATTCTTGTATCATTTTCGTGAACTGGTTTTTGACATTTTAGAAATTTGACATTTCTGGTTATTTCAATTTTCTTTTTATCAGGAATCCATACCCGATATCCTTTCGATTCACTCGAGTATCCCAGAAATATGCACTTTCGTGACCTTGAATCGAATTTTCCTCTTGTTTGGTCGTTATTATACGCATATCCAGTTGATCCAAATGTTTGAAAGTAACTGACATTAGGAATTTGGCCAGTCCATTTTTCATAAGGTGTTCTTCCATCCAGCTTGCTTGAAGGACATCGATTGCGTATATAATTTGCTGTTGACATTGCTTCAGCCCAAAAAGACTTCGGTAGCTGTGAATCTGCTAGTAGACATCTCGTTACTTCAGTAAGAGTACGATTCTTTCTTTCAGCTACTCCGTTTTGCTCTCGATTATGAGGAACTGTTAATCTTCTTTCGATTCCACTTTCACGTAAATACTTATCGAATTTATCATTGACATATTCTTTGCCGTTATCAGTTTGTAAATATTTAATTTTTCTGCCAGTCTGATTCTCGGCACTTGCTTTAAAGGCTTTAAAAGTTTCAAAAACTTCATCTTTTGTTCTAATGAATTTGACTTCGCACCATCTTGAATAATCATCAATGAATGTTACTGCATATCTTGCTTTCCCGTTTGATTCAATACGCATAGGACCACATACATCACTATGAATTATTTCTAATAATTGTGATTCACGGTTAGATTTTTCGGGAATGGATTTCTCGTCATTTTTTCTGATAAACATACTTCACAGTCCAATTTTTCGTTTACTTTTTCGAAAATTAATCCACGAACTGCTTTATTACAAAGGGATTCTTCTAAACTTCTCATATTTAAGTGACCCATTCGTCGATGCCAAACTTCAGATGAATTTGAAAAATTTTCATTTACTGTTTTACATTTATATTCTTCTTTTTCTTGAATATAATACAATTCTCCAATTCTTTTGGCTTGTAAGATTGACTTTCCATTTTTATCTATGATATTAGCAGTATTTCTTGTAAATGTTACGACATATCCTTTATCAGTTATTTTTCCGACTGATAGTAAATTCGTGCGTAAATCAGGAACATATAGAAAATTTTTGAGACTCACATTCTTTTGCTGATCTTCTAATGAAACTTTTATTTTTACAGTTCCTTTGGCACTAATCGTCGTAGATGTATTACTTGCAAGATTCAATTTTGCATTTGAAACATCTGTTAAGTTTTCAAATTTGTCTTTATCTTTACAAAGATGTGTGGAATATCCACTGTCCAAACATTATGCTTCATTAACATTTTCAGCTTTCCATGCAGAAATATATAATGATACGTCGTCAGCATTTTTTGCAAAATGTTTCTTCATGTTTGATTTATTTTTCTTCATCTTATACCAGCACTCAGTCGCTTTGTGACCAATTTTGTTGCATATAGTACATTTCGATGCAAATTTATCTTAATTGTAATAGTTCATTTCATTCTTATTTTCTTTTCGAAATTTCTGATTTTTGTGTTTCTTGACATATAAGGCGTTGGATATTGAATTATGTTTCCTCGCTTCGGCTTCTTCCATAATTTTTATTTTCAATACATCAGGTGAAGGCAATTCGTCACGTGATTCTATGGCACATCGAAAATTTTCATAACTTGATGGTAAACTGTACAATAACATAATTGTTAATAAATCTGGATTTATATCAACATCCATTTCATCAAGTTTGTCGACTGCATCAAAGAATTTCTTGATG
The DNA here is from genome assembly GCA_949715475.1 of Microchrysa polita. Lineage (NCBI taxonomy): Eukaryota > Metazoa > Arthropoda > Insecta > Diptera > Stratiomyidae > Microchrysa > Microchrysa polita. The sequence continues at coordinate 79,459,217 of OX454415.1, forward strand.
TGACTACACATTTCATCATTTTCCTCCATTTTTTGAAGAGTAAGTTGCTTAAGTAACGTCGCCTTACGAGCTGGTCCTTTCGATTGATATATGGTTTCAAGTTTCAACCAAACATCTCTTGAACTTTCACATCCTTTAATTTGTTTTAATTCGGAAGGGTTGATTGATAATACGATATCGGACTTTGCCTTTTGATCTTTTTCAATCCATGATTTTTCGGCAGTAATTCAGATTTCGTTTCCGCTTTCAGCTACAGGCTTTCTTATTGATCCGTTAACGTATCCCCAAGCATCGTTTTTGATTAATAAGGCTTCCATCTGCATCTTCCAGGTATCGTAATTGTCCTTACAAAGGACCTCCATATGAACGCTCATGATTCTTTGTGCTTATTTCATGCACAATTTTCAATATTTAATTTATCACTATTATTATTTATTTAGTGATTTATTAATTATATTTATTGATTACGAGTTGCTCCTGGGCCCATAACCTGTTAAAGTTATAAAGTCAGGGGAATATCTTTATAATATGTTTTATTATCAACAGGATCTATATTCAACTGACAGGATAATATTTTTATATAATTTATTTTACATATGACTTCAATGAATACTATATAGTTTAAATATTAAACTCTAACAAGTACTAATATCGAAATTTTTAATATACCACCTCATTCTAGTTGCCCTTCAGGCTATCGTTTCGATATTGGTCCTCTCCTTTCCGGAGAGCACAGGGTCATCCTTGGCGACTTTAATGCGCACCATGAGCTCTGGCATCCGGACCTCAACAACAATGCCAGGGGTATAACTATCGCCGAATCACTTGACGCCTCAGAATTCTGTTTACTCAATGAAGACTCGCCGACTAGAGTCGTGGGTACTTGCAGTAGTTCTCCTGACATAACTATTGTCAGTGCCAGCCTAATTGCTGCTTCCTGATGGGAAGTACGTACCACCCTTAGATCAGATCACCTCCCAATCATTATAAAAATTGATAAACCAGCGAACATGACTAAGTCTGAGAAGCGAACGTTTGTCAATCACAAGAAAGCCGATTGGGATGGTTTCAAAGCTTACTCGTCGGCGAAGTTCATCGAGCTAACATCACCTACCAACATTCATAAGGCCGAGAAAAATATTAGGAACGTCATTACCACAGCCGCGGCACGTTTTATTCCGACAGGACGTATCCCGAAAGTTCGGCCTAACTTCCCCACTAGTGCCGCCAGATTAGCCGATGAATGTGATCAGATCAGAAGCGCTCACCCTGATGATTTCAGAATTCAGGAGCTTAATTTCGAAATTGACCGACAAGTTAAAGACTATAGGAGGGCGAAATGTAATCAGCACCTCGATGAATGTAACCTCAATGAAGGTGTCAGCAAATTATGGTCTACCGTCCGCGCCCTTTCCAATCCTCGGAAAGAAAAGGGCAACAACGCCATTGAATTTGGCAACACAAAAACCTGCGATCCTCTTCAGTGTGCGAGCCTGTTCAATAAACAATTTATTGAACATCCCAAGTCTGACGGCCTCAAGCGCAAAATTAGAAGACGGATTCGCAGCCGGAATGTTGACACTATACCATCTTTTACAGCGGACCAGGTTAAAAAAGTCATCGAGAATGCTAAAAACTCCAAGGCCCTCGGACCAGATGGAATGATAAGGATGAAATGCGCCTCCGAATTAATCGCTATCTAGGACGATTACAGGCATTTTTCCAAAACCGAAACCTCACCATCTCTGCGTCCAAATCCTCTGCGACTTTTCTAACCACTTGGTGGGAGGACATCAGATGGGAGATGGATATACGTATTGGCAACAATTCTGTTCCTACTGTTAAAAACCCCAAAATTCTTCACCTATAGAACATGATGACGTCTGCGAATCATGCAGCTTCAGTCTGTGAAAAAATGCGCAGTAAGAACAACATCCTAAAAGCTCTAGCTGGTAGCACCTGGGGCAAAGGTAAAGAAACCATGCTAGCTACTTATAAAGCGGTGGGTCGAGCGGCCGCTGATTATGCAGCCCCAGTTTGGACACATAGTCTATGTGACACAAACTGGTCCAAAGTTCAGGTCTGCCAAAATGCCGCTCTACGCATCGCGACAGGTTGCCTTCTGATGTCTGCCCAGGATCACTTACATCAGGAGACAAAATTGATGCCAATACGTGATCACAATCTCCTACTCTCAAAACAGTATCTTGTTGGTTGCTACCATGAGGATCATCCCAATAATCATCTCATGGACCGAATTCCTCCACCACGACATGTCAGGCGTGGTTTACGAGACCTTGAGAGAGAGGTTCAGGGATACAAACGGGACCCTTACGATGAAGTTACATACCGAGCCGCCATTGCAGCAATCCACACTGAAGAAGTGAATCGGTCTATCGCGAGTTTAGGTACGAATAGAGTCCTCTCAGAGCGCCCACCACCAATTTCGACTGAGGAGATTATGCTCCCGAGAGCCATTAGAGTAACACTAGCTCAACTTCGGTCGAGCTTTTGTTCACGCCTTAATTCGTACCTTTCTCGCGGACATCCAAAACATCTGTCCAAACTGCAATGGTACTCCTCATGATGTGGGTCAGTTGTTTCAATGCCCCGCTGCGCCCACTGATCTTTCCCCTATATCGCTGTGGGAAAACCCTATCGCAGCAGCTATGTTTTTGTCCTTAGACCTCACGGACACAAACATTGACGAACCATAAATCGTGCCCACATAGATGCACAGAGGTTTTCACACCTTTCTGCACCGCTACAAGAAGAAGAAGAAGTCGGTTCTGCACTCTGACCTGCGAGACGGTATTAGTCATCGTCGTCCTTGTGAGTTGCACTAACTTTGCCGGTATACCAAAATTCAGCATAATGTTATACAGTACACTTCGGTCGATACTGTCGTATGCCTGCTTGAAGTCGACAAAGATTTGGTATGTTGTATTCCCAGCACTTTTGGAGTAGTAGCTTTACTGTGAAAAGCTGATCGGTCGTTGAACGACCAGGTCTGAAGCCGCCTTGATACTCGCCAATGATTCGTTCTGCGTACGGATTGATTCTCTTTTCAAGATTTTTTGATAAAATCTTATAGGCCGTACAAACTAATGATATGCCTCTGGAATTCTCACACTTCAGCTTGTCACCCTTTTTGTGGATTGGGCAGATTATACTTTTGCGCCAATCTTCGGGATTACCTCTTCGTTCCATATTTTCAGCAGTAGCACATGTACACGTGGACACATTGGCAGAAGCGAAATGGTTTTCTGCGGAAGGAATACGAACTGATCCAGACAAAACGGAAGCAGTGATACAATGGCCAGACCCGAAAGATAAACATCAGCTGCGCAGTTTTCTGGGTTTGGCTACCTATTATCGGCGATTTGTCAAGGATTTCGCGAAAATTACAAAGTGCCTTCACTTCTTCTTCTTCCTTGCCTCGTTCTTTATACCGCTCCACGGTTTCGCGTTGCTCGACCTGCGGTGTAGGCACATCGCCCGTTTTGGCGATAATTTCTCAGCATATTTCTACAGGCAGCTCTATCTTGGATCGTGTCATCGCCGAGAAAAATGCGTTGTTGTTGCTTTTTCATTTGACATATCCAGGTGTTCTTCGGTCTGCCTCTGGCCTTGGGTCCAACAAGTGGAACTTCCATTGATATTGCTTTCTTTGCGGGGTTCTCAGGCAGACGCCTTTGAACATGGCAATACCAATCCATTTGTCGGTCTTCGAGTTTTTCGGTGATTGGTTGGTCTATGGACAAGCTGCCTCGGATGTAGCTACTCTTGATGTGGTCCCTTTTGGTTACACCAACTGACATGCGTAACATTTTCATTTCAGTCGCTGTCATTTCAAAGTGCCTTCACTCTTTGGTTGAAAAGAATCGTCCGTTCATATGGAGTCTGAACTTTGCCAAGCACCCGTATTGGCGTATCCGAGAGCTGGAGTTACATTTATTCTTGACATGGACGCGAGCAACACCGGAATTGGCGCGGTACTATCACAACACATTGACGGCGAAGAGAAAGTTGTGTCCTACTTTAGTCGCGTGTTGTCGAAGAGTGAGCGAAACTACTGCGTGACAAGAAGAGAGCTGCTAGCAGTTATCGAGGCTACGAAACACTTCCACAAGTACCTTCTTGGCCAGAAATTTATACTGCGAACGGATCATGCTGCGTTGAGGTGGCTACTGAACTTCAGAAGATCAAGTTGCCAGATGGACCGGACGGTTACAGACATATGAGTTCGATACGGTTCATAGAAGTTGAAAAGTGCACAGTAATGCTGATGCTTTTTCGCGCCGTCCATCCCCCTTGGATGCAAGCACTGCGCTCGAGTGGAAGAGAAGGAAGCCGAAAATACACGAAGGCTGAAATTGTTGCCTATGGAAGGTTGGAGTCCGGAGAAAATACGCAAAGCCCAGCTGAACGACGAGGATATCGGTTCGATTCTCGTGTGAAAGGAGTCCGGAGAAAGGCCCATTTGGAACGAGGTGTCAACCACGAAAAGCTATTGGGGTCAGTGGAATTCTCTTCACATTGAGGATGGCATGCTGAAACGGAAATGGGAATCAGCAGACGGAACGTCGAATATAATGCAGCTGATATTTCCACGGAGCAAGGTCGACGAAGTGCTGCGGGAGATGCACGAATGAACATCGGGAGGATATCTTGGCGTCAACAAAACCTTGGCAAAAGTGCGTGAACGATTCTACTGGGTACATGCTCGAGGTGACGTTGAAGAGTGGTGCCGCAGGTGTACGAGTTGTGCAGCGGTTAAAGGACCAGCGAGAAAGCTGAAAGGAGCTATGAAGACATGTCGTCGGTGTGCCGTTTGAAAGAGTCGCTGTGGATATTGCGGGACCATTTCCAGAAACCGATCGTGGAAACCGGTACCCAACCAGGAAGCGACAACGGTGGCAGAACAGCTCGTCGAAAATTGGGTCTGTCGATGTGGAGTACCTTGTGAGATACATTCTGATCAAGGGCGAAACTTCGAGTCTGGAGTGTTCAGCAAGATGTGTCGGTTATTGGGAATACGGAAAACTAGGACAGCGCCTCTACTCCCCCAGTCCGATGGAATGGTCGAGCGTTTCAACAAGACATTGAACGAGCAGTTAACAAAAGTTGTGTCGAACAATCCGCGAACCTGGGACCAACACCTACAACTATTCGTGATAGCATACCGTGCAGCCGAACACCATCGAAAATTCTGTTCGGAAGGACAATAGCAATACGGTTACCCGCGGATGTGAAATTCGGAATAACACAAGCGAAGCAGTCGACATCAGTATGTGTACGACCTAAGGCAACTATTGGAAATGTGCATAAGTTGGTGCGAGCACGATTACGATTGAAGTGCTGCGGGAGATGCACGAATGAACATCGGGAGGACATCTTGGCGTCAACAAAACCTTGGCAAAAGTGCGTGAACGATTCTACTGGGTACATGCTCGAAGGACAATAGCAATACGGTTACCCGCGGATGTGAAATTCAGAATAACACCAGCGAAGCAGTCGACATCAGTATGTGTACGACCTAAGGCAACTATTGGACAATGTGTGGTGCGAGCACGATTACGATTGAATGCAGATCGTATGAAAACGAGATACGACTTAAGAGCTAACAGTGTCGGGTTTAACGAAGGAGATCTCGTTTGGTTATACAACCCTCGTCGCAGAAAAGGAGTATGTCCGAAGCTTCAACAGAACTGGGAAGGACCGTACGAGGTTATCACCCGAATTAACGATGTCGTTTATCGTATTCGAGAGCATCGGAAGACGATAGCGAAAATGAAAATCATATGTGGATCGACTGGCACCCTATCGAGGCAACGATACGAAGGAAATCGAAGCGAATTCTGTTCGGGACGAACTGGTTTAAGGAGGGGATAATGTAATGCGCCTAGTCTATACGTCAACCCAACTGGTATTCCCGTACTTGGCACCAGATGGCGCTAGTGTCACTAGCGAGACGACTTTCTGGCCGTTGCTAGAAAGTGCATCAACGAAGTTTCCAGAACACTGGAAATGGGTATATAAGGGCGTCGACTATAGTCAGGCAGTCAGTATAGTTTTACTCGTGGATTATGCCGGATCAATAACTAGTCAGTAATTAGTGAAATTGTAAATCGTGTATATATCCGTGTGTGTTCTAATAAATAGTGTTACAGTAAAGCGAGTGTTATTCATTATCGTGTACGCGAAATTCTGTCTAACCCACTGGAACGTCTAGAAAAGACGAGAAAAATATAACGATATGTATTGTATTGTAGGTAAATGCATGATTTTGTATTAAGTCCCTCCATCATTTGTTCCAAAATTAATTTGAATACAAGCTCGTTCGTAAATTAGTAAATTAAAAGAGCTAAAATTAACCCTAGTTTTCTACACTTAACGTATAAAAACTGTTAGAAGTAATAGAGCTAGATCAAAATGATGTAAGAAAGATATGATCGTAAGACTGCGCCAATTTTTAAAAGAATCGTAAAAGCACCTCATCTTTGCAGAAGTTGGAGAAAATTGAGATGAAAAAAAAGATTGTTTTTGGGTAAAATCACGCGAATTTGACTTTGAAGCTCTGTAAAAACCAAACCTCTTATCCGATTTTAGTGCGGTTAATTTTATTTTACAGGTAAATTTGTTGGCAGTAACAATCATTTTATTTCACTTTTCTAGCTGGTCTAGCTTTGGAGGTATTAGGCTTTAAGTCGTGCAAGAAAATGATTTTTTCAAAAATCTTTAAATGCCTGTGGCAGCTAAAGGGTTAAGCTGGGGTGGTATGTTCCATACAACTTTTTTGCTGGAAATCAACCGAGAAATCATAATCCGGTGCGTTTATGCGGCAGTTTCCGGACACCCTGTATAATTGTATTATTTACGATTTGTTTACATAGCTATTATATTAATATTATTCATTTGTTATGGGTTTTCACGGGTTTTAATTAGTTTTTTTTTAATACTATATTTTTTTTTTAATAATTTAGTTTTATGTGCGGAATGTTAGAAGTGGGTGGTGAAGCTCACACAACTCCGTATTCTGCATGTTCACCTACCCACATCTAACTTCCACGACCGATGTTACTGCGATGGTATTTTATTTATTATTTAAAAGTCACCATTTATTATACGTTTGCGGTAATTCAACGCCACCTTGCAAAATTCGTAGAGCGAATCCCAATTAGATCCATTTAGGAGATCGATTACTTCTGCGTCGCTCAGGCTATCCTTTCCTATGCAAGAACGTCTAACTTCCTTCAGGATGGGGCACATTCCTATAAAATGCATGGTGTCCTCTCGAGCTCCCATATTACACAGGTCACAAATCACTGGTAGGTCATCGCGATGAGGAATATAATTCAATGGTAACAGCTCCGCCCTTGCTTTAAAGATCAAAGATATTTTGGATGTAGTGAATTCATTCAAAAAATTGGTGTTCGCTTGCATATCATGATTAAGATTGACGTAGATTTCTCTGTGCTGTGAACTCCGTGCACGTACTGCATTAGTGCTAACTAACATGTTCTCAACATTTTGTATTAATTGATTAAGCTTAAAGGTGGATTATTGAGTGCCATTCCAATTTAGAGTCGATCCTGTATCGTTAGCGAGCATCTGAAGGTCCTTGTAAAATAGCGAATTCGATTGCGTGGCGTACATTAGCACCTTCTTTGGCAGTCTATCCATACTCATTGTTGAAACCTTCGTAAGATAATTTACGTGAATTTTTAAAGTCTCCATAAAAAGCGTAGTCTGGCTGGTGTAGCGGTTAGTGCGCGCACCTTCGGTGCACAGGGTCATGAGTTCGAATCTCACCGTGGATCATGGTGTTTTTCGAACTCACGAGCTTGTGACGGACTATGATCTCACTCAGATGTTAAACTTGTACCCATTTATGGGGATAAATAACACTGCTGAGCGTGATGCTGATCTCATTACCTCAACAAAAAGCAGATAAGATCTTGGAAATAGGATGTCACTAACACATCCTGCGGCCTTAGTCCAATGCTGGATTGTCGCGCCTGTTATTTATTTTTATAAAAAGCGGCATCAAACCTGTTTCTCGCAGCAGCATGTAGTTTGGGGTTTTCTTAGGGAGGCGAAAGATACGTTTCAGGTAGAACCACTGCAATTTCTCCACGTCTTCGAACTGTTGTCCACCCCAGACCTGAGCATCATACAAGAGTATTCACCTAGACACCGATTGGTATATTTTGTATTTCGCTGTATGACTTATGTCAGTGTTTATAAAGCAGTTCCTCCAAATCACGCTTATCGCCCATTTGGCCTCTTTAAGTTTTAGCTGCAAATGTGGCTCCATGCTTAAATTGCTGGCTATATTGATGCCGAGGTATTTATATAGCTAAACTACTTCAATCTCATTTCCGTCGTAATACCACTTCTCGTTTCTGGCCAATATATGTTTCTTCTTAAAAGCCATTATTTTTGATTTTTCCAGATTAACAGTTAGGTTCCATTGATGGCAATAAGTGGCTAAGTGATTTATGGTTTCCTGTAAAGCCTCAGGGGTCTCCGCTAGAAACACAATGTCATCCGCATACATCAAACCTTTCAGTACTATACCGAAAGCTTCAGCTCCACCAGGACAGTTTTCCAGAATGTCGTTTATATAGATCGCAAAAATGTCTGGGCTTAGTTTGCACCCTTGTCGTACGCCTACATTTGTAGCGAATGTTGAAGATAAGTGGCTTCCACTCCAAACCCTGGCTTTGGTATCTTCGTACATGCTCTCCAACACTTTTCCGAATTTCGCTGACATCCCCGCATTATAGAGCTTGTAGAAAAGCTCCTGTCGATCTATCGTATCGAAGGCCTGGTATGTAACTCATCTTCACTTCCGTATCGTATGAGGTAATTCTTTGCGATTTCTCTTGTGTTTTTAGTTGATGCAGAATTTTATTTGTGGATAATTTAGAAATTGATAAATTGTTTTAGATGTACAAATTTGTTCGGTTGAGTTATGCAAGTCAATCAAATGACAAAGATAGTATTTTTCCTTTGTAAAACAAAAGGTTTGAGAATATCATTTACATTATATCGATCCTTGTTTTTAATAAGCACTTCACCTACTTTTGGAGCCACGAGCCGCTGCTGCAATGTACCTGCTGCGGAGCATGGTGTCCTGTTTACTGCTCAGGCTTGAAGAAATGGGGCAGTTTAACAAATTATCTTTTGTTGCTGCCAGGTGTCTGAATGTGAGTCGGCCAACGTTTTACCACCGTCCCCGGCCCTAGCTCTCAACCCAATATTCCACCACCAACCGATGCACCCTTCAACAATACAACTAGACACCCCCGCAGCAGTTTACACTCTACTCACCATATTGCAGTTTAACTGCAACTCTGAAATTAATTGTTCAATAAGCAATTTATTGAACACCCCAAAACTCTAATGCTTAACTACAGAATAAAAAGAAGCACTCGAAACCGAACCGATGCTGAAACATCTAGATCTTCCGGCCATCGAATATCTCACGATGGCTTTCAACACGGTCATTCGCTCGGCGCTGTAAGCCTCTCTCCTCAATATGCATATTCCTGCACAAGAGGTAAGATTGATTGCCAACCATGTAGCTGGGAGGCAATCCTATATAGAGTTGTTCAAATCATAGGAATATTAAGCAAGGAGTTCAAAAAAGTAGTGTACTCTCTCCATTGTTTAACATCTACCCTCGAGCTTTCCAGCACCTCCGGAAGGTATCGAACTAATTTCCTATGCGGACGATTGCACCGTACTCACCGACTGAATGACTAAGGCCTTCAATGGGATCAACCAGCCCCCGCCGTTTAAGCGTACCATTCTTGTGGCTTTAGATCTGTCGAAAGCGTTTGATACGGTGAACCACTGTTGTTGTTGTTGTAGTAGCGGCACAAATGAGGAAACATTCAGTAAAGTTGCACATTTATCATTCGAAGATGGTGGGCATTCCATCCTCGAGGTCAAGATTTAGGAAAAAAGCTGCTTCGATGGGTTGTGTCCATAACGCAAGTGGTGTGAGGTGCGTGGGAGCAGCTGAACAATCGAAAATATGGTCCACGTCATGTGGACTGGTTCCGCAGGCTGGGCAGGTGTTGGCGACTTCATTGTTTATTCGTGACAAATAGGAGTTTAGTCGCGGGCACCAGCCGGATCGAAATTGAGCTAGGGTGGTACGAGTTGCTCTTGGTAGTGATTCTTCGTCTGGAGATATGGCAGGAGGTTTGATGCCAAGTACACGGTTGTTCGTGAGACTTTGAGTAGCTTTATGAACTTCAGATGTGTGTAAGTCTGCAATGGCCGCCTTGTAGTCGGAGTCATCGAAAGGAACTTTTTTGTATCGCTGGACTTCACGCTCTTTGTCCCTGATTGAACGTCTGATACGACGTGGCGGTGGTGTTTTGTCCATGAGTGGGTTATTCGGGTGGTTTGTTCGATAACATCCGACTAAATATTGCTTAGTGAGAAGTTCATTATGGCTCCTTAAAGTCATTAATTTTGTCTCCTGGTGTAGATGATCTTGTGAAGACATCTTAACACAGCCGGTGATGGTGCGTAGTGCTGTGTTTTGGCAGGTTTGAATGTGGCTCCAGTTTGTCTTGCAGAGACCATTTGTCCACGTTGGTGCTGCGTAATTGACCAGGGGGCGACCAATCGCTTTATACGTAGCCAAGAGGGTTTCTTTGTCTGTGCCCCATGTACTTCCGGCAAGTGCTTTTAATATTTTATTCCTGCTCCTGAGTTTGGAACATATATTTTCAGCGTGGGTGTTGAATTTGCCGGAGTTGTCAAGCGTGACACCAAGGATTTTGGGAGTCCTGGTTGTTGGGATGATGTGGGTGTCAACGTAGATGGGCAGTTGTGTGTTGTATTCTTGGTTGAAGCTTGTGAATAATGTGGCGGAGGACTTGGGCGCAGATAGCTTCAGATTTTTACTGGCGAAGAAAGCGTTAAGAACCTGCAGGTATTCGTTGATTAGATCGCACATTTCGGGAATGTCATTACCAGTTGCCATGATGGTGCAGTCGTCTGCGTATGAGATGATTTGTAATCCCGTTGGTGGTGTGGGTAATCCTGCCATGTAGAGGTTGAAAAGAGTGGGGGATAAGACTCCACCCTGGGGAACGCCTTGCTTGGTTTTCCTGAGTTTAGACTTCCCGTTTCTAAACTCTGTGCAGGATTGACGACCGGCAAGGTAGTTAGCGATCCATTTATGGATGTACGGTGGTGTTGTATTGCGGAGATCTGTTAGCAATAGGGTGTGGTTGACAGTGTCAAATGCTTTTGACAGATCGAGAGCAACCAAGACGGTACGCTTGCATGGTTTCGGTTGGTTGAGTCCATTAAATATGTTGGACGTGATCGTATCGAGAGCGGTGGTGGTGCTATGCATTTTACGAAAACCATGTTGATGATTTGCAAGCTGTATGTGCTCTAAAAGTTTCGGCAATACAAGTGCTTCCAGTATTTTGGCCACAGGAGACAGGAGCGTTATCGGACGGTATGATTCAGCTAGAGTGTGGTCTTTACCTGGTTTGGGTATTGGGTTTATGCGGCCTTTCTTCCATAACTCAGGAATGATGAATGATTTTAACGATAGATTCATCGTGGCAGTGATATAATCAATGGCCGGTGAATCTAGATGTTTCAGCATGATCATAGCAATGCCGTCAGGGCCGAACGCTTTGGAATTGTTGGCATTTTTGATTGCAAGTCTTACTTGGTTTGAGGTAACTTGAAGGTGTTGATCGGTGGTACTATTGCGGATAGCTCTTGTGATGGTGCGCCTATCTTTATCAGGATGTTCGACGAATTGCTGATTAAATTTGTGTGCGCATTTGTCGTCGTTATTATAGGACTTATCACCGAACTTAATGGCTACCTTACCTTTGGGTTTTGTGGGGTTAGATAACGCACGTACCGTTTTCCAAAGGTTGCTTACACCGGATTTTATGTGGCAGGATTTTAAGTGCTTGTTCCATTGTTGTCTTCTGTGGTCATTTACTTGCTGGGTTATCACATTATTTAGGTCGCTGATACGAGGATCACTGGGGTCTATTGTTCTGAATTCATCCCTCATTTTTGCCAGTTCTACGGCACTTGATGGAAAATGTGGTCTCATGATTGGTATGCGGCCGGAAGGAATGTGTCTATTAGCAGCATCTACGATAATCCGTCTCAGATTTTTTTCAGCGGTACGTACGTCGGTGGGAATTTGTAAGGCAGAAAACATTTCGTTGGTATAGGCTTGAAAGCCGATCCAGTCTGCTTTGCTGAAATTTGTGTACGTTTTCTTCTCAGTGTACGCGAATTGGGACGGTTTGTCGATCGTGAGGACTATTGGTAGGTGGTCTGACGAGAAGGTGATGAAAGGCTCCCATGTGGTGTTGTTGATGAGCCCGGGACTGGCAATAGATATATCAGGGGAGCTCCTGCATGATCCTGTAACGCGCGTTGGTGAGTCATCGTTCATGGGACAGAAATCGGAGTCATCTATTTGGCTAGCGATGAGGTTGCCTCTGGTGTCGTTGTCGAGATTCGAATGCCATAGATCGTGATGTGCATTGAAATCACCAAGTATTAAGCGATATTGTCCAGTGAGTAGTGGAGAAATGTTGGCCTGAAAACCAGTGGGACAACTTGAGGCTGGTGGTATATAGATATTTAGAATATCTATATCAACATTTCCCGCTTTGATGGAAATCGCTTGGAGTTCGGTGGTGTTATCGGCGGCGGTGATGTCAATTTCTGAGTAAGGCAACGTGTTATGGATCAGGAAAGCTAAGCCTCCACCTGCGCCGGTGGGTCGATCTTTTCGGATGATGTTGAAGCCTCCGTATGAGTTAAGCGTTGAGTCAGCTTTTAGCTTAGTTTCCTGAACCGCAGCGACTTTGATGTGATGTCTGTCCATGAAGTCAGTGAGCTGGATGACTTTGTGTTGAAGACCATTGCAGTTTATTTGGACAATCTTGGTGGTAGAGTAATTCACAACTGGCTGTGGTGGTGCTGGTGTTAGGGTATGTCGTGGTGCATTGTGTTGGGTAGAAACTGTGGGGGTGACTGGTGATGGTTGTTGGCCCTGGTTGTTGTGATGTTGGGAAGTCGATGATGACTGCTGTCCACAGATTCTGCAGTTTGGTGCTAGAAAGGTGTTAATTGTGGTTGTTGAACATAGGTCTGAATTGTTTAGCCCAGAACAATTCTTAAAGTGGCACCATTCTCTGCAGCACGAGCAACGCACTGAGGTTTGAACGTTGGAGTAGATCCTCTTACCACATACGCAGCATGTCCAAGGACCAGGATTAATTTCGATGCCGGCACGTAGTAGTAGAATTTGGAGCAACTGGGCCGGCTCGGGTTGCTCCATTAGTATAAAAAAGATGTTGTGTGCAACTTTCTTGTTTCCCCGAATGTGTCGAGGGGGGTTTGCGGCTCTTGGCCATGCATAATTGCATGGGTGGTTCCGGGACATAGACCCGGCCGCGATAGGAACCACGGTGAACCACTCGCTCCTACTGACGGATATCCGCAATTCATCCACACCGGATGCAGTCAAATGGATCGCAAACTACCTTGCCGGACGTCGATCCAGCACCGAGTTTAGAAATGGGAAATCTAAACTAAGAAGGATAAAACAAGGCGTACCACAAGGCGGGGTACTTTCCCCCACCTTGTTCAACCTATACATGTCAGGGCTTCCCACTCCACCTGAAGGAATCGACATTGTATCCTATGCTGACGACTGCACCATCATGACATCTGGCAACGACATTCCCGACATGTGCGATCTCATTAACGGTTACTTGGAAGAGCTCAACCTTTTCTTCAACAACAAGAACCTAATGCTCTCAGCGCCCAAATCTTCGGCCACCCTCTTTACCACATACAACAAAGAATTCAACCAACGGCTTAACATCAGAGTAAATGACACTGAAGTTCCCACTATCCGTCACCCCAAAATTCTTGGCGTCACAATTGATAATCACGGCCTATTCAATACCCATGCCGACAACATTAGTGACAAAATGAAGGGCAGAAACAAGATCTTGAAGTCCCTTGCTGGCAGCAAATGGGGCACAGATAAGGAGACTTTACTCACCACCTACAAAGCCGTCAGTCGTTCTGTGGTAAATTATGCAGCACCGATATGGACAAATACCCTATGCAAAACCAACCGGAAACGGATTCAAACATGCCAAAATGTAGCCATGCGTACCATTACTGGATGCGTTCGTATGTCATCTCAAGACCATCTGCACCAAGAAACTAAGCTGCTAGACCTCAAGGCACACAATGATCTCCTGGCTAAGCAATATCTTGTTGGTTGTCATCGAAGCCTACACCCAAATCATGACCTCATGGACAAAACCCCACCACCACGTCATGTAAGACGTTCGTTAAGGGACATGGAGAGGGAAGTCCAAAGGTTTAAACGAGTTCCTCTCGACAACTCCAACATATACAAGGCGGCCCTTAATCAACTGCACACCAGCGAGGTAACCAAAGCCACAAATAGGCTATCCGTAAACCGCGTCCTTCGCGCTAGACCACCCGACATCTCAGCCGACGAACAACAACTACCGAGAGCCACACGTACCACCTTGGCTCAGCTTCGTTCTGGATTTTGCTCCAGACTAAATTCGTTTTGGTCACGCATTGACAACAGCATTGGAAATATTTGTCCAGCATGTGGAGCCAGCCCACACGACGTGGATCATATATTTGACTGCACTGCCGCACCTACGCATCTAACACCTATCGCACTATGGGATGCCTACGATTTATGAATGATGATAGAAGTTTCCCCCCTCTCTTGCGCCGCTACAACAACAACAACTGAATGACTACATTGAAGAACTAGTGGAGTTTTTCAATATCCGCCACCTAGTCATATCGCCGTCTAAATATACTGCAACATTTCTCACCACCTGGACGTAGGAATTTTCTGAGGAGCTTACGATTCGTAATGATAAGCATGATGACGACGGTGTTCCTACTGTTTCACATCCTAATCATGTATAGGTGACACAGCATGGTGGACTTTTTCCCTATTCCTCCGAAAAGTCAGCCATACCAGCTTACACGACGCAGTGCTTCCTCGTAGGGGAGAAACACATTATAAGCGTACGTGTCCAGTCTCGGAGCTGGCGGCTTCGCATAACCCAAGCCACGTAGGGGCTAGTTAAGGAGAGTGGCCTATGCGCCTATACCTTGCTGGTTTGTGGATTGATGACCACACGGCCTGAGTCAAATTGCTGCTTAGTAAACGGACGGGGCCAGACCAATGGGAACGGTAGCGCTACGAGTCTGCTTTAAGCCGACAAGTAGTAAACAGGCATAACGATCCAGCGATCCATAAGAACAGCGTCCTAAAGGCACTGGCCGGCAGCGCCTGGGGCAAGGATAAAGAAACCATGTTGGTCATTTAATAATAAATATAATGTACAAGTAATTGATCCTCAAATTGATGATGCTAACGCTATTGATCTTTTAATATCTAATTATAAAATTGAAATTACAGGCATTTATAGATCTCCAAATTTACACAATGTCAAATTTCGGGTTCCATGATTACTTACAAGGAAATACTAGAACCACAATTATTCGAAGCTGGAAAAACTAGGAATTAGAGACAACGAACTTGCACTCTTCAGGTCTTACCTAACGAAAAAACTCAAGTTGTTAAAGTTGATGGAAGGTTAAGCTCTATACGATCAGTAAAATGTGGAGTTCCCCAAGGTACAGTTTTGGGGCCCATACTCTTCCTTATATATACTGCTCACAACAAAATAAGGGGCACCAATGTCCATTGACTTTAACAACGTCTTTTGGCGAATTTTTAGTGAGATAATTAATTTCAAAAATGCCATTCTGTACCTGTATGTGATGTGAGTTAACATTAGCTTTAACGGAACAGTTCTTTTGGGGTCACGAGTCATACATTGGGAAGTTTTGTTTATTTCTCATTTTGATTTAAAATTAGTTTTCGCCAAGTTCTTTAACTGCAACATTAGTTGTTGCAGTTTTAAAGATAAGGAGAATCTGTAAAATACAAATGCCAGCATTTCGGCGCCATTTGAATTTAAATGCTTCGTCCAGAGCCTTAGAGATGTTGGAGGAATGTCGTTCGCAAGGTTCTGTGGCCCTGCAATTGGGGTATTCGCGAAGAGTCATTCAAAATCTTTGGAACCGTTACCAGGAGACAGGAAGTGTCTCCTGTCGTCATGGTTCAGGCTGAGTTCGAATAACCACCCCCGCAGAAGACCGATATGTGAGACTTTGTGCGCGGCGGGATCGTACCATTAGTGCTCGTGGACTACAAAGTAGGCTATTAAGGACGACTGGGACCATTGTTAGCGCCCAAACACGAAGATCAACAACAGTCAAGGAGACGTGTTACCAGAACACAGCTGACCAGGACGCATCGTGCGAATCGTTTAAGATTTGCTCGTCGACATGCAACGCAAAGTGCTCTTCTCGGATGAGTGCAAATTAAATTTTTTTAGTGACGACCGACGCATAAGAGTCTGAAGGAGAATCGGAGAAGCATTTTTTAATCCTTGCATTAATCAAATTCAGAGGCAAGGCGGTCCCAGTGTGATGGTCTGGGCCGGAATTAGCTTGCAAGGCAAAACTGACCTTGTTATCCTAAATAACGGGACAATTACGTCCGAAAGTTATATTGAAAGGATTGTTAGCCTAATCTCTTAGAGTAGGTACTAACATCGGCAGTTCACGTGAAATCCATGCAAATACTGTCAAAATGTTGATGATCGTGAAATCGAATTCGCTTGATTGTACTCACTTCACATGAAAGTCTCCACACCGGTTTTTGACATTTCTCCAGCGAAAATAATGCAGTTGCACTTTATTTTATAGTGAAAAGAACGCGAGTTAACATTTATCTTACATTGAGTGAATAAAAAGCAAGTCTCCACGGCACTGTTTTCACGGGAGACATATATGCAAGTTTTTCGCTCGCTGAACTCAGTACATACCTTTACGGTGAAAATTTCTCACTATTCCAGCAGGAAAGTTAAGTTCTCAAAGGAAGAACTGGACCTTATTATAATGCATAATTAATGAATTAAGTTTCCGGACGTTGATGTATCTTACTATTACAGGGTTTTCACTTTAAGTTCACCCTTTTGCAAATGGAATTCACCCTTTTGCAAAAGGAACTCAACTTTTTGCAAATAAATTTAACCCTTTTGCAAATGTAATTCAACCTTTTACAAATGGAATTCACCATATACGAAATATAAGAAAAGGTTAATTAAGAATTTTATTGTAATTCATAATGTAACAACATAATGCATGTATGCGCATAATGTATGCAACATGTAAATTATTAATACGAAAGTCAAAGCCATATGTATGTATGTAGTTCTATAATGGTTCTCCCGCAGCGGCAACTGGTAGCTTCATGTACACATTCATATAGTAATTATAACAGTCTCCAGACGTTAAAGTTGCAATAGCGTTATTAATAACATCTTCTAAATTATGTCTGTTTGAAGGATCGGCTAATATGTTCCTCGCAGCACACTTAATTTTTGAAAAGACTTCTTCTATTGGGTTTAGCATCGGGGAATACGGTGGAAGAAAAACAAGTGTATGGCTTGTTCGACCAATAAGTTCTTGAACTTTGTGTGTCTTGTGGACACTTGCGTTGTCCATAATTAGCCACACATGGTCCAGGTTTTATTCTTCTAATTTCTGCACTAATAAAAAATAACAGGCGCGACAATCCAACATTGGACTAAGGCCGCAGGATGTGTCAGTGACATCCCATTTCCAAGATCTTATCTGCTTTTTGTTGAGGTAATGAGATCTGCATCACGCTCAGCAGTGTTATTTATCCCCATAAAATGGGTACTCGTTTAACATCTGAGTGAGATCATAGTCCGTCACAAGCTCGTGAGATCGAAAAACACCATGATCCACGGTGAGATTCGAACTCATGACCCTGTGCACCGAAGGTGCGCGCACTAACCGCTAGACCAGCCAGACTACTAATTTCTGCACTAATCCTAGAAGAAAATCACAGTAAAGTGCTGAATTACTTCGTGCCATATAACACCTCGAATACTAATTTAATAATATACACTTACGGACTATGGTTTTTTCCCTTTTACACATGTTATTTGCAAACTGGATGGCTCTGTGCTTTATGTTTATATGCCATTCGAAAGTTTAGGAAATGGGTCAACTTTTGTGTACTTTGCAGATTTGCCACTTAAATGTACCGCTACGAAATTCGGGTTTAATTTTGACATT
The DNA here is from genome assembly GCA_949715475.1 of Microchrysa polita. NCBI lineage: Eukaryota > Metazoa > Arthropoda > Insecta > Diptera > Stratiomyidae > Microchrysa > Microchrysa polita. Next base: position 79,477,493 of record OX454415.1, read on the forward strand.
AAAAGTTGAAACTGGAATTTCTGCAAAATTCAAAACATCGTATCTCGGAAGATAAACTCTTGGCATCGTTCGACATGTCCTTTTATTGGAAATTTTGTGTACTTTCAGAAAAATATGAAAAACATTGATACATAGTAATGAATATGGACATCGTTATCTTTGTTAAATCTTTATAATACAATAATGCTATTCACTTTATTAAAATTTAACATTTACATTGCATTTTATTATTTTGTGCATCTTTCATGCAGGGCTTCTGTTTTTGCATCGCAGGCTTTTATACGTATTATTCCGGCATAGGTACGGCCATGTCCAACTCGAAGTTCTCATCTGATTCTGAAAGAAATATTGAAATAAATAAGTATATTAATAAACTTAAGGTATTTGTTACTATGTATAAAACATGTTCACTTACCGAAATGGAAAAAAGAGCCTGCAATAATTAACTTTCGATTATTAAATTCCAAAATTTTGCCAACTGCAGGCATTCCGAACAATTTCACAATAATTGACACAATTTTATATCATGTCAAAAAATGTTCAATGGATCATTCCTGAATTGATTCCGTATTGAATCATTTCTTCGTAATCGTTTTTGATGGAAAACTTGATTAAAATTGTATTCGAAATTTTTCGAACAAAGAAGTAAAACAGAATAATGATTAAGGGCATCGTTTTTATACTAATTATAGTGGGTGTTTTTTTTTTTTTAAAGAATGATAGAACTTTAAATTGAAAAATAAAACACAAAATATTTACTTTTACTCGCAATCAATTTTTTTTATTGGAATGATAAATGTTAACACTTGAAAAATATATAAATGATCCCAGTCGGTTCCTGATTCGAATAAGCCATGTCCGTCTGTCTGTCTGTCCGTCCGTGTGTCTGTCAGTTCGCAAGATAACTCCCGAAATAATTAAGCTAGCGGTTTGAAATTTTGGTCAGATGTTTGTTTTGATTAAACCTTGAATGGTATTGAAAATGGGCCAAATCGGATAAAGGGTTCCCCTACCTCCCATACAAATTATCCCTTCTTGATATTTTAATTCGGCCATAACTTTCGATACAATATCGCGATCGTTTTGAAATTATTATCAATGCCTAACTCGGACATATACTTTAAGTTGATGGAAAGTGGAGTAGGTCCGGCTACCCCTTCTCCTACCTCCCCTACAAAGTTATATTCAGCCATATCTTTTGATAGAATGTCGCGAAGAACTTCAAATTAGTATCAAATGGTAGCTGTTGGATGCCTTGATAAGATGTTAAAGATGTGCCAGGTCTGACCCATCTATACCCTCGCTCCCCTACAAAAAAAACTTGAATATGTTGTGTTTTGCATGACTTCTAGGTCTGTACATGGGTATAGGGTATACACTCATCATGCTATTCGCACGATTAAAACTCGATCTCGTTTTTTGATGGTTTCTTCGACGTGTTGGTGTTATTGCATCATTTAGAGAGTACGTAAATTTGATTCAAATGTAATATTTTGTGTTTTTTTTAGTTTGAAGTTCTATCATTCTTAAAAAAACACCCTTTACATTGATATGTTTCTTATTAATGACTAATGATGTCTGGTATCAATAAATGTCAATTGCAGAATCAATCGCATTGAGGGGAAATTATTGATGACTTATTGATGCCGCAGGGTCAGTTCCAAAATGCTATGTGGGTTGGCATATCCAAATAGTGTTCTGTCAATAAGGGAAAATAAAATAGAATATCTCAAAATAATGTTCGCATGTATGTATCTCAGATGAATATCAAGATTTTGACAATAGCTTACTCAATTGGCCGACTATTATTGAACCAGATCGCGAATAATACACCGAATGAATACTTTTTTTTCTAGAAAGGATTTATTTTGTTTTTATCTCATGCAAATTTGAACTTTTTTCTTTATTCTTGAATATATAGTTGTTTTACCATAGAGAAAGTATACATAGAGATGGAACTCCATACAAAATTAAAATCGGCTGGGAAACATTTTACCTTTGAGTGTGTACTGTTAGTAACGTGTACATACAGGAAGATACTTAATAATCGAAGCCTTCCCCTTAGCATCATTTACATCCATAAGAATAAATAGGCTAACTAGCTTAACGATTCGATCTCTTTCTTAAATGTAAAAAAATCTCCTCCTAAATAGTCCACCTCCACTCTCCCGCTACAGCCACACAAACTGACCGTTTTCAGTACTGGGTCGAGATGGGTGGAGTCTCCATCTAAAATTGGAAATGCTCCGTGAACAAGCATTTCATATTTGTTTATTGAGGATCAAGATCATATTCGTTATATTAAGGTATTATGGAAAATTATGTAAAAAAACAAACTATCGACATTTTTCGTCTCCAAGTGGATCTACACGCAAGTGTACATAAAAAATGTATGCAAAATGTCGTATTGTTCACGAAATGGTCGTGTAAATTTTCGTGTACATTAGAGTTGCCGTTTAATATTATTTCCCTGACCACAAATGGATTGTCTTCAACACATAACATCAAATCATACTATTTTACGTACAATAAATCGATTATCGACAATTTAAGAACGCTTTTCTATATAACAACCACTCTAAATAACACTTTTCAATTGAAATTTTTAAGATTATGCACACTACGCTATTGTACATACCGAAATGGTAACACCGAGCATCTATTGTTTTTAAACGAAAATGGCACCAGGGCGGGGTTTGTGTCATTTTCGTTTCGTTTCGGTGTTACCATTTCGGTATGTGCAATAGCGTAGTGCGCATAATGTTAAAAATGTTAATTGAAAAGCAGTGGCGGTTACTCCTTAGGAGCACATGAGCACGTGAACCCCCTACACTCATCATATCCATCACATCGTAAAATTGCTTCTCTACGTAAAATTTTCTATCATAAAATATATAACAAAAATTCAATTTTTAATAAAAATCTATACCATCTATCTCAAACCCGCGAAGAATAACCGAAACTGTTAACACAAGTCAAAGGCAACAGCCACCTCTATTCTCTAATCGCACGTGCGGTTAGAGTTGCTTGTACCCGTCATCCGTTTCCATACGATCCTATGCGATGTCCCATAGTATCAATCGCCGCACACTCGCTGGCGTAGGAGCACACAAAATATGTGCGAACAGTGGAAGAATTGCGTGCGAGCTTGAGAATCGGTGATGTTTTTTCTGTTGATTTTTATGAATTGATGCATTTTGCATTGTTTTTATTAATCTTTATGATTACGTATTAATTGCTCCGTTTTTTCTCTTTTATGTGGAAAGGTATAGGCTCATATGTATTTAAAAATCAAGGTAAAAGTAATGACGAATATATTCGTATTAATTATGGCTATGTAGGAAACAATATTTATTAATTTATATGTATTTAGAATTTGGAAACATGTATGGATGATGTAGTGTTATCAGCAAAATCGTGATTATTTTGTAATTAAAAATTGTTCGGCCCATGTTGCACAATTTTTGTACACACTTTTAGAGCTATATCCTTAGTATGTGTTGCTTTTAAAACTCCACTGATTAAAAATCCGTTCAAAAATAATTTCGGATATAAGTGGTTCGAAAATGAACTTTTGGAACTAGAACTCTGATATTAACTATTGTGTACCTATTATTCGAGAAATTATTGAAAAATCGTTATTTTTAATTTATTGAATTAACGTCAATTGAAAAGCGGTATCGGTAACCATATTAGCAGAAATGAAATATTAATTTATATTTGTTGCACTTTGGGATCTCATTCAAGATATTTCTCTTTGTATCTTCCTAAATTCAATCATTTTGATTGGCTGAAAATTTAATAATATTAACCACAAAAAAAATCTCTATATGTATAAAAATAGACGAAACGGCTAATGAAGCCAAAAAGGAAATTCTTCAATTGAAAAAAATGTTGAAAAGGTACAAAGTACATGTACAAAGGGTTAGTGAAGTTAGGTAGATATTTACATAATTTTAAAGAATTAGTTGCTGTTATTTGTTTCATTTGTGAACCCCCAATTTAGGAGGGCACGAGCCGCCACTGTTGAAAAGTGTTATATAGAAAAGCATTCATAAATTGTGAATCGATTTGTTGTACGTAAAGAAGTATGATTTGATGTTATGTGTTCACGACAATCCATTTGCGGTCAGCGAATTGATATTACACGGCAACTCTAAATGTCGACGAAAATTTACACACTAAAGCCTAGTACTTAACCTCGAAAGTGAAATTATCCGCCCCTGCGATTTTTTCAATGAAAATGTATTCTTACTGTCGTGGAACATATGGGAAATGCTAGGGAATTCCATAAGCTACAATCCGAAAACAGTTCCATAATTTTTCTCGGACATATTATGTATTTTTTTCTGATTCCCCGGTTATTTCATCGTGAAATGTCAAATGAGCGCGGAATCAAAAAATAATACATAACATGGCCGAGGAAAATTATGGAACCGGTCTAGGATTGTAGCTTATGGAATTCCCCACCGTTTGTGAAATATTCCACGACAGTAAGTATGCATTTTTATTGATAAAATTTCTGGGCGAAAAATTTCACTCTCGATCTTAATTCAGCCCTTATGCAATTCATTGAAAAAGTTAACGCACACGACTGCAATTAATGTTTTGACCACGCATAAACTTAAAACTAAAACTTTATGACTCTCTGGTAAACAAAAATTAGCTATAGCTGTCTTTCTCAATACAGTGGGCAGTTTAATGGAAATTCTATTCGTCTCACATTATTTATTTGTAGTGGTTCGCACATTTTCCCTACTGGCAAAATTATTTTGTTCTAAGTTCCTGATCTTTGTATATCTCATCTGTGGTTTTACTAAAAATTTGCATATTTTGCCAGGTTTATTTTCACTTTGTGCAGAAATATCATAAAGCATGCCACTTCAATGTCAAATAACTATCCATACGGTAAACATACAATTCTAATAATAGGCATCTCTTGTAATTATAACCTTGATAAAAATATCAGTCAGGCAATAATTTTTGCCTAGAAGGTTTTTTTCTAGTTTCTCAACATCTGACTTATGAGCTTTCTGCACCAAGTGATTCAATTGCCGTCAAAAATTTATTTAAGTGAAAATCAGCTGGTATGAATATAAAGTTCGCTATCGGCCTCTATATTACTAATATATTTTTATCGTACTTAACGCGTACGATCCTACAACTACATCTTCTCTCTTATATGTATATAAAAATGGAACGTGATTTCTTTGTGACGCATAAACCCGAAAACCGCTGGAGCTATTTGGATGATTCTTTTTTTGTTTAATCCGTCTTACGCTGGAGAAGATTTAAAGACCGACAAAATTTGGAAATTGGATTGGCGCATAGTCAAATGATCATTTCTTTCTTACATCATTTTATTCTAGCTGAATAGATTTTACCAATTGCATATCTTTAGGAGCAGTGTGAATTGACTTGTATTGAATTCGAGCTAAAAATAACCCTAGTTTTCTACACTTAACGTATAAAAACTGTTAGAAATAATGGAGCTAGAATAAAATGATATAAGAAAGATATGATCGTAAGACTTTCAGGGACAGGTGCCTGTCGTTTTTCCCGTTGCACCCAAACCAACATGCTTATCAGACAGGGAAATCATGTGAATCAGTACTACACCATTTAGTTGGGAAGATTGAGACCACATTAGAAATCAAAGAAATAGGGCTCGCGGCCTTCCTAGATATAGAGGGGGCCTTCGACAACACTTCCTTTGAATCTCTTGTACACGGCGCCTCGAGTCATGGAGTTCAAAACACCCTATGTCGGTGGATAAAATCAATGCTTCAAGGACGACAACTACATGCAAAATTATTCGGTGAAACCATGTATACAGCTGTCCTCAAAGGTTGCTAAATAACACTGGCTTCTAAACACTAGGATATGCTGATGACATCAGCATCCTGATAAGGGGAAAATTTCCAGGAGTTCTTTCTGAACTCATGCAACAAGCTCTAACCCAAGTGGAGGATTGGTGTAGGAGGGTAGGCCTATCGGTCAATCCCGCCAAAACAGCACTAATAACCTTCAGTCGCAAATACAACTTGGAAGGGCTCAACGCTCCAACATTATTCAACCAACAACTGCAGTTTACCACGGAGGTAAAATATCTGGGAGTCACCCTTGATAACAAACTCACGTGGAACAAGCAGCTGCAAAACACAATTGCCAAAGGCAAACAGACCCTATATGCGACAAAAAGAGCAATAGGGAAAACGTGGGGGTTAAAACCACAAATGATACACTGGATATACGAAGCTGTGGTCAAACCCCGTCTGACCTATGGCTCGATAGTCTGGTGGACCAAAATCAAGCAAAAAACAGCAGCAGCGAAGTTGGGATCAGTACAGAGACTGGCTTGCGCAAGCATAACCGGCGCCATGCGCAGTGCACCAACTTTAACTCTAGAGAAACTACTAGACCTGCCACCACTGGACCTCACAATCACAGAAGAGGCAGACTTGCAGCGTACAGACTCCAATCATCGAACATGTGGACACCACAAAGGGTAGGACACTGTACGATTACAGAAATCATTGCAAACCGAATCCTAGATATGGGAAGCGACTATACCCCGGCCATGTACACCTTCGACTCCAACATCCAAACGTCAACAGTTAGGGAAGACTGGAGTAAATGGAACGACAACCATCTATCAAGTCACATCGTGTGGTACACGGATGGGTCGAAGATAGACGAAGGAACAGGGGCAGGAGTCTATACTAAAACCAACAACTATAGTATATCCAAACCCCTAGGTCAATATACAACTGTCTTCCAGGCAGAACTTATAGCCATAAACCTTGCAGCAGGGGAGAGTACTCTGTAAAGAACTGTTGTAAATTACTTAATAATTAATTCATCTGACTTTATATTTTCATCCAAAATAAATTCACTAGCACAATAGTTATTGTTTTTTGTTTTTGCAATAAATTTTCTATTTCGCCTATAATAATTTTCAAATGAATCCTTAATAATGTATGACCTATCGTTAACATTTTCTACAATACTTCCGTAGTGCCATTCTTTTCCATTCTTCTTAAAAATGACTAATTCGCCTAATTGCAATAAAGGCAAAGATTTTGCATTCCGATCATAATAGTACTTTTGTGTAGATTTTTTCTTATTAATTCTTTTCTGAATAGACTTTTCTGACATCTTATTTCGTTCAAGTAAGTTATCTAGAAGAGGCAATTTGGTTTTCACCAGCCGACCAAAAAATAATTCTGCTGGGGAAATACCCATACTGGCTACCGAAGTTGTATTGTATTCCAAAATACGATACTGAAACTTGTTTATTTCATTCGCCTGATAACAACGCTTAAGTATATTTTTAGCAATGGCCACTCCTTTTTCGACCAAGCCATTACATTGTGGATATCTTGGACTTGAGAACTTAAATTGAATATTAAAATCCTTTGCAAATTGTTTAAAATCTGCCGAGCCGAATGGACTATTGTCACACTTAATTACGACGGGATTACCAATTTTGTCGAACACTTGACAAATAGTATTATTTATATTCCCGGAGGTTTTATTATTTAGTTTAGCTGCTGCTAAATAATTTGAATATGCATCTATAATTGCAATGAAGTCATTACCTGCGTACTCAAATACATCCATAGATACCATATGATATGGATATTTAGGATTTTCGTCCTGGATTAATGGCTCCTTTTGGTTATTCCTTCTAAACTTTTCACAGATTGAACACGAGACAACTATTTCCTTAATTTGCTCACTCATTCCAGGCCAATAATACAACTTACGTGCCCTTGACAGAGTTTTTTCAATTCCAAAGTGGGATTCATGAAGCCATTTCACTATTTTGCCCTGTAAGAGTGTTGGAATTACCAATCTGTGATTTTTAAAGAGCAATCCATTTTCAAAATGCAATTCCGCTTTTACCTTGTGAAATCGCTTTCCAACGTCATTTAAGTGGTGATATCCTGGTCATCCTTTTTCAACATATTGACAAATGAGACTGTAATTATGATCATCCTTCAACAAATTCTGGTAGTACTGTAAATTAGCTTCATTTATACATACCGATCTTATCAAAGCATGAACAACGCCCAGTGTACCTTTTAATTCTGACACCTCAGGTAATTGCGCGCGAGAGAGACAATCTGCAACTAACATATTTTTTCCTGGCCTATAAACGATTTGTAGTCTGGCTGGTCGAGCGGTTAGTGCGCGCACCTTCGGTGCACAGGCTCATGAGTTCGAATCTCACCGTGTTCCATTGTGTTTTTCGAACTCACGAGCTTGTGACAGACTATGATCTCACTCAGATGTTAAACGAGTACCCATTTATGGGGATAAATAACACTGCTGAGCGTGATGCTGATCTCATTACCTCATCAAAAAGCAGATAAGATCTTGGAAATAGGATGTCACTAACACATCCTGCGGCCTTAGTCCAATGTTGGATTGTCGCGCCTGTTATTTATTTTTATAAACGATTTCCATCTGCGAATATTTTAATAAGGTCATAAACATTCTCTGTAGTCTCGGAGTCACGTTATCAATATCACGCTTAATCAAAGCTTCCAAGGGCTTATGGTCTGTTTCAACTATGAAGGCTCGACCATAGATAAAATAATGATAACGTTGACAAGCAAAAACAACAGCTAAAAGCTCTTTTTCAATTTGAGCCCATTTCTGTTCACTCTTGCTAAGAGTTCTGGACATGAATGCCACTGGGTGACCATCTTGAATAAGAACTGATCCCAGCCCATCTTTCGAAGCATCTGCCTGAATGATTACAGGCTTTTCAGGATCATACGTGTGCAAGATAGGGTCTGATGTTATTAACTTTGACAAATAATTAAGTTCGTTATCGTGTTTTTCATCCCATTTGAAAGGGACATCTTTTCCAGTTAATCTTCTCATTTCAGCAGTTAACTTGGATAAATTTGGAATGAACCTTCCAACAAATTTAAAAAGACCTAATATCCGCATTACACCTTTTTTATCCTTTGGGACTCCCATTTCCAGAATCGCCTTTTTATACTTGTTCACAGGTTTAATTGATTTTCCGGAGATTATATGTCCCATAAATTGGACTTCTTGCTTACGATATTGTAATTTTTCTTTGTTAAATTTTATCTGACCAAAAACAACAAAGTTGTAAAAGTTACCCCGCCAAAGAAAAATTCATCTGCCGCAAAAAGAATACATATCACTCCAATCCGCTGCTCATATCTAATTTTGTTTGCTGGATGTACTTTTGTTTTAGGTGTAAATGCTGGAGAAGTTTAAATGTACAGGACTACTTCTTAAAGTAAGTTGGTGGGAGCTTTAACATTTTATTCAGTGCCACTTTGACGGCACCCTCCAAATTACTTTAAGAAGTAGTCCTGTACATTTAAACTTCTCCAGCATTTACACCTAAAACAAAAGTACATCCAGCAAACAAAATTAGATATGAGCAGCGGATTGGAGTGATATGTATTCTTTTTGCGGCAGATGAATTTTTCTTTGGCGGGGTAACTTTTACAACTTTGTTGTTTTTGGTCAGATATCATAAATTTTTGCATACTTAAATAGCCAACTAATATTTTTGTTTTGGGAAAAGTTTCAATAGGTTTTTGTTCAGCATATTCCATAAATTGAATATCATAAGTTATATTCACAGGGTCTTCTTTAAAATAAATAGATACTGCAAAAGCAATTGCAAATACGCCACAAATGCCTGTTGCTGAGCTTTTTTAAAAATAATTTTGGGATGAAATGGGTATAGTTTATTTATGTATTTTGTGCAAAATAGATTTGTGATATCTTTGTGTTATGGCTCTGCTAACATTCTGTTAGTAATCTGTTATTTTTTTGTTGACTCTGTTAATGCTCTATTAACGTTCTCTTAACACTCTATTATCTTTTCGTTAATGCTCTGTTAACGTTCTGTTGATGTTCTCTTAATTCTCTTGAATCATTCGGCTAACGCTCTGTAAACGGTCTCTTACCTTTCTTTTATTATTCGATTTACGTTCTGTTAACGTTCTGTTAAGGCTCTGTTAATTTTCTGTTAATACTCTGTTAACGATCTGCTAACGCTCTGTTGTTGCCTTGCCAACGCTTTGTTAACGTTCTGTTACTGACCTGTCTTAATGCCCCCCTGACCCAGTGTCCCAATGTTACATTGTCCCAATGTCACAGTGTCCCAATGTTCCAATGTCCTAATGCCCTAATGCCCTAAGGTCCATTGTCACAGTGTCCTCATGTCCCAATGTTCTAATATCCCAGTGTCCCAATGTCCTAATATCCTAATATCCTAATGTGCCAATGTCCCAATATCCTGATGTCCCAATTTAGGTCCTATTGTCCCAATGTGCAAATATCACAGTGCCCCAATGGTTTAATGTCCGCATGTCCCACTACCCTAGTGTCCCAATGTCTCAGCATCGGAATATCCCAATGTCCCAGTCTCCCACCTAATGTCCTAATATCCCAATGTCTAACTGTCCTAATGTCCCAATGTCCTAATGCCCCAATTTCCTAATATCCCAGTACCCCAATGTCCCAGTATCCTAATGTGATAATATCCCAATGGCCCAATGTCCTAATGTACCAGTGGTCAGTGTCCCAATGTCGCAGTATATCAAGTGACCCAAGGTCCCAATAGCCTAACGTCCTAATATCCCAGTGCCCCAATGTCCCTGTATCTCAGTGCCCTAATGTCCCAGTATCCCAATGTTCTAATATCCCAATCTGCCAATATCCCAATGTTACAATGTCCCAATGTTCTAATATCCCGATGTCCCAGTGCTCCAATGTTCCCACGTCCCAGTTTCCCCAGTGTACCTAATGCCCCAATGTCCTAATGTGTTGATGTCCTAATATCCCAATGTCCTAATGACCCAAGACCCTAATGTTCACATGTTCTTATATCCCAGTGCCCCTATGTGCGAATATCCCGATGTCCCAATGTCACAACATTCCGATGTCTCAGTGGTCCAATGCCCCTATGTACCAGTGTCCCAATGTCCCAATATCCGATTGTCCCAAGGTCATAATGTCCCAATGTCCTAATATCCCAGTGTCCTAATGTCCCAGTCTCCCAGTGTCCTAATGTCCCAATGTCCCATTGTCCCAATATCCTGATGTCCCAATGCCCCAATATCCCGATGTCCCAATGCCCCAATATGCCGATGTCCCCACGTCCCTGTTTCCCCATTGTGCCTAATGCCCCAATGTCCTAATGTCCCAAGACCCTAATGTCCCAGTTTCCTAATATCCCACTACCCCAAGATCCTAGTCTCCCAGTCTCCCGGTGTCCCAATATCCCAATGCCGCAGTGTGTTTTAAAAAATGGTCAATGCGATGAGCCGATAGACGCAATCGTTGGAAATCTTTTGTTAACTTTACCTATTAATTTACCGTAATTCCATCCACTTATCTAAATGGAAGACATTGATTCTTTAGAAAACCCCCCAGAGGATCATTCGTTCCAAATTTCATAAAAATCCCATCACGAAGAGAGACAGTAGAAGCAAGTCTTTCTGCAACTGCAGACTTCATTCTGAAATTGGGTTACTCGCTTAAGTCTGTGAGGGTGAAAATTTCACCGTTTATTGCATATATCTTACCCGTTATTTTGCCGATCGAAGATTTTATTTGGAAAGGCACTAGAACAGGATATGTGGAATATTTTGGTAAAAAAATTTTTTTGGGGGCTGTTGCCTGGAAGTCTGTAGCCTGGTCAAACAAAAAGGCAAGTTGTCTCCGGTAATCATAGACTTGTTCGCTTTCGTTTTTCTTTTTCCTTTGGCGGGCGAGACGCTCTCGCGTCTCTTGATATTATACACGCGCGCTCGTGTAAGTACATCTGATAATATTTTATCGTGTTCAAGTTCATCAACTGCAGCAATACATACATCATCAAAATAAATGAATACTCCAGGTATGTCACCAAAACATTTTATCATGTTTCTTTGAAAAATTTCTGGTGAGCAATTCAAACCAAACGGAAGTCTATTGAATTTATACCGACCAAAAGGTGTCATGAATGTTGTCAAAATTGAGCTTTGGTAATCAAGCTCTAATTGCCAAAATCCACTAGCGCAATCAAGAACAGTAAATACATTTTTATTGCATATTTCAGACATAAAGTCATTTATGGTTGGGATGAGATAATGCTCCCTCCTAATGCCGGCATTAAGGGGCTTCGGATCCAAGCACAATCTTATATCCCCATTAGCTTTCTCCTCAATCTGAAGGTTGTGTACCCAATCGGTAGGATACGAAACGGGTGAGATTATATCATCTCGGACCATTTGATCTAGTTTTGGTTTCAATTTCAGAACAACCGTTTGGGGAAACCTTTTCCTGTAATGCACTACTGGCGTTGCATCTGGTTTTAGATGAATTGTCACCTTACCTGGCATTTTTCCAATTCCAGTAAACACGTCGTTGTTTTTACCCAAAAATGCTTCTAGACTTGTATCTGACAAGTTAATGACATCAATGTCCAAGCACCTTATTAACCCAAAATCACTGCATGTCATACGTCCAAGAATCGGTTCCCGCTCACTACTGACAATAACAAAATCAGCTTCGCGTAATAATTTCGATTTTAAATCCATTAATTGAAGTACAACCGTTCCGAATATTTTGACTTTATTGTTATTATAGTCATACACAGGAAAGTCATTATGCGAATTTCTAATTTCAAGCTGCAACTTATCAACAATACTAATCGGAATGCAATTCACATCTGAGCCCTATCGATTTTAAATTTAACTAGTGAGTTTCCTAAGAGGTACGCCTTAGTCCATTGATTTACTCTACAATTAGAATTATTACTAAGTACATATTTCGTTTGAAAAACTCCACAATTACCTGGCACGTCACTCCAATTAAGACTCCCAATTTTAGACTTTGCTGGCTGACTGGCTTTATTTCGACACATTCGTTTGAAGTGGCCCTTTCTGCCACATTTGCTGCACGCGAAATCCCTTGCTGGGCATGCTGCCTTGTGAGCTATATTCCAAACGCCCCCGCAATTGAAACAAAATCGCTTGTTGATGCTGTCTATGGCATTAGTTGATTCCGTTGAACACGTTAGCGATGAAACGATTTCTTTCTTCGAGTCCAGAAATTTTTTGTTGACATTTGCTGCTTCAAACGTTTTACAACTGTCTACCACTTTCGACAAAGATTCATCACGGCCATCTAACAGTTTTAGCTGTAATTTTTTATCAAACACTCCTGTGATGATACGGTCTCGGAACATTCGTTCTTCATAAGATATTCCGCAGGAACAAACAAAGTCACATCTCTCAAGTTGCATGCGTAATACAGTTAGAAAATCAGTCACTGATTGACACTCCGTTTGAGCCAAATTGTTAAATTTATACGTTTCCATTGCAACGTTCTTTTGAGGCATATTGCACGCTTCAAAAAATTTGTCGCGCCCCTTCTACCCCTTAAAAACTACCCCTAATTGCATTTCAGCCTTCGTTCGCCAAACTCGAGTTCCAAGAATCGCCCCAATACTAAAAGTGTCCAGTAAACTCTCACTACGGCTGCTTAAAAGATTTCCACCCTGAAAAAAATTGTCGCGCCCCTCCTTCCCTTAAAAACTACCCCCGTCAAGTTAGCACTACCACCCCTTTCGGTTCCTGCGACAATTAATTGGATACTTTTTGTTTTACGGAAATGCTTGAAGTGGCCGCTACCGGGGTGGTAGTGCTAACTTGACGGGGGTAGTTTTTAAGGGAAGGAGGGGCGCGACAAATTTTTTCAGGGTGAAAATCTCTTAAACAGCCCCTGTGATATCTTACTGGACACCTTTAGCATTGGGGAGATTCTTGGAACTCGAATTTGGTTAACTGAGGCTCTAATGCACTTAAGGGTAGTTTTTAAGGGGAAGGAGGGGCGCGACAATTTTTTTTTCTTTTTCCATTGAATTACGACAAAATTGCGACATTTAATGCACTATAGCGTTTGTCGAAATTTTAAAGTGGTAGTGCTAACTTGACAGACGTGTTTTTATTGTGTTATGGATTTGTCGTTTTTTATCAAACGAAATTAGGGTCCCCGAACAAGTTGCAGCTAGCTGTTTCAATTATTTCAAATATTTATATTGACATTGATACCTTTTTGGAAAGCTGACAACACGGGTATGTTTTTCCAGTGGTCTGCAGAGTCCGTGTCATATAATTTTTTTAGTAATACTCTATTAAAAATCAACTTTTAAAAAATTTAAGATAATTTTTTTTATTAAAAATTAAAAATTTCGAATTGTGATGGGTTTTTGAAATTTTAAAAGATTAAGAAATGTCTGCCATAGTGTTGACTAAAATCCAAAAATAAGTTTTAACCCATTACCTTAGTAGTTTTTTTTAATTCTTTACTTTAAATGGTAAAATTCGAGGTTATTTAAAAAAAAACCTAAAAATTCAAATATCTCAGTGACCGTTGAAAATCGGCCTAACATTTATGGCCTCATTTTGTTGCATTTTTACCCTATTATAACGTGTTGCAGGGAATAGGTCGACTTAACCAATAACCCTGTATATATACGTATAAGCAGTAAAATAAAATAACCTTGACGACTATCATCATTAGTAGTTGGAATATGATTCGAAGCGATTAAGGGTAATTTAAAAATACAAAAATATTTTATCTTCACTTAAAACTGTGATGTAACGGGTTGATAATAAATTAAACAACTAAAAAAATCCTTTCAGGCCCTATACCGATGGGTATTTTTTTGCTGCATATTGCACTTTTCAATGATTTACGCCTCTCACGTTCAGCTTATTTTTTACGTTATATACAAAAAGAACAAGGTAAAGCTATAATTTTGTTGTTTTATTACAGCCGGCCGCTAAACCGAATGATAATTTAACGAATTTAAAAATCCCAGAGGTCCATGAGCCGGTAGGCAACAAGAACAGGATACTGACGAATACATCGGATGAAATACGTTCAATGCCTCCACCAACCATTTCTTCAAAGGCCAACAAAGAAAATCAAAAGGATAAAATGGTCTGACCTTTAAAATGTGATAAACCGCGCAAAAGCTTGTGATTGTTATATTAATACACACTAATTAAAGGCTACCATAATGAACGTTTAACATTTGCCAGTACATATGTAACTGTTTCTTACAATTTTGAGGTGCTTGTATTATCGGGGAAAAATCTCGGAAAAGCCACGCAATTAATGTAATATATAACTTGGTTTCTTCCTCTGTGGTTCATTATTTCATCTTTTATTTTAATTTAAATTCAATACGAAAAATTATACAGAGAATTTGTTAAGAATTATACCGATGTAAATATTTCGAAGTATTTAATTAAAAGCTATATCATAGATTTTTTTGTGTGTAGTTAATGTTTGCCTTGTTGTTATGTAGTTTGTAGTAGCAGGATAGGTATCCAGAAAGGCTATAACAACCGTGTATGACTGTGGATGTGACATTGCTGTTGTTGCAGAACCCAGCGAACATTCTGAATTCATACTGAAATCAAAGTGAATTCATTTCATGAACGTGAATTCACTTGAGCTTCATTTAGGCTTCAGTTTGATATCACATCGGATTCACCTACGTATGAACATTTTTACGCCGAAATGAAATCATTTGGTGGATTCAGAATGAATTCAGTAGATGAAACCCAACTGAAACCATAGGGTGGTTTCAAAACGAATTCAGAATATGAGTCCTAATTGAAATCATTAGGTGGCTTCAGAGTGAGTACAGTAGATGAAAGGGAAGTGAAATCATTAGGTGGTTTCAGTAAGAATTCAGTACATGAGTGAAATCACTGGGTGTTTTCAGAACGGATTCAGTAGATGATTTTATTTCAAAATTATAGTAAGCTATAAAAAGGCTAGTTTTTAGTGCATCGTTGGGTTTGGAAAATTCACAATTAAAACATTACATCCTACAAATTTTAATAAAAGGCCTTAGCTTTTTGTTTTATTATTAAATTTATTTTTTTTTTTCAATAAAAAACTAGGAATATAAACCAAATTTATTTTAATAATAAGGATTACACGGTAATTAAATTATAAATGATGATGATAATTAAAAAAAGGAAAAAAAATAATATAAATGGTGTATTGCAATTTCTGTCTCTGTCCTTTCTGAAAGATATAAATTTATTATTACGCATGAAAATAAATATTATTACAATATTTTACCAGTCGCTCATTGGCATATTGGAAATGCCTTTTTATGTGCTTTTCTATTAAAGCTTCTGTCGACTTGGGCACTGCTGCCATACACGCTCCAAAATGTAAATTAATTTTTAAATTGTATAAGGTATTTTTCGCAAAAATAGCGTAGTGTAGTCCAAAACACTTGAGAAAAAAACGGTAGTATTTCATTTACTCCGAGCTAAATGTCGAATTTAACTGGCCAGAGAAGGCGCCACGAATGATTCTCACCCTGGAGGTGGACTTGTCTTCCTAATACACAGGTCCGTACATTACAGTGTATTAGATGTAGTTTCAGACGGTACGGCGGAATTGCAAGCCATCTCAGTTTCATCAGGGAGCACCAATATTGAAATTTTTAATATCTACATACCACCACATTCTAGCTGTACAAACTACCATTTCAATATTGGTCCTCTTCTTAATGGAGAGCGCAGGATCATTCTTGGTGACTTCAATGCCCATCATGAACTCTGGCATTCCGCGCTTCACAACGATGCCAGGGGTCAAGCTATCGCCGAATCTCTGGACGCATCAGATTTCTGTACCCTCAATGAAAACTCGCCAACCCGTGATGCAAACAATTGTATTAGCTCACCAGACATTACAATTGTCAGCGCTAGCCTAATTAGTGAGACCTCCTGGGAAACACTTACTGGTCTTCCCTCTGATCACCTCCCAATCATAGTCAGAGTTGACAAACCAGCTGACCTGACCAAGTCAGAGAAGCGAACTTTTGTCAATCACAAAAAAGCTGATTGGGAAGGTTTCAAAACATTCACGTCATCGAAGTTCTTCGCGCTTCCCCCTCCCACCAATATACATAAGGCCGAACGGAACATTAGGAGCGTCATTGCCAAAGCTGCGGCACAGTTCATCCCTGCAAGGCGCATTCCAAAGGTTCGTCCAAACTTTCCAACAAGTGGCGCAAGGTTAGCCGATGAACGTGACAACATTAGGCGCGCTAACCCTGGTGACCCCAGAATTCGGGAGCTCAATATTCAAATACAGCGACAAGTTAAAGGCCCTTCTTGTAGTGACCCCAGAATTCGGGAGCTCAATATTCAAATACAGCGACAAGTTAAAGACTACAAGAAGGCCAAATGGAACGAGCACCTCAATTACTGTAACCTTAATGAAGGTGCCAGTAAGTTATGGTCCACTGTCCGTGCCCTTTCGAACCCCACAAAAGATAAGGGCAATATAGCCATAACCTTCGGCAAAAAAGAAACAAGCAATCCTCTACAGTGTGCGAGCCAGTTCAATAAACAATTTATTGAACATCCCAAGTCCGATGGCCTCAATCGCAAAATCAGAAGACGGATTCGCAGCCGAATTGTTTACTCCGTACCAATTTATACTCCGGACCAGGTTAAAACAGTCATTGAGAATGCAAAAAATTCTAAGGCCCTTTGTTTCGTAATCGTCTTCGCCTGCTGTAGCCGGATCTTTCGTCATCGCCTGCTGTAGCCGGATGTTTTTTAACCGCCTGCTGGTCTGTCGAGTCGTTTTGGAATCACCTGCAAACAAGAAAGAAAAGGACCACAAAGTATCTCTACTATTTTGAATAAAAACAAGGCTATACTTATCTGACACTGCTGCTTTCGATGCCGTCTGAAAATCTCGCCGCCGCACAGTGGGGCGACTAGAATAAAAATTTGGACATAGGCAAATAAACTAAAATTAAATATTGCAGATTTGACTACTATGGTTTTACACTTTAAAGTATAAGCTATCGAAAACCATTGTTAAATTTTTTTTAATTGTAACGGTATTGATTTTACAGACATGTTTGTTCAATAAGAAATACGTTATTAGCATATATCACCAAAATTTCAAATACCCGTACCAACCACCTTACTTAATACAGTGGCACATAAATATATTTTTCACATTAGGCCTTTGGATGGGAAGGCTTTGCTATGGAATTTGCGTATCTAACAAGGAACATAACGGTAAATTTTAAAGATATTAGTGAAAAACTCTGAAATTTTTGTTATTTCATAAAAAACAAAAAATAGCCGTAGTTGGCCGGGAAATGAATTAAACCATATTAATCTGCAATTAATGGAGTAAATAAAAACACAGAGTTTTGCTGCGACCACCTGCGACCCCGGCTACAGTAGCTATTTTCATCGACAAACCTCTGTTTTTCATGTTTGACTTTTTGCATAATAACTTTCACTCTGATGCAGCTTTCGACTTTAAATTGTGTTTACATGTTAGCAATGTTATAAGCTTATCTGATTCTGAAAATGGGGTAAATCGGAGCAACATGTCCCGCACCTCCCCTACAAATTGTATGTAGAAAACCTATTAAATTAGTAATAACTCTTGGTTAAATTAAGCTAACTCGCTCAAGTTATTCTAATAAGTTTTTAATCGAATACCCTTCGACAGGACCAAACACAGGTTCGATTAAATCAAAGGTTCCACCACCTCCCCTATAAAAGATCTTACTTTATCAGAAAAATTGTCTTAGCTGCTCGTAATTCGTGAAGGGAAAAGTCGTTTGTTTCGATATTTGCATATTTTTGACAATTTTTTAATTAACTCCCGAAAAGCTTACATAAAATAGTAACTTTTGTGAACTATTCAAATTTATCCATTCAAAGAACCGTTATGATATTAGCATGTGCATTTTCTATGTCACATAAATTTTGTAATTTTTCGAAGTTTGAATTACTATATCTTCGAAATAACAGTGGGTTTTTCAACGGGGGAGCAGTGAAATTACATCGCATGTATATATTTTTAGAACCTTAACCCAAATACTAAATTGCACAAAGCAAGACGGAATAACTTTGGCTTTTGTTTGGTAACTCTAGTTTTTCTAAAGATTTCATAAATAATGGTGTAGTTTTGTAACGGTAAATAATAAAGCAATATGGTCATATAATATTTTACTCTAAATAAGCCGTACTATCTATTAGCATCATTTATAACATCGGAACGGAGAAACGGTTCATTTTCTATACTATGGGGTTGGTAAAAGCATCCTTAAAACCGCTATTACGGTCTTTCGGAAAGGACATATTTGAAAATGGAGTCCACCATTCGATTCAGCACAAACAAATTCAACTTATAGTCCCTTACATGGTGCATTATGCAACAGGACATCTTCGCAAATATGCGATGTCCAGAAAATCATCGATTTCGCCCCAATGTGCGCCGCCGCCGTCCATTGAAATTCGATGTTTACATCACATCTAGCCGTCACTGTAAACAGCTGACAGACTTGAAACGTATTGAGCATTAGAATCCTGCAACATTGAATTGAATTATATTGTTATAAGTACATTAACACTCAAAAGTAATTTATAATACATGTATAATGATTAACCTTGAATTTTGGTACTGTTTTTGAATGCGCTATTCCAAAGGTGACAAGTTAAGAAGCTAACAAAGAATGTAATCACTCTTGTTTGAAACGTCTGCGATCAAAGTGAAATAATAAAATGTTGAATTGTTTTAAAAAGTGGTGTTAATTATTTAATCGGAAAGGAAAGGATTTAGTTGAAGTCGCCATATAATTGCCGAATTTGGAGATCAAGGAATACGAGTATTCATGGAATTGCCGCAATGGGTAAAATCATCTACACCCTTGGACCAGATGGCATTTCAATGGCCATGCTCAAACATCTTGATCTTCCTGCCATTGAGTATCTCACGGCAGTCTTTAACTTGTCAATGTCTACGCTCGCCATCCCCGACATCTGGAAACAAGGTCGCATAGTCCCATGCCTTAAACCAGGGAAAAGTGCCAAACTAGGAACTTCCTACAGACCGATTACGATCCTGTCACCTGTAGCAAAGACGCTGGAAGCCCTCATCCACCCCACTCTCGTTTCACATGCAAAGCTAGATCCCCATCAGCACGGATTCAGACGCATGCATAGTACAACCACCGCTCTGGACGCGATCACTACACGTGTAAGAGACGGACTAAACCACAGTACACCTTGCCATAGAACGATCATGGTGGCGATTGACCTATCAAATGCGTTTGATAAGGTTAATCACTCCATGCTTCTGGCAAACCTCCTCAATATGCATGTTCCGACTCAAGAGATAAGATGGATTGCCAACTATCTATCTATCTGGTAGGCAATCCTTCACCGAGTTTCGAGGCAGTCGCTCCAAACTTAGAAAGATCAAATTAGGTGTTCCTCAAGGTGGGGTTCTCTCTCCCACCTTGTTTAACATCTACATGGCCGGTCTCCCAACACCTCCGGAAGGCATTGAAGTTATTTCTTATGCCGATGACTGCACTGTACTCGCCACGGGAGCGGATAGGGATGTCATGCGCGAAGATATCAATAGATATTTAGCGCGACTAGAAGCCTTTTTCCATAGCAGAAACCTAACCATCTCAGCGTCCAAATCGTCTGCGACCTTCCTTACCACCTGGTCAGGTGATTGTAGGTGGCCGGTTGGGGTACGTATTGGCAACAAACCAGTTCCTGCTGTTGCAAATCCAAAAATTCTCGGGCTTCACTTTGAGAAAATGATGACTTCAGCTCATCACGCGGAAGCGGTATGTGAAAAGATGCGCAGTAGAAACAAAATTCTTAAAGCACTGGCTGGTAGCACCTGGGGCAAAGATAAAGAGACAATGCTAGCCACTTACAAAGCGGTGGGTCGAGCAGCGGCTGATTTTGCGGCGCCAGTTTGGTCGCAAGGTCTCTGTAACACAAGCTGGAACAAAATCCAAGTCTGTCAAAATGCTGCTCTACGCACAGCTACAGGATGCCTTCTGATGTCTGCCCAGGACCACCTACATCAGGAGACACATTTGATGCCAATACGTGACCACAATCGACTACTTACAAAACAATATTTAGTAGGTTGTTATCGAGAGGATCATCCTAATCGTAACCTTATGCACAAAATTCCCCCTCCACGCAACATCAAACGTGGCCTTCGTGACCTTGAGAGAGAGGTCCAGGGTTACAAAAGGGATCCTTTCGACGAAGATTCATACCGGGCTGCCATTGCAATGGTGTGAATCATTGCAATGGGAAGTGAGTAGGTGTGGTGTGAATCATTGCAATGAGGAAGTGAGTAGGTCTATTGCGAGTTTAGGTACGAACAGAGTCCTCTCAGCGCTCCCACCACCTATTTCGCCTGAGGAGATTAGGCTCCCGAGAGCCACCAGAGTGACTTTAGCCCAACTTCGGTCAGGCTTCTGCTCACGCCTCAATTCGTATCTATCTCGCATAGACCCAAATATACAAAACGTATGCCCAAATTGCGCTGGCACGCCACACGATGTAGCCCATTTGTTTCAATGCCCAGCTGCACCCACTAATCTCACCCCCCTCTCACTATGGGAAAACCCCATTGCAGCTGCCACGTTTTTGTCCCTGGAGATTACGGACGAAAACGACAACGTATTATAAAACGAGTCCATATATGTAGATACACAGCGGTTCACACCTTTCTGTACCGCTAAAAGAGGAAGAAGAATTTAACTGGCCTAGACTAGACACTTACCTTTTTAATGTTGCTTTTAGTAAAATTCTTCAAAATTACTTTAAGTTTAACTTCACTTCACAGCACAGCTAATTATACTCAATTGAAACTTTTATAAAAATTATTAAAAGTTTTCATATAGCATTCCAACGGTTGCTACGGGTACTATTATTATGTTTCAGTTGCCTTTCACGTCATAAAGCCTAAGTGAAATCATTTCCTGAAAGAAATCTGAATACATTCAGTAACTATTCTGCTGCTGAAGATTAAGTGAATGCATTCACCTAGCTTTCATTTCCTGAAAGAAAAGTGAATACGTTATTAATTGTTCACTAAGTGAAGTGTACATTCAGTATTGATTTCAGATCGGTTTCACCTAGTGAATGGTTACTAAAATGTTGGCTGGGAAGGGTGTGAGTCGCTGTGCATGTCTGTGGATGTGCTCTAAGTTTCGTCGTGGTTCTCGCCTATTGTCTCAAGCGACAAGAACCTAGCAGCTGCAATTGGGTTGTCCCATATGTCCTCGGAGTGAGGTTAGTGGGTGCATCGGGGCAGCGAAACAGGTGGTCCACATCGTGAGGCGCATCACCGCAGCTCGGACAAATGTTCTGGATGTCCGGGTCTATTCGAGATAGGTACGAATTGAGGCGTGAACAAAAACCCGACCTAAGCTGGGCTAGTATCACTCTTGTGGCTCTCGGGAGCCTAGTCTCCTCAGGCGATATGGGTGGTGGGGGCACTGAGAGGACTCTATTCGGACCTAATCTCCCTATTGACCGATTTACAACGGTTGTATGAATATCTGCGATTGCTGAATGGTATGCTGTGTTATCGAATATATCGGGAGGTACCCGTTTGTATCTCTGGACGTCTCTCTCGAGATCTCTGATTCCACTCCTTGGTGATGAAGATGATCCTGGGACGACATGAGATGGCAACCTGTAGCGATACGTAGAGAAGCGTTCTGGCATGCCTGGATCTTATTCCAGTTTGTGTCACAAACGGTTTGTGACCACACCGATGCTGCATAGCTAGAGGTTGCCCTACCTATCGCTTTATAGGTGACAAACATAGTTTATTTGTCCTTGCCCCAGGAACTCCCGGCTAGTTCCTTTAGGACGTTGTTTCTACTGTGCATTTTGTCGACTTCATCATGGTATCCAGATAGACACCAAGGATCTTGGGGTTGGTAACAGTAGGAACAACGTCTTCAGCATTCTTACCAGTACGGATCCCAAGCACCTCTGAAAATACCTGCGTCCCGGTGGTGAGAAGAATTGCAGTACATTTAGACGGCGAAATGACTAGGTTACGGATATTGAAGAACTCCACCAGTTTCTCAATATAGTCATTCAGACGAGCACACATGCCGTTTAAATCATTCCCCGAGGTGAGTACGGTGCAATCGTCTGCATAGGAAATTAGTTCGATACCTTCCGGTGGTGTTGGAAGGCTCGACAGGTAGATGTTGAACAATGTAGGAGAGAGTACGCAACCCTGAGGAACTCCCAGCTTAATTTTCCTATGCTTTGAACAACTGCCCCGAAACTCTGTGAAGGATTGCCTCCCATCTAGGTAGTTGGCCTCCTCTTGTGAAGGAATCTGCATATTTAGGAGATCGGCCAACAACACAGAGTGAATGACCGTGTCGTAGGCTTTCGACAGGTCAAGGGCCACTAGGACGGTTCTGTCACAGGGCTGTTTTTGGTTGAGGCCATTGTGGATGTGATGGGTGATCATATCCAAGGCTGTTGTGGTGCTATGTATCTTCCTGAAGCCATGCTGGTGAGAAGCTAACTCAGCATGAGATACAAGGGTGGGGTGGATGATTGGATTGTGATTGGACGGTAGGATTCGACGAGTTTCGCGCTTTTACCGGGTCTGAGAAGGGGGGTGGTTCGTCATTTTTTCCAGAATTCAGGGATGGATATCGACAAGTTGAAAGCCATCGTTAGGTATTCTATGGCCGGAAGATCTAGGTGTTTCAGCATGACCATTGAAATGCCATTTGGTCCAATGGCCTTTGATTTTGTCGCATTCTTGATTGCTGCTGAAACTTGGCCCGCTGTATAGGTAGGGATTATGTCAACCGTTCGGTTGCGAATCCTTCTTTTTATCTTGCTGTTGAGCATCTTGGTCTTGGTGTGTTCAATAAATTGCTTATTGAACAAGCTCGCGCAGTTTTGGATTTGCGGTGGTTTTCTCACCGAATCTGATGGCTACACTGCCCTTGTCTTTGGTTGGGTGAGACAGGGCACGGACCGTAGCCCATAGTTTGCTGACACCTTGTGAGAGGTCGCAGCTATCCAGATGCTCGTTCCATTTCTCTTTTTTGTAGGTGATGACTAGTCGATTTATTTCGGAGTCTAGCTCCTGAATTCTGGGGTCTGTCGGATTTGCGCGTCTTAAATCGTCCCGTTCGTCGGCTAACCTTGCGGTAGCAGTTGGGAAATATGGCCGAACTTTGGGGATACGCCCTGCCGGAATGTAGCGAGCTGCCGCTTTGACAATGACGTTCCTTATATTCTTTTCGGCTTTCCTAGCGTTCAAGTCGAGTAGGTAGCGCGGCGAACTTCGTCGAAGTGAACGCAGTGAAACACTCCCAATTTGTCGTTTTGTGGTTGATAAACGTACGCCGTTCTGACATCGTCAGTTCGGCTGGTTTACTAATATTTATCAATATGGGGAGGTGATCGGATTGAAGAGACCTGGTTGTCACCCATCGGGTTTCACTTATCAATCTGGCGCTCACTATAGTTATGTCAGGAGAATTATAGCAGGCGCCAGCGACGCGTGTAGACGAAATTCCATTGAGTGCGCAGAAGTCTGATGGGTCTAATTTGGTCGCGATATCTATACCTCTGGCATCATTTGCGAGAAGAGAGTGCCAGAGTTCGCGATGGGCGTTAAAGTCGCCAAGTAGGATCCTATGCTGTCCTGTGAGGAGTGGACCAATATCGAACTTATAGCCTGAGCCACAGTTGGATGCTGGTGGAACATAGATGTTTATAAGTTCGATATTGGTATTGCCGGATTTAACGGCAATAGATTGCATTTTCGGCGTGCCGTCGTTGAAACGAAGATCTAATACACTGTATTGCACGGTTCTGTGTATTAGGAATGCGAGCCCTCCTCCTGGATTAGGACCCTGCCTGCCGACTCTATCGCGCCTCAAAAGTATGTAATCGCCGCGGATGTTAAATTCGGGAGTTGAAGGTTGCAGCTTTGTCTCCTGAAATGCCGCTATCAGAATTCTGCGCGTACTCATGAAACGGGCTATCTCGTCGATTTTCAGACGGATGCCGTTGCATTTAAACTGCAACAGAGGCGGCTCGTCAGAGGAGGCAAGGGAGGCAGTGCCTCCTTTAAAAATAGTAAACTTTTTAACTTTTAGCAATGGTCTCATTCATAAATTTCCATGATTGCATGTCATTGATTATGATGATGATCATAATTAAATATTATGTATGTATGATAAATCTCTATTCCATGTACATACATATCAACCTAAACTCATTCATTACTTCATTCATAGAGAGCTAAGCTACCTTAATTCAACTATTTATTTCACTCTTATAAAGTACAATACAACATAGAACGATTAACTTAAGTTGAAATGAGGCAGAATCCTAGCCTCCAGAATTGTATTTATTAACACTGAATTCGTCATATCGTTGATCTGATATCGCCGAAACCGAAAATGTCTCTAGTCTTCATACTTTTCACAACGAACGGTCGGAGGACTGCCTCAATTCGGAAAATAAACGTGAGGCAGATTCGCGCCTTAACGCTAGTCTTCTGTTTAGTTGAGTCAACGCCATCTAGATACATCAAGGCCGTAACTCAGCCGTTCCATGCCGTGATAGTTTGCCTACTAAGTTTTGGATTTACACGAACAAACAACAACAACAAGCATATGACGTCATTAAAAGTAACAACAAAACAGTGCAAACAGTAGGCGAAAATTTTTACATTGCGGCCTTAATATAGAGACTGCGGTGGTTGAGTTCGTCGCTGCTATACGACGACTTTACATACAGTATATGCGTATAGTGTTCTATACTCGTAATTTTCATAGCCGCCCGGAGGATAGCCTCAACTCAATAGTCCCAAACGATTGTGTTTGGAATATTATTGTGTTGTTGCTACATTTCACCAGCATCGACGACCGACCGGAGAATTGTCTCAACGGGTGTACTGTTCAACAGATTTGTCGACAAAATTTTTCGTTTTATTTTTTTATTTTAGGCCTTAAAACGAAAAAAAAAACAAAGCAATAGCATCGATAGCAGTAAGAAAAACAATCATTCCTGAAATAGGTTTTGAAGTCGATAGTTGCGTCTTGCTTGCTTAAATAGGTCTGTGTAAAGTGCATTCGTTATTATTAACTGAAGTGATTGCAGTAAGAAGGCACCATTCTAAAAAAAAAAAGATTTTGAAGGGAATTGTTGCGTTTTGCATACTACCGGTGTGTATAAATTGTATGTGAAAGAGAGTTAGCTTCCAAAAGATAAGTACTTCCTTTTTCTATTTTATTAGTTTTACTCGTAGATTGAACTTTAACCTGATAATTCAAGATGAATATTATTGACAGCTTACTAATAAGCCCATTTAGTCGGAGAAGCTATCAGGAAAAGTTAAAAATTAAGGAAGAGGGTAGACCAACTCCAGAGCTAAAGGTTATCCGATCTGATGGAAAAATTAATCGCTCTTTTAACATGGAGTGGTATAAAAAATTTGAATGGCTTTCTGGAAGTCTCGCCATAAAGAAATTGTTTTGTTTCTCCTGCGTCTTGTTCCCGTCTAGTTCCGGCAATGATGTATGGCAAAAGCAAGGTTTCTGTGATTTAAAAAATTTAAAAAACTTAAAATTTAAAATTTAAAACTAATAGAATCTGTCGCTTTTAAAGTTAGGGGTGAAATAAAAAAAAAAAAACGAATTTTTAATTGTAATTTTTTTGCCTGGGAAATTGATGAAACTACTGATGTTTCTTGTAAGTCACAACTTTCTGTTGTATTACGGTTTGTATCCGGTGGAAACTTAGCCGAACATTTCCTTGTTTTTTTTTCGACGTTAGCTCTGGCCGTGATGCTTCATCTTTATTCACGTTTTTAGAAAATTTCATGGGTGAATATAGTTTCAAGGAGAAATTGGTTGCACAAACATATGATGAAACAGCCGTAAGGGCTTCAGAACTTAACGGTTTGCAAGCCAAAGTTAAAGCTGTTGCTCCACAAGCAATTCATTTATTGCTATGCGCATGTGCTAAAGTTAGCCTTAAGCAAAGGAGCCAGTAGCATATCCAAAGCTAGGATATTTTTTTGTAATTTGTCTGGATTTCGGTCTTTTTTTTTTCAAAGTCGACCAAACGCACAGATGTTTTAAACGCATTAAAAGCTCCACGTATTCCATCTTCGGCTCCTACTCGTTGGAATTTTAATTCACGTTTAGTTAATGTTGTCGCCGAAAATTTGACTTTATACGAGAATGTTTTCGAGCAGATTGCGAACGACTCGAATTTCGACTCAGATTCTGTACGTGAAGCTGTTGGCTTTCTTCGTGTTATCAGAGATTTTGATTTTGTGTTTCTTTTAGCAGTCTACAAATCTATTTTCAATTTTACTTCTCATCTGTGGGATATTTTGCAGGCAAAAACTTCAGATGTTCTTTTTTGCCAAAAACAGATAGACGTAACAATTGAAAATTTGCAAAAATTAAGATCTGATGCAGAATTCATTAGAAATTTTAAATATGCATGTGAATATTCTTCTTCTTTGCCTCATTCTGGTCGGAAAAGAAAAATCGACCATGGCGTACAAAATATTGAACAACAATATCGCATTCTCTACTTCGAAATTTTCGATAAAATAGTTTCTCAGTTGAGAAATCGATTTGACGAATTCCGCAAATTAGAATTTTTGAACCTTATGGACATATCTAAATTTAACTCCCTTTCAAGTATGTTTCCACAGTCTTCTTTTGACTGCTTGATGTTCACATATGCCCGTTTCTTCAATCGGGAAAACCTTAAAAGTGAATTGGTAGTTCTTTATGCCGATTCAACCATGTGGGAAAATTGTCGTTCAGTAAATGATCTTTTAACATTTTTCCAAATTAATGGAATTTGTGCTATTATGCCAGAAACTACAAAATTTATTGAGTTAGCTTTGACTATTCCCGCTACTTCCGTCAGCACTGATAGTCCGAGCCGTGATGGTAAAAAACCGGGGTTTTCGAACTGTCGGAAATTAACCATCTTAAAAGTTGCGTTTAGTTACGGTGATATCGAAATGGTTGGTCAGCCGAAGCAAAACTTGACCAGTATAGCGTAATTAGACGCAAAAATTAGAGGTGTTCGGGGGTATGGGTAACTGTCGGATCGAACCTATTTTATTCGATAGAGGACCTCTCCGTGAGTCTAAAAACATTGGTCAGCCGAGCCGCAACCTGACCGAAGGGTTCGGCCAACCAGTTTAAAGGTGCAAATTTTTTAGGTGCGATGGGGGTTTCGGAACTGTCGGATCAAACCTATTCTATTCGATAAAGGACCGCCCCCTGATGCAAAAAATACTGGTCAGCCGAGCGGCATCCTGACCGAAGGGTTCGGCCAACCAGTTCGAAATTACCAATTTTGACGGGTCGATGGGGTTTCAGAACTGTCGAATCAAACCTATTCTATTCGATAGAGGGTCACTCCCTGATGCTAAAAACATTGGTCAGCCGAACCGCAACCTGACCGAAGGGTTCGGCCAACCAGTTCGAAATTACCAATTTTGACGGGTCGATGGGGTTTCAGAACTGTCGGATCAAACCTATTCTATTCGATAGAGGGTCACTCCCTGATGATAAAAACACTGGTCAGCCGAGCCGCAACCTGACCGAAGGGTTCGGCCAACCAGTTTAAAGGTGCACATTTTTTAGGTGCGAGGGGGTTTCAGAACTGTCGGATCAAACCTATTCTATTCGATAAAGGACCGCCCCCTGATGATAAAAACGCTGGTCAGCCGAACGGCAACCTGACCGAAGGGTTCGGCCAACCAGTTTAAAGGTGCTAATTAATTAGGTGAGTTCGGGGTTTCAGAACTGTCGGATAAAACCTATTCTATTCGATAGAGGGCCACCCCCTGGTGCTAAAAACACTGGTCAGCCGAACCGCAACCTGACCGAAGGGTTCGGCCAACCAGTTCGAAAGTACCAATTTTGACGGGTCGATGGGGTATCCGAACTGTCGGATCGAACGTATTCTATTCGATTAAGGACCGCCCCCTGATGCTTAAAACACTGGTCAGCCGAACCGCAACCTGACCGAAGGGCTCGGCCAACCAGTTTAAAGGTGCTAATTAATTAGGTGCGTTCGGGGTTTCAGAACTGTCGGATCAAACCTATTCCATTCGATAGAGGGCCACCCCCTGGTGCTAAAAACACTGGTCAGCCGGACCGCAACCTGACCGAAGGGTTCGGCCAACCAGTTCAAAAGTACCAATTTTGACGGGTCGATGGGGTACCCGAACTGTCCGATCGAACCTATTCTATTCGATAAAGGATCGCCCCCTGATGCTAAAAACACTGGTCAGCCGAGCCGCAACCTGACCGAAGGATTCGGCCAACCAGTTTAAAGGTGCTAATTAATTACGTGCGTTTGGGGTAACCGAACTGTCGGATCGAACCTATTCTATTCGATGGAGGGCCACCCCTTGGTGCTAAAAACACTGGTCAGCCGAACCGCAACCTGACCGAAGGGTTCGGCCAACCAGTTTGAAGGTGCTCATTTTCTAGGTGTAATACACCATATGTTTATATCGCTTTCATATCTTTTTACCTAGAAATCTGCTGTCCTCGCCAGATTCAACGCGTCTAATCTCTTTCAAGCATTAAGCTCTTTACAGACTATAGAAGATTTTGCAATAATCTTGAGATTTTACAAAATCTAGGCAAAAATCTTCTAGATTTTCCATAAATTTTCATAGATTTTGTACGGAGATTATAACCAAAATCTCGGAGAAAATCTTTACAAAATCATGGTGAAGTGTGGTGAGCTTCGCATTTGATAGTACTACAGTAGAGGTCATCTAATCCATTTTCCGCTTCGCACATGGTTTTGTGCACAAAAGTTTGACGAACATAAACCATTGATTCCTATAAGATAGATTCTGCTACTTGTTTTAACAAAGTAATATAAATAGTTTCGTGCATTTTGGGAATTTTCAATTTTCACGGATTGTACTGTACTGTCAAGTCGTGGAACAAGATTACGACCATAGTGTGAACAGCATACAGCATTACATAATCTACCTAGATCTTACGGTCATATGTGAAAAGTCTATTAGGTACTTGTCCGAAACCGGATTTCCCTCCCACTAGGAGTGTATGAGTACACGTAGCCTTCATTCATCATTTCAGAGATCATTCATAAATCACACACAGATCAATCCCTACAAGCCTGCGCACACACAATCAAAACACAAACAAAAAAACAAAGTTTTTTTTTTTTCAAATTTTCACGCTCATAATGCCTTCAACCCAGCGTACATTAAGCTGTGTAATGCCGTGTCCACGTCAACGACAACTTGTTTGATTAAACTATTCCCTCGCACTTATCGCAAGTTGGAAGGCTGTTCGCACGATACAATATTCTCTCCAACTCAAACAAGGCATCCAATTTCTATTCTTCAAATTCGTTTGAATATCAAAAGTTGGAAAAAAATTGGATCGTGCGAACGACCTTAAGCTCGACTTCACGACGACGCATATTCCCGGGCTCATCATGTCGATGAGACGGGAAAATTTATGGCATCGCAAAAGGTATGAATCGTATTTATGTACATACATGCATATACATAGATACGAGATCTTGTGTAGAGCTGAATTTGTAGAATGAGCCAAATTCATTCCTTTTGATGATTTGAAGAAATGTATATTCGAAAGGAAAGCGTAAACTATGCATTGTAGTGACAATGAAAATTTTGTTATTAGCCGAAACAAATTAAGCCAAAATATGGCCATCGAACGGCAAAAATTATTATGGGAAAAAAGTCCCGACCGATTAAAGGTTCGCAGCCTTAACAAAGGGGGAATAGGGGGTATTTGTTTTCTTTTGCGATTATTTCAAAAACAGCAAGAGATACAGAAAAATTATCTGAGGACACAAAAAAAAACACGTAAAGTTGCACTTTGTATGGGAGGTACACTTGGTTTTATCCGATTGAGCTGATGTTTGGTGGGTGCTATACTTGTGCTTCCCAGTGGCAAATGGAAGATGTTTTTTCACGTTTGACTTATTTTTCTTCAGCTTATACCAGCACTCAGTCGCTTTGTGACCGAATTTGTTGCATATAGTACATTTTGATGAAAACTTATCTTGATTCTAAATCTTCATTTCATCCCTATTCTCTTTCCGACTTAAGTATATGAGTAATATCTATATTTATACTTTCTATGCTAATTACATATATAAAATAGATTATATGCTATATAGGTAATAATATACCACTTGGTTGCTAAAAACATCCTAAAGGAACGATTGTGAAAGGATACAAAATTTCGTCAATTTCCAATATTTGATATCTTCACTATAAATATAAATTTTGGACTTCCTTACTCCTTATGATTGGAAGAGTCCATTTTCCGTATCCACACCTGAAGAAGGTGTGAAATGCGTGATGAAACAAAATTCGAAACGACTTAAGCGAATTACTCAAATTTTAAGCATAATAGAAAATACGCATTTCCACATCCAAAGTGGAAAAAAATAAGTATCCTATTCTCGTTTCCGTCACAGATGCAGGGATTGGGAAAAATAACTTTAAGAGAGGTCCAGTAGTTTTTAGGCCGAACCGTTACAAACAAACATTCCCAAATAAGCTATTTTATATAATCAGTATTAAAAGTATAGATATTCTCATATACATGCTTAAGTTAAATAAAATAAATTATACAGTTGAAAAAAAAATACGATATTGGGTCGGCAAAAACCCTACATTACTGGATTGGAAAAAAAAATACGGTCGCAATGGTAGGTATATAAGACATTAGAATTTTATTGAAAAATTCGGCGCTAGACTAAAATTTTGCTAACGACGAGCGAAAGCAAACGAGAGCCGTGCCACTGTCAAAACACAGCTCGCTAGCCGGGAATTTGCGGGTTTTGGTGCACGATATGTGGAAACACGTTTCGCTAGTTGAGTTTTGACAGCGGCACAGCTCTCGCTCGTCGTGAGCTTCCCATATAAGCCAATGCATTTGTATGGCTGGAGCTTGCGAGCCGTTTTCGCGCCTTTTGAATGAAGCCCAAGGGTTGCTGTGTCTGGAGACTGTCGGTGGATGTAAAAGGAAAGTCCGTTATTTTATTTGTTTTCCCACACTAGTGCCAAAACATCTCTCCTGTCCCTTTTAGTCGCCTTTTACGACACGTCGGTAAAGACGATGGCATTATTCTTGAACCATGCCACAGGGCAAATATCTTGACGGTTCACTTCACATCCTTTAATTGGAGTGATTGATTAATAATATGATATCGGATTTTGCCATCCGATCTTTTTCAATGCATGATTTTTCAGCAATCGAGAATGTATTTCCGTTTTCAGCTGTAGGCTTTCCTATGGATCCGTTAACGTATCCCCAAGCATCGGTTTTTTTTTAATAAAGCTTCCTCTGCATTTGCCATGTATCGTAATTGTCCTTACAAAAACCTCCATACGAGCTGATTTCATGATTCTTCGTGCTTATTTTGTGCAACTTTCAATATTAACTTTATCACTAATATGAAATTCTTCTTTTTATTATTCATTTAGTGATTTATTATTTTTTGTGATTTAATGAATTGACACTTATGAAGTGCTCTGAAATACTACGTTTCTTGAATTGAATTCATTGAAATATTGCTTGATACCAACATTTCCTCACTCCTTGTTAGCTTGTGAATCAATTAAGATAATCTCAGCGCAGAAAATGTCTGTATTTTATTGACGAATGTGTGAATTTAATTAGCTTCAACTGATTGACATATGAAGAAGAAGGTGCATAGGAGAAGGGTCGATAAAGAAGTGTCGAGCACTTGTAGTGTTTACGAGCAATGTTATCTATATGTGAGGTTGGCCGAGTGGTAAGTCCGTCGGACTGGCGTACGACAGTCGCTGGTTCGACGCTGGCTGCGGGAATTATTTTTTTTTATGTTTTTTTTGCAATCGCGAGAAAATGACAGAAAATGATGACATATCACATGATGTATGTCTTTCTCGAAGCGTAATTCAGTGCTACAATGAGGTTCTATTGGATCAAAAAACGGCGCCAGATGCCATTATTGTACTATTATTCAGTGTTTATACCCTGTAAAGTGCCCCTCTTGTCGTTAGAAGAGAATATTTTACGAAGTATTATAGGGATGAAATTGTTACTTGGTTGGGAATCAACCTGCTAACTATAATTTATTGGGATCGACCTATCGATGGTGAAACCAAAGTGTATATGAAACAACGCGATAGATTTCCCTCGGGCGTTAAGCAGTCAAGGCAATACAACAACAACATACTCAACCCCTGACTGATTGTTAAGACTGCACATGCCCTTCAACTATATTAGCGTGAGTTATCTCGAAAATCATTAATTAATAAATTTTTATTATACCTATACATATATGTCAGCATCAGCACACTCATTTACTCAGTTTTCGCCAAGTGCACTAAAATGTGCGCACGCCACCTACACTGTTCATACTAACCCAGAAACCATCATACATTCAGGTTGACGGTTGTCTCTGACCACTCTGTGCACTGATTGGGGAAGAAGTTCTAATTACCCTTTAGGCAATTTTGTGGCGAGTCCGGCGACACCTCAATCGTGTCGCTCCGCCGAAGGATTGCGGAGATATCGACGGATTTCCGAAGTAGAACGAAGCTAATTGTGAAATTGCTGTGACCATTGACCAACATCCAGGATATATGTACGCAAAAACGTACAATACAATTTATCTCTATTTTATTTACCGTCACTTCCTTTGAGATTTTCAAAATTTTCTCGGTCGGGACCTTCTTCAGCGTAAGGCGGATTAAAAAATAAATAAAACAAAATCCGTTATGTGTCCTATCTTCCGTATAAAATGAAGCAATTTATCCTGAGGACAATCCTAAGAGTTTTTCCTATACTGGAACTGACGTCATCAAGTGTTCCATGGTAGCCTACCCTACTACAAATTTTGGACAGTGTTGCTTAATAGTGTTAAGCAGTGTTGTTTATGTATTTAACAGTTGAAGTAACCACCTGTAATACTGTTAGAACTTCTCTGGAAAATCCTGACCTTAAACGTTCCAATACAGCAATATAATAGCATTTGTAGCAAGAGATAGCATCATCATTGGCTATAGTTATGACAGGCACCGTACATAGATAATCGCCCTGAAATCAATAAGACCTATGACAATAAACGTATGTATTTAATTTTAATATATAATTATGGCTCCATTACACTACGTCACATCATCATATTTCTATCATATCCTTAAGCTGGTTCGATTTCATTTAGTGCACTATAAAAATTTAAAGCGATTGAATCGAGTAGGCTTTATCACAAAATACTAAATTAACGATAAAAAGAAGAGGAGGGCGCTTCGGGGCATGAAATATAGTTTAGGACCGATTCCCATACCTAGCAAGGATATATACCAAATTTAATAAAAATCGGTCCAGCCATTTCGGTAGAGTTTGGGAACCTTTGAGCAGGTATTAATAGAAGGAGAGGGCGAAAGTCACGAATTCCATACAAAGTGACAGCTCAAAAATGTGCCGAGAATCTAATACATGGGAGAGCAAGCATCTAACAGTAAAGTAGTAATTGTGTCAAAAATTCGTGCGCGCTTGGTTGAATTCTTCTTCTTCTTCATTCTCTTTGTCTTTAAAAGTGGGTTGTCAAAGCATGGAACTTTGTTTGAATCGAGATGTACTGTTACTTTACTTGTGTCAAATCGCTTTGCTTCAACAGTGTTGTTATTGTATTTTTCTCTCCCATGAATTTGCGCTTTCGGCACACTTTTTAAGCGATGTTGCCCCTCCTTCTATTAATACCTGCTCAAAGTTGGGAACAAACTTTTTGAGGAGAATTTTATTTATTAGATTTTACATATTATGACTTCAATGAATACTATAGTTTAAATAATAAACTCTAAAAGTTTTTGACCGGAGCAACTCAATTTTCAGCAAAAATCATCTTCAACGTAATGCGAATACGCACACTAAATTTAATGACTGAACCTGCATTTTTTTAAAAAAAGGTT